>JBBMEG010000024.1:1392970-1408449 GCA_037832605.1 Cyclanthera cordifolia
ACTCCCTAATACAGTAAAAGCAAGGATGAAAATAGAATACACTATTTAAAAATAATAAAATAAGATATCAAAATATTAGGATGAAAATATAAACATTTATAACGTAGGTTTGAGGGAGGAATTAAGATGAATTTAAATTGATATTAAGTTAAATTGTGTTTGTTGGGCAGGTTAAGTTACCCCAACTATTGTTTGGAGAATAGGTTAAGTTACAATAAGTAGGTTAAGTTACCGTTTTTTGTTTATCATTTTTCAAGCATTTCTTAAATGCATGATTCACACGGTTATTTTTCTCTTACTTTTTTTTCTTTAAGATATAAAATTTGTTGACGGTTATTAAAAATCTAAAAAACTAAAATTGTTTTCATTATTTGAACCTCAAGTAAACTTTGTATTAAACTACAAAAAAA
The DNA here is from genome assembly GCA_037832605.1 of Cyclanthera cordifolia. NCBI lineage: Eukaryota > Viridiplantae > Streptophyta > Magnoliopsida > Cucurbitales > Cucurbitaceae > Cyclanthera > Cyclanthera cordifolia. Next base: position 1,393,381 of record JBBMEG010000024.1, read on the forward strand.
AAAAAAGAAAAAAAAGAAAAAAAAAAAGAAACTATTGAATTATGTGTGGTTTATGATTTTTTTTTTTTTAATAGATTTTATGATAGCAAGTTAAGATTATGATAATTTAACTATGAAAAAAATGTTAATTATAGTTGTCCAAATTCTATAATAACTAAACGTGAAAAATATTAATACTTAATATATAGTTAAAAAATAATTATAAAAAATATATCAAACATAGTTAGAATTTAAAAGTATGTTATTTGATTTTTTTTTTTTTTTTTTAAATTTATATAAGTTAGAGTTTGTTTAGTGATATTTTTAATATATTTATAATTATATTCTTAATTTTGTTTCTAATTGTCTAACTTATATCTTGTAAATATGTTACTTTTAAATAATAATAATATTTTTTCTTAAAAACTTTTATAAATTAAAATTTAAAGAATAATATTACAAAATCATGTATACTTTTTTTTTCAAAAAATTGTACAAGTTAGAAAAGATACATTGTATTTAATCATAAATTTAAACGTCGCAAGAGATGCCGCAGTTCGTTGATGACTTTGATTACAAAATGTATGCTCCTTAATAGGATTTCAAAAAAAAAAAAAAAGATAATATATGAAGATTATTGTTAGAATTTGTGAAAATTAATTTGATGGGTGAGAATTAACATAATATGTCTATCAAACAAGAATTAGTAAATTGAATTAATAGATATTAAGTTAACACTTGTGTCAAACACACTCATAAATAATTAAATTAGTTTTACCTTCAAACCAAATACTCTACGTTTGTCAATACAAATATAACTTAATTGTGCTTGAAGTATATAACTTCGCAGTTACAGGTTTAGATCTCCCTCTTTCCTATGATATATTTAATTGATAAAAATGATTTTTTTTTTTTTTGGCAGGTATGAAAATATGAAAATATATTGTTTGCTAGATTTGGATAGTTTTTATTTTAACTATTAGTTTTAAATTCAAATATATAAATGAAGCGATTATTTTGATATTGTCATAAATTTATTTTTTATATAAAAAAAATGTGAAAATAAATTTAAAGTCACACAATAACAAAAATAAACTATTGTAGATAGATTAATGGTGTCGAACGTTGCTAAAAATTAATTCTTAGGTTTCATTATCGATAGAATTGGTTGTTCGTTGATTGCATTGTTTGACCGTTCAATATCAGGTGTCACAGGTTCGGTGTTGAAAATCCGTATTTGACTCTAATTTATTTGAAAGGAGTTATCCGATCCCTTCCGAATTTTCTGTGACATTTATTTATCTTAAAAGCGAAATTTCCAACTTAAAATAGTAATTAATCTTTAATTAATTAATTAAGATATAAAAATAATAGTAGTAGTATTTTTTTTTTTTCTTTTGTTTCCCTTTTCCTTTCCACATATATATATTATTTTGTTCTTGGATTCTCTGTAACCCTTCCGAATCTCAACTCAGACCATCACATGTCTCTTGTCTTCTTCTACCCTATCTCTCTACTTCTCTATATTTCCAAGACAAAGCCGTTGAAAATAAATATTATAATTTCATCTCAGAATATTGAACTTAAAAATCACTACAAATTGTTCGCAAAGATCCAAAAAATTATAGTCAAATGCCTAAGAATTTTTGATCGTCGGACAAACTCTGAGTATAAAAGCGTTTGAGAGGTTACAAAATTGTCGGACAATCAAATAAGATGACGACCATCAACCATGCAAATATTTGCCAATAATTTATGTCACTGTCGACCTATAATCTATAGCTCGACAGCTTAAAACTATCGATGTATTTGAAAATTATAGTGATGGTTTGTATGCCATTTGAAAAGAAGATATATCTTATATAGCTGAAGATGGTATAGATACAAACGAAGATCCTACACCGAAAATGAGATGCATCATCTCCATTTCTTACTTCAATCTCACACAAGAATAGTTTATACATAACCCAACACCCATCATTGCAACAGCAAATCTTTCACTAACCTTGATGCCCTATATACCTAAATTGAAAATAATATAATATAGCATTCCAAGTACAATGTCTAAATCATCACCAAAATAAAGCAAAGGCTGCAATGAAATAATATATATATATATATATGTATAAGTAAATATAAGTAGTCTACATTATGCTTGATCAGAAGAGATGCCTATATATAATTTAAGTTTCTAATTAATCAAAATTAATTAACTGAAAAAGGTGAAACAGCAAGTGCAAATATGTCAGGGTAGAATTGGGAAAGTTGAAAGGTGTTTAGTTCCCAAGAGACAAGTGTGTGTGTGTTATGAAACTCAATATTTTATAACATTAATTAATTAATTAATTATGATTATGTGTAATAATGTAATGTGATTAAATTAATTAAGTTTGGTAGCCATTGGAATAGAAGGCCTTTCACGTGCCAATGCCAACCTTTGCGGCTCTTTCAACTTTTATTTCAAACTCTTTTTAGGGTTTAGAGTTTAGGGAAATGATGTCTTTAATTAATTTGTCAAACTCAATTACTACTTTTGTATACCTTTTTTATTTTCTTTACATTTATTTTTTAATTTGGCGGCCTTTCCAAATTAATTATAATTAGATAATATAAAGTATTTTTAAAAGGAAAAGCTTCCAAAATATGCTTCAAACATTCCTTTAGCATCAAGCCTTACATCACAATAGCTGAAGGAGTCTTGATATCCTTCCGAGCACCAACCAGCAGGAGCACACCTCGATCATCACAAAATATCCAGCCCACACCTCCCCTCCCCGGTTTGAGCATTCTACAAACCGTCAACATCCAGCTTCCAGCTTCCACCTTCCAATGAGAAGAGCCTTCCACTCTCTCCAGGGTGCTTTCAACCGCATCCACCAGCAACACTCCACCTGCACCAGAGACAACCTTACAATAATACTTAAACCGCTAATATCAACAATATTTCATTTTGGCTCCTCTCTATTATGGTGGAGTGTAGTGCATGATATATTCATGGTTGATATTAGGGTTCTGTTGACTTCAGTTACGTAGCGGATGGGTTAGTCAAATTCTTGGTCAAATGAGAAGTGGAAGAGGATTCTTTGAGAAGTTGAAGAGGATTCTTTGGCTTAATATTTCTTCCTTTATTAATTTGAATGGTTGATCCATGAAACTTGAATTTTAAATAATATAATAATAATAATAATTTCAAAAACAAAAAAAAAACTAACCAAACTAATCAAATCTCTAAAATAATTATAATTATAATAACTTTCAAAAAATTAGTTGACTATTATAATATAATATTGATAATTTACAAATATTTTAAATTTTGACTATATTTATAATTATTTGTAAGAATACAAACGAAAAAGAATAACGAATGAGGATGGTTTTTCTTGCTGATGTGGAATATGGTCGTTGTTCTGTGGGTCAAACTTAACCCACTATCACATGGGCCAAATCCAATCCACTTCAAAATGGGTTAATGGTCTGGCCGGGCAGGGCTTCTATCATTTACCAACGAATTTTTCTCACCGTGGAAAAAGATGATTTGTTCTTAATTAATTATATATTATTCTTGTTATAAGAACAATAATTCCATGATATTATTGTACGTCAAATAATCAAAGCTATGAATTCAAATATTATTTTTTTCATTATGGTAGATTTCAGAAAATAAAACTATTCTTATTGATGGAAAAAAATAATTGAAGTTATGTAATACACTGCTCTAATTTATATTCACCAATAATAATCGAAGAAAATATAAATTCTCTTTTTTGTTTTTTTGACAGGAAATTGAATAGTTTAAACAACAATAGAAGCCATCACATGCACAATAGGGTCAATATTATCAATTAATTTTGATAATGTACTGGACTTTGAAGGAACATGTTCCATAAATTGCACGGTATTACTACCCATAGTTGCCACCTTCACCTGTGTAAAGCCAAGATCAATAGCCAACTCAAGCTCTTCCCGAATCGCTAAAATTTTCGCCACTTCAACATCTATAACACCTGCAAACGTCTTGAAGAAAGAAAACATAACCTCTCCAACCGAGTTTCGAACAATTCTCCTAAGACCACACCTCATCTCCTGTAAAAATAATGTAGCATCAGTATTCATTTTAACATTTGCACTACTCGGTGGATTACATTTTGTTAGTGAATCATTACTCTGCAATCTGTCATTCCTGCCTTCCAACAATTGAGAACAAGCAGCTGTGAATTTATGAAGATAACGAGAACAATAATCTCAAGCATGACTCGAATCACAATCCATATGAACCCATTTGCAACTCTATCTAAAGGAGCCACACTATTACGTTGCTTCCACACTTTCCAACACATCATAAATAAGTCTTCCAATTGACTTGATTTTAGCTTTGGAATCTCATTAATTGATTAATGACATTCAAGACCCAAAACGGAGAACTTCTCCAAGACTTCTTGGCCATTTTACACCTCCAAATAACATGTATAGTAGATTCTTCTTTTTTAGCACAACATGGGCAAACGGGGTTGTAAACTACTCTCTTTTTCATCAAGTTAATGTTGGTTGGAAGATAATAATTAAAAATACGCCAGATTAGAAGATAAAGTTTACTTGAAACATTCGAATTCCACATAGCTTTCCACCACTTTTCTAAAATTCCCCTATGGAAGGCATGTTACTCATAGAAATGGCTAACCAATGTGCCGACTCACCCTAATTAAACTGACCATTTTTGTCATAGTTCCACATAGCTAAATCATCCATTAAATAACGAGGTCTATTTAATTTTAGAATCTCATGCACATCATCAAAAATAATGGAATAAAAAAAAATAAAGTGATATGTATTTTTGATTCGTAGACCTCGTTAATTAATGGATGAGTCTTGAGGTTTAGGTAAATAATAAGAGCAATTCCAAACTATGTGAAAAAGTTGACTATTTATTAGTACTCGTAAAAAAAAACTACACTCACTTTCTAGATAATCATTCAAAAATAACTATTTATTTTAACTATTGAAAAGAGCTCTTCGGTATAAAACTATCATTATTACAAGTCTTATACATAAAGACACTATTATTCTCAAATAAATTAAGAGTTAAATATCGATGCTCTGAATCGAATCTATGACGTTAAAGTTCAACTGGATTAACACTAAATAATGAAACTATTCCGAACTAAAATTTTTTAGGAAAACAACTTCTCAAAAAAAAAAAAAAAACATTTTTTTTAAAATTTTGACTTAATTTTTATTTTGGGTGTAATTTTTTGTGGTAAAATTGATGATATGTTTAGCCGAGTGTCAGTTTTGTTGGTGGCGAATACACAGAGCATCGTGGAGGCAAGCGGGGGAGTTTTCAATTGCCACGTTTGTTTCCTTTTCTCTTCCGTTCAAAGTTGTTCATCTTTCCCAATTTCCAACCGCCGTTTCTCGCCTCAAATCTAGATACCCCCATTGTCTTCTTCACTCTGTAACCATGAATATCTTCAGATTCGCCGGCGATATGACCCACTTGATCAGTATTTTGGTTCTTCTTCTCAAAATCTACGCTACCAAATCCTGCTCCGGTAATTTTCACTTCCCATTTTCTTTTCCCCTGTTCTTCTTTTTGGTTCTGGAATTGAGTAACAGGAAATGATTCGACGAATTTGGAAACAACTGTGTGGGTTTTTGTATATCCTTTTAGTTTTTGTTTTCTCAATGCTCGATTTGGAATTGGAAATGGGATTATGATATCGACTTCTTAATCAGGGCTTTAGCCAGTTTAGATGATTGATGGTTTTATAATTGCTCAATTGAGTTTTAATTGAACTTTTCTTTTATATAAATCTTTTGGACCTTTTTTGTGCCGGTAATTGGAACATTAGGGTTAAGTAAGTGTGTAAGATGGTTTTTGCTTAATTGGAATATGAACATGGAATTCAGTTTTATAATTTATGTTTTGAAGGGATTTCACTCAAGACTCAGGAGCTGTATGCCCTAGTTTTTCTGACCCGGTATTTGGATCTATTCACGGACTTCATATCTTTCTATAATACTGTGATGAAGATGATTTTTATAGCGAGCTCTCTAGCAATTGTCTGGTGTATGCGGGTTCATCCTGCCGTGAGGCGGTCATATGATAAAGATCTGGACACTTTTCGTCATTATTTTCTTGTTGCTGCAAGTTTCATTCTCGCCTTTTTAGTGAATGAGAAGTTTGGGTTTAAAGAGGTAAATGATTTTAGTTTTATGTTTGATGGTTTGAGATGAGGGCAAAGTTAATATGCATATTATCTATTCGGTTTGTATGCTTGATGAGCTTCATCAGTCCATCTTTTCCAGATTTCATCACCATTTGGCAATTTGCATGTGAAATTTGAAGCAATGTGATAATTTCAATTTGTTGTCTTAACGGTTAAAAGTTCATAAAATAGGATTTGTTCAAGCCTGAACGAGCAATCTGAAAACTTTCCAGGAAAAAAGGGCATGACCAGTTTTCTCTCGTGATGCATGCGAGTGTGCTTGTGTCTTAACCAGTGTTTGACTCTCTTGACCTTGAGGTGCAAGACACACCAAATGCAAAGTTTTTTTTTATTCAAGGCGCACTATATTAAAGAACACAAAAAATACACTTTTATGGAAAGAAATGAAGTTCTATCCAAGAATAATACATAAGACACTCATAAAATTCAACTATTGTCCTTCATTTCATGGAAATAAATGAAGTTTAGTTAAGAATAAGGTTCAACTATTGACCACTTCATTGGAAGAAGTAGAAGTTTAGCTAAGAATATGAATATTGAAGAAATGAAGTTTAGCTACGAATATGAATAATGTATAAAACATACAAATATGAATAATGTATAAAACATAAATAAGATTCAACTCTTAACCTTCATTTCATGAAAAAATTGAAGCTTTAATCAAGAATAATGTATAAAACATATATAAGATTCGACTATTAACTTTTGAATACAGTGTTGTGAAGAAGAACTCATACACGATGGCGAATTAGAGAATGTGTGGCTGGAGAAGTAGGAGAATATTAGTTGCAGAGGAGGAAAAAAAAAAGAAAAAGAAAGTGAATGTTGTTTTTGTGTGTGTGGAAGAATTAAGTTTTTTAAAGTATTGAAATTATCTCGAACAATTTATCTCCCACTTCTCGATTGCAGGGAGATAAAATACAGAAGTTGTAAGCAAAAATAGTAAAAAAAATAAAACAAATAAAACACAAAAGTCCACACGACGTGTCTCAAGACTTCACGAATAATATCAAAAGCATGCAGCCATTAAGCCCGCTTCGCCTTTCCAAGGCGAGATGTTTAACTTGCACCCAAAAATCTTCTGATCTTAACTATTCTCACGAAATATTGACGTCCCTTAAGTTCTTAACAAACTCGAAGAGGTCCTATAGAAACATGAGTGTTAAAACTAAAATTTTGAATGTAGTATTTTATTATTCCTTTTACTCCTTTCTGTTGATTGGCATGATACATCTTGCTATGTTACCAAGACATTCTGACTTCACTTTTATCAATACTGGTTAGGAATGTTGTCTTTCATCATTTTTTGTTTTGTGATACCCACATCTTTTCTTAAAGAGCAACGATATGACCCAACAGAAAATGATATTGCTGAACTTTTTTGCTCCAGATCTTTTGGGCATTTTCAATATACTTGGAGGCCGTAGCAATTCTTCCACAATTAGTCTTATTGCAGCGAAGTGGAAATGTGGACAATTTAACTGGAAATTATGTACTTTTCCTTGGGTTCGTATATTTCCTTTATGATTGGTAGTGCTTTATAGAAGAATTACTTCTTTCTTTGATAACCTCTTCATTTTTAAGAGAATCTGATCACTCATTCTTTTTCTATTTCTGTTGTTTGTATTTGGTATAATGGTATCCTTTAGAGCCATGGCTAATATGCAAGACAATAAATTTTCTTTACAGTATTACATGTTTGAGGCTTGTACCAATTGCTGTCTGAAAATTTATAGATTTCCTTTACGTATATTCCTATAAAAATATTAAAATCTTCTGAATGCATGATTATGCCTTATTTTGACTGGTTGAGAAAAATCCTCATTGGACTGAGCAAGCCATGCGTTACACAATACATATCCAATGTATTATTTCTGTAAAAAAATTGTTTGTGTTGGTTATGAATCTATGTCTTTTACCGCCTTTTTGTCATGAGGAAGGCTAAACAAGTAGTTTGTACATGATATATGATCTGTCAATAGTAGAAGTCAAAGGTACCTACCCTTCTTGTTGATCTTCTTGGGAAGAATCTCATATTTTAGCTAAGATTCTAGCTTTTACTTGGATGAACCCTCTTAAATTTGTTCTGTAAATATAATTCTGATTGTAACTAAATTCAATCTGCAGAGCATATCGTGGATTCTACATCCTCAACTGGATCTACCGATACTTCACGGACATACACTTCAGTCGGTGGATATGTAAGATCGATATTGGTCTTCGGTCACATGGACTTTTAGTTACTCATTATCTATACCTGTGTTACATCTTGTTTCATTTCTTGTAGCTTGCATCGCTGGCCTGGTTCAGACAGCTTTATATGCTGATTTCTTTTACTACTACTACATAAGGTGATCGAATCAAACTCCAATGATGGTTATTGTTTTAGTTTTTCTTTTAACTGGCTGTGTAATATCTACTCATAAGTTTCCATTCTAATCTTTTGCAGCTGGAGAAACAATGCAAAGCTTCAGTTGCCGGCTTGATTAAAGCTGGAATCGGTGAATGATGTTATGGAGTGGAGATTTGATACCCTTTTTACACCATGATAGGTAAACTTGGGTTGGGAGTGGGGATAGGTCACCCAACTCCAGCCATCACAAATTCCTTCATTTCTGTGTAAGGTGCCTTTTAAGGGCCAAAATGCAGGTGGGTACTGGCATTTCATGGGGAGTTTTGGATTAACCCTGTTCATAAGTAATTATAGTGTATGAGGTTAGGTTTCTTTTCTTCATTTCTAACTTGTAAAGATACCCTTTGGGGGTGGGGGGGGAGGGACTAATATAATATAAGCTGATGCAGTCTTCCATTCTGTAGTTGCTGAAGTTTATTGCCAAGGAAATCACTTCACATTCTAGCAAATACAACATTTGGCTTTTTACTTTCCTCTAGTAATCCCTCCATTTTTTAGATCTCAGTTTCAAATTTCAATTAGCTCACCGGCTTCATTAATCCTTAAATATCGAAATTTCCTTTCTGGGTATTATTAGGATAAATCCACCTTTGTCCACTCTACTCAGTTGGAGGTCTTCGAATTCAGTGAGAATTCGCTCGCCAAACCCGTTGGCGTGTTTCCTGGAAACAAATTAAAAAAAGATGATCTCTACAATTTTAGAAGACTTTATTTCTCAAGGAAAAAATAAGTCTATTAGTGCCTTGCCACGTACGTACACTATATATATATACACATATAGAGAAAATTTAAATTATTTATTTGCAAAAGTGCATTGCATATTATTTCGAAATTTATTTTTAGCAGTCCATAACTTTATATTAATGAAAATTTTACTTATTAAAACAAATGTTACTCTATTTTTAATAGGTTCATTATTAATTAAAAGTTTATTAAAAAAGTATTTTGTTAAGTTTATAATCTAATTTATTAAAAAAAAATTACGATAATAATATACATCTCAAACTTTTGAATAAGTGTTAGTTGAATAATATGAAGTACTCCCAAATTGTAGTCAATACCCCATATATATGTATGTGTGTGTATATATGTATGTGTAACACTTGAAGATTATGAATTTCTTAGGATATGTACAAATAAATTTCATGTACGAGCTGGAACATACTAATGAGGCAGCAGCTGAGTCAGGACTGGAGGCCAATGCAAAGCCATCTTCATATCTATGACATATTTTATATGTAAAGATAATGATCTCTCATTCTACAATAATCCCACCAATCAGAGTTCATGATCCAAATACATTCATATAAAGAACAAAACTAAACAATATAGCTTAGCTTTTAATACAAGCACAGATTTACAGATTTGTTTCACTTCCAAGTAACAATGAAAAAACAAATCCACTCGAGTATTTAACAAGTAAAAACAATGAATGAGCAAGAACAAAGGGACATACGTCATTATGATTTTGTCCACTTGGTAGAATTTTCAAAGCAAAACCACAAGTTTAAGCTTTCTGTTTCCAACTTCCTACACAAACTCTGATCGATCATTCCATCATCCAAAGATTTATGAATCAAAGAATGAAATGAGATCACAACATTCTGAAATGCCAACTTCAAACCAGGATGGAAATCCAATGGCTGAGTCTCAAAGATTATTCACAAGTCATTCAGCCCATCTCATCATCCTGTCTGTTGCAACAAGAATCAATACCCTCCCCCCATTTCATATTTTGCATCAACTTATATTATATCAGAAACAAATCCCAGATGCCAGGTGGTTTAAGTTCAGCCTTTTCCATTTTGCTGCTCGTTTACAAGCAGAAAATGGATACAATACTAATCACCAGCGAACGTGGTCAGTTTCGCCGCTTGCGAGACTGGAACATCCATCAACTCTGCGAATGGAGATTTAATTGTCAAGGGGATTCTGGAGGAGAAGAAATGTCTGAAACTTCTGCAAGGGCCTCAAGCATATTTATGACCTCAGTTGTGTCATCCAAATAATACTTGGCCTTGCTTGGTTTCTGTCCCACTGTGCATGCAAAAACTAATGTATTGGAAGAGAGGATGCCACTTGATATTGCATTGCCAATTATCTCAAACATGTCTTCATCAGATCTATCATCACCAATGCATAACACGAAATCCGCTCGTGTCCCTGCATCTGCCATTGACGCAAAGATCTTTTCTGCCACAAAACCTTTACTCACTCCCTGTAAGTGACAGTAGATTAAGGAATAAGTCTTCATAAATTCTTAATAAGAGAGGAAGTTGTAAGATTTCGAGAAGGTATAATATATGGTACATTGAGTATAGCAAGCTACCACAATTTAAGTTAATATAGTTAACTGTGGACTAAGTAAAGTATAAAGTTCAAGAAAATACCTGCGGCTTCACTTCTACAATAAACTGACCACGTTTTACAGCAACTGGTTCATTTGCCAGCACACTTTCAAGGTGATCTAACAGTTCCTTGGCCTGGCAACAACCAAAACCAGGGTCCGCATCCCGATGATGCCACACCAATGCACTTTCCTTGGTTTCAATAGAAGATCCATCAGTAGCTTCTGTATATAATTTCATGATTGGCTCCGTCATCTCTATCCAGCCAAAATCACTACCTTGACCACAATTTTTCCAGTCCTTATCAGCACACCACCTGATAATCACGAGATTCAAACAACTAAGACATAAATATACAAATATAGATAGATATGCAGATAGATGGATGAACATGTTTTTTGTGGAGGATATTGTAGAAGGAAAGGAGAGAAATGACCATACCTCATAAAGTAGCCATGCTCTGCAGCGATACCAAGTTTGTCGCAACGAGAAAACCAGTTGTCCAAACTATCACGCCCTCTTCCACTGACAACAAAAACAGTATTCCTAACATCATCACAAAGTGAATCAATGATTGAAATAACTTGATTACTTGGGGTCTTATCAATTGAAGTTTGTGGCATAACCGTGCCATCATAGTCCAACAGTATAGCCCTCCTTTTAGACCTCGAATATGCAGCTACAATGGCATCAATAGACAACTTTCTAAAGTTGGGATCAAGTGCTACAACTCTGAAACCAAAGCCCAGCCCAATTCCCCAGCAACGTCTTCTGAAGTGATCCTTACAAGCTCTTTCCATATCTTGGAAAAAACTCTTTGACCAGTATGCCACATCATGTGTACTCACATATTTGTAATGCTTTTCATGGCGCAATTGCTTCTCACCATCAGCCATTGATATTGCCTCGTTCAATGCTTCGGCAGTAGCTTCAACGTTCCATGGGTTAACCCGTAATGCACCACTAAGAGAAGGGGAACATCCTATGAACTCTGATATGACTAGCATGCTTTTTTGTGGCCCATTTATTTCTGAGCTACAATCTGATCCAGAGGTTCCTTGCCTGCAGACAACATACTCGTAAGGAGTTAGGTTCATACCATCCCTCACTGCCGTGACTACAACACATTCAGCAATGGTATAAAATGCAGCTCTTTCAGTGAGAGAAACAGGGCGATCAATAAACACAATTGGTTCATAATTCGGCTGTCCAAAACTTTCATTAATTCTCTTGCAGCATTCATGTATTTCGTCTTGTATTTCCTCAAGATCTTTTCCTCTTCCTCTAGCCGGGTTGGCAATTTGTACGAAAACTGCTCTACCCTGCCACTTAGGATGTTGCCTTAGCATTTGTTCCATTGCCAACAACTTCAGATTAACCCCTTTAAAAATGTCCATATCATCAACTCCAAGTAAGACAACTTTTCCCTCGAATTGTCGCTTAAGCTCCTCTACCCTCCATTCTTTATCAGCAAGTCTTAACACTGACTCCATCTGACCCATGTGAATTCCAACAGGCATGATCTTAATCCCCACAGTTCTTCCAAAATATTCCAACCCAATATAACCCCTCTTTGACTGATATTCCAAACCCAACATCCGACTACAACAAGACAGGAAATGTCGTGCATAGTCAAACGTATGAAAACCAATGAGGTCTGAATTTAAAAGAGCCTTAAGAATCTCTTCCCTAACTGGCAAAGTCCTGTATATTTCTGAGGAAGGAAATGGACTGTGAAGAAAAAAGCCCATTCTCAATCTTGTAAACCTTCTCCTCAAAAAGGTGGGCAGCACCATTAAATGGTAATCATGAATCCATACAAAGTCATCATCTGGGTTTATAACCTCAATCACCCTTTGAGAAAAAATTTTATTTGCAGCTACATATGCCTCCCACAAAGACCGATCAAACCGACCACCATGAGTAGCCGAGAATGGAAGCATATAATGAAAGAGTGGCCACAACTGCTGCTTACAAAAACCATGATAAAATTTAGATACGATGTCAGGAGGCAAAAATGCAGGAACACACTTAAACCTCTCCAACAAAAGCTGTGATACATCATCTTGTTCTGAAGAATCAACATCCACCCGCAACGATCCTACATACAAAACCTCCATATCTTCAGGTAACCCATCCTTGAGCTGCCATAGCAAAGAATCTTCATCCCAACTAAAACTCCACCCTTTATTATCTGGTCTGCGCTTAGCCTTAATAGGAAGCTGATTCGCAACAATAATTATACGATCTTGCACAATTGATGAAGGTCCCTCAGAAGTTACACTACTTGCTTGACCATCATCAAGCTCTGAAATTACCCCTGCAACAGTCATCACTCGTGGAAGTCGCTTCTTCTCACGACCCATGATGGGAAAATTCCCTGAAGCTAAATCTAAAAGATTTGTATACGATTTGGACATCATCTTTACTATTCTACTTAAACTTCCAACCCAAAAAAACGGCTTCACAAAACAAAAAAACGGGTTTCCTCCTTTTGAATGTCTATAATTAGGCAAGATCTGAAATGGGTATCACATAAACAGCGTCACCACAAAGATCAAGTAGTAATTTCACAAGAAAAATCGCATATCCTAACCATCAAGAACTAATTAGCTTCATTCGAGTAAAGAAAAGTTAAGATACGATCCACCAACATCCTTTTCAAAGAAAACAAAAATAAACTGCAAATTAGAGAGCAAAATGAAGAAATGATTACCAGTTAGTTGGAGTAAGAGGTTGGATCTGAAATTCAATGGACTTATTAAACAAAATTTGCTACTCGGGACTGTGAAAATTCTAGGGTTTGGTTTTGGTTTCTCTCCCTAGCCAAAGAGTCGCATTACAGCCCCTCCTTTTCCTCTACCTTTTTCTTTGCTCAAAACAATTCCCAAATTGCAATCTTTTTTCTCTAGGAAAAAAAATTTATATAATAGAATTAAGATTCCATAGAATTTTGTGTTATGTTTCAAGAACCCGCTTTTACTGTGGCATTACACTAATTTTTGGTACCTCATATCTTCACCATTAGTTGACTGGTTTGAAAATTGTTAAGCTTCAAATAAATGAAAGAGTTTGAGTTGTCCCTTCTTATATACAGATAGTTTAGGCATTCATCTCAAAATTAATTAACTTTTTAAAATAAATAATTCTCATATATAAGTGTCACATGTTCTTTATCAATTAAACATGTTTTTTTTTTTTTTAAGTTTTAAACTTGTCCTCAAAATGTTTTTTTTTTATGTTATGCAAAAAGGAAGAGGATAAGATCTGGCAATGGACTGCACTGTAATGCCAACCGGCTATGACTAAGGCTCAGTCCCACGTGCTCCATCAGCTGCCGTGACACTGCTGAAACAAGCATTACGTGTCAATCGATAAACGTGGCCACGTCAAAGACATCAGTGTAAGGTGGGACGCTCTAATGGAGAGGGAATCGACTGCGGTAAGAACTAGGGGAAGACGGGTGTGCAGGTGCTCGATAAGTGGCCGCAGGTGGGGACAGAAGGTCCCGTTTACTGTCAGGACGTTCGTCCACGTAGACAACTGTAATGTAGGACTGTTTTGGGATTAAGTTATTATGATTTAAAAATGTTGAATTTTGTTTTTATAAGCGGAAGAAATAGAATTTAATTTTCATTGTTTGATAAAAACTAAAAAATAGTATATGTTATTTGTAAATCGTAGGTGGATTACATGCGTAAATGTGATGTATAAATTAAGTGTTTTTAGTTCAATCAATTACTTATCTCACACTCTTCTCATTAAACATAAAATAACTAACTTTTATGTGTTTTATTTACAAAAAATTACGAACGACAGATTATTAAATATTTATTTATTTATTTTAGATTGATGATAAGTAAATGATTTTATTAAAAGGTGTCGGCATAAAATTTGGAGGGCAGCTTGTAGGGGAGAGTATTTACGACAGCCCTCAAATTGTCAACGACAAACGGGTCTGCGTTTCACCAACATTTATCCGCTTCCATGCCCTAAAGTTCGAGCAAATTTGTCTGCCTTTTCTTTTATTATTATTATTATTATTATGCTTAATTGCAAGCATTTTCTTTTATATTCATGTCATATATGGTAACACAACTGA
>JBBMEG010000024.1:1410993-1429346 GCA_037832605.1 Cyclanthera cordifolia
TCTTCTAACCCAATCCAATCATAAGCACACCTACACCTTAAATCCTAAAACATTGGACGAAAACAGACAAAAAATTGTATAAAATGGAAAAGAATAATAGAGTTTAATGTGCAGATGAAGCCGGTAGGCACAAGCAAAGCTGTTCATCTTATTAATTTTCCTTACCTTTATCCTTATATTATAATCCCTACACATATTAATTTGTTTAGAATAATAAAATATTAAATAATACATTTTTGTTCATCATGTGTACCTTCTTTGGATTCTCTGAAACTTTTCCAAATCTCAACTCAGACAGACACCATCACATGTGTCTTGTCTTTCTATGGCTCTATATAATTCTATATATCAACAGACAAACACCTTATTGACCCACCACCCTTTGCTCTTAATGCATGCCCACCAAATACAGGGAATGTTTTATATCTTCACAATATCTTAATTCAAAACCATATTCTTCAAATTTATTACATAACATATATTTGAAACTAGTGTTGTGAGCATTTATAAGATCTCTTTAATTTGGATGGTTTGATAAAATCATCACCAAAAAACCCAAGCTGTAATGAGTAGCTTGCATGTAATCAATCTGAACAGACTACTTTGAGTTAGTAAACCAAATTAATTAGCTGTATGATTTAAGTGGATTGTGAAAGATTAAAGATGTCTAGTTCATAAGAGACAGAGGCATGGATGTGTGCGTTATACAACTTAATTAACATTATAATTAAATGTAATGTGATTAAATTAATTGAGTTTGGTAGCCATTAAAATTAATTCAAGGCTTTCACGTGCCAACGGCACCCTTTTGCGGCTGTTTCGAACTTTTTCTTTAACTTTCTAAGGCTTAGGGCGGGAGTTCGCTTTTAAAATAAAGTTTTTGAGAATCTAGGAAATTATTTTCTTGCTTGTCGAATTACTATTATGGGGGGAGGAAATGAGTTTAATTTTTTTTTTTTTTTTTTTTGTTAAAAACAAAGAGATAGAGAGCAAAGACAAACACACAAAATTACGTGTTTCATTGAAATTGCGTTCACAACTAGAAGAGATAACAATTTTATTAGGAGAATGAATGTAAGAATGTCGATCTCAAAAATGAAGTTAGGATTTTATGAGAATTTATATAGCAAAGTCTCATGAAACCATATTACAAAATTATATAAAAGTTTACATTCAAAATTTACGTTCGTTGACCGAGCAACGAAACGTCCAGCTAAATAATCATTTTCGTCACTTTAACTTGTTAGGATAAAGTATTGAAAAATTGTGATAGATATGTTATTCTCTAATAATAATTACGAATGATAATTTTTAAAATATTTGCATATACAGTCATTAATATTATATTATAAATACTATATACGATAATAATCATGAATACAGTAAATTTACAATTTTTTTAAAAAAATAATAATATTTATAATCATTTTTGACTAGTTTTAAAAGTTCTTTGGAACTATTTTTTAACGAGCAGAGATTAATGGTAATAATTAATATCATGAAACCGAATGGGTGTAGTTTGGTGGGCCAAACCTAACCCATTATATTAGGTATATTGGGCCTGCTGATCAACACCAAAACACAGTCGCCAAACAATTGAAATAAAAACCGATGTATTGTCAAATAAATAAATATAAGTCAATGCGATGTGAACTTGCTTACCATCAATAATTAAATATCATAAATTTAAGTCATACAAAAATAATTCGTAATAATTTACTCATAAAAAGAATTGAGCTTCAAAAAAAAAAAAAAAAAAAAAAAGCAAGTATAATCGACAAAAATTAACATATTTAGATTATACATTTTTTAATTTATTAAATTATAATTATACATTTTTAATAGAATTGTCCAAAGAATTTTTTTTTTTCCATATGGGGAGATATTTGAATGAATAAACGTCTGAATAATTATTTTGAGTGATTATGATAAATAATTATTTTGATTGATTAAAAATTGAGTTTGTATTAATAATTCATTTGGAGGTAGATTTTAATACGTTAATTGCAAGCAACAACTTATTTGTATGTGAATTTTTGTTTTGCAAACAATAACTTATTTAAAAATCTACTTTATAAGAGTCGGTAGAAATAAGTGATTTTTAAACTTAAATTATTTTGAATAATTAAAAATAAATTAATAAAAAATAATCATTATTTTGAATATCAAACCTAAATAGTTATTTTTAGTAATTAAAAAATATATTTTTTCGTGAAATACTTTTTTTCCTTTCTTATTAGTTTCATGTAAAAAAAAAAGGGTCAATTAGAAACACTGAGGTCAAAGCGATGATCTGTTTAGGCAAGTGTCACTTTCGTTGGCGGCACAACATGGTGGAGGCAGTAGGGACGCCGCATTTGTTTCCTTTTTCCCTCCGTTTCAGAGTTATTCCTCTTTCCAAACACCCGTCTTCTTCTTCACTCTCTGAAACCATGAATATCTTCAGGTTCGCCGGCGATAAAACCCACCTGATCAGTATTGTTTTAGTTTTTTGTTTTTCTCAACGGTGGATCCCACTAACGCATTTGGGAAATGGGATTATGATATCGATTTCTTGAAGTAGAGGTATTGCCATTTCAGCTTCCAGATGGTGTTATAATTGCTCAATTGAATCTTAATTTAACTGTCTGAAAGATTTTGTACTTTTGTTTGCGAATGATTGGAGCATTAGAGTTTTTCTTTTTCTCTTAGTTTTCGAGACAATTAGGTTAAAGATTGATACTATACCGGGTTGGTTTTTTCTGGGCCATATTCCTGAGTATGATGATTTTAGACATCTCTTTACCAGAACCTTTGATTGAATTGAATTTTATAATGTATGTTTTGAAGGAATTTCAGTCAATAAGAGTGTTTGTTCTTGTTTTTTCTGATCTGGTAATTGGATCTATTCACGAACTTCATATCTAGCTATAACTATATTTCTAAAGGTTCAGTTTCGATTTTAGACAAGGTATATAAAAAAATTTGAACAAAAAAAATAAGCTGGCAGTAGGAGTCGAACCTGGGTCTTCATCATAATAGGGGGCCACGCCCCCAGTCTACATTGAGATCCGCCCATGCTTCGATCCATTTTCTTATCCATGGTCCATTCTCTGTTTTGTTGTTGTCTTTTTTTTTTTTTTTTTCCTTATCGAGCCAGGATATGACGAGATAGAAGTAATTAATATAACGTGTGGAAGAATAGAATAGTAATCAATACTTAAGAGTTTTAATATAAATGTGAGGTTGAAGGTCTCTCGGAGTAGGAGATATAGAATTTGATATTGTTGTCTTAGTAAAGACATTGGAAGAAAATAGCTCTTTTGAGAGTTTACAGTTTGGTATTGTAACTCTATTATCTTAATATAGTATTTTTGTGTAGTTTATCTTATCTTATGTTAGTTGTCTTGTGTACATTAAGGTAATCGGTGTCTAGTGTCTTAACATATTGCTAAACTTTTTTGGCTCCAGATACTTTGGGCGTTTTCAATATACGTGAAGCCTCAGTCTTGGAGGCAGTAGCAATTCTTCCTCAATTTTTTTTAAGTTACGAAGTGGAAATGTAAACAATTTAACCGGCGATTACGTCTTCTTACTCGAGTTCATATGTGTGTGTGATGTTCATGTGTTGTGTGTATATATTCGTTAGTATCTATTGGAACATTTTATATTGAAAATGATTAATATATAGTTTTGTGGTTAATATATTTGTTTTGTGGTAAATATATATATTTTTAATACTTTTTTATACATGGCGCGCTTCGAAATAAAGTGTGCGCTTATTTTGCGCCTTGTGCCTCGGGCTCTAAAAATTTTTTGCACCTTTTTTCACCTCGTTAATTTTCTATTTTATTAATTAAAAAATCTTTTTTTTATTTCTGTTGTTTGTTCTTGTAATTGTATCCTTTATAGCCATGACCAATATGCAAGACAATAAATTTTCTAATTGACATATATGAATGTGTTCTTAGTTTCACATGTTCAAGGTTTTGTATCAATTCCTGTCCTGAAATTTTACATTTTCTTTTAGGTAGATAGGAAGCACGGACATTTTGATTTTGACAAATTCTTCGTGTCGAACATGTACCAAACACCGATACTTCAGGACACGCTTCAAATACGTGTCCGACACTCGAAATTTTGTATTCTCTTTTATTATTATTATTATTATTTACTTATTTCAGACACATCATGACCACTTCACGGACACACTATTAAGAATTATTTGTTTCAAGTGATCGATGACGTGACAATGCAATAGTGTTTGTGAGATTTTAGTAGGCATTTAAAGAATAATGAGATTATATTCTTTGTTGGATTTAAGTGAACTTGTATAACTAACTATGTGGATTAAATTCAAACGCTAGTTAAATTTTCATTTTCATCTTTATTTTAATTATTTTTCATAATTGGTATGAAACCAAAATATTTTAGATGTGATCTTTTAATATTATATCATAAAAAATAATAATAAATAACGTGTTCTCGATGTATCTGTGTGTTGCATATTTAAATAATGGCGTGTCTCCGTATTCATATTTTGTGTTCGTGTCCGCGCTTCCTAAACAAGAATATTAAAATCGCTTGGATGAATGATGATGTTTATGTTGACTGGTCAATGAAAAATCCTTCAAGTTCAACTACTCGGACCCTATGCAGGGTATTGTTTTGGTTTTGGTTTGACCGATGTGTCATATGAGTGATAAGTTTCCAATCTCTATTTTGCAGCTGGAGAAACAACGTGAAGCCTCAGCTGCCAGCTTAATCAAAGCTGGGAACAGCGTATGATGTTATGGAGCTTGAGAACCATTAACGTTTGTACTCTATGGTAGGTCACTTGGCTTGGAAGTGGGGATACAAGAACACCAAACTTCAATCATCAAAAACTCATTTATTTCCGGGTAAGGCACCTTTTAACTGCCAAATGCTGGTGGGTTCTTGATGAAAACTGACATTTCATAGAGACTTTTTGATTGACCCTGTTCATAAGTAGTTAGGGCATGTTTGGCTACAACGGAAAAGGAAGGGATGAGATAAATGAAGAAAAGTCAGAGTAAATTAGTGATTGTTAGGATGTAATTTAGTGGGTTAAACGGTGGGAATGGATCCCTTCTATTCTTGTCCCATCTCTCTTCCCACCACATCAAACATGCCCTTACAGTTTCTAAGGTTAGCTTTCTTTTCTTCATTTCTAATTTCTAAATATATCCTTTGGCTTGAGAGTACTGCATCAGGATTGTATAAGCTGATGAAGTCTTCCATTCTGTAGTTTCTAAAGTATACTGCCCAGGAAACCACTTCCATATTGTTACTGAGTAAACAAATTTAAAGTTGATTTTCATTACGAGGGAAATTCTGTTTATTTTAGTTTTCTAGACTTTCTATGATCAAATCTTGAAATATTGTCTTATGTGAAACTTTCAGTTAAATATTGGATTAAGAATGACCGTCGAATGACTTTTTTTGTAAAAGCAGTACAAATCCTAAAGAAGAATGAATCATTTCAGCGAAGAAATAGAAGTAATGAAAGGAAATTATTGAGTGTTTCTTTGGACCATTTCCCAAATATGAAGGAAATTGTTTTAAACTTTTTTGGTAGTGTTGTACAATGTGTAACGTTGGACTGAAAGCAAGTGAATTTCATTGATGTATAGTATTGTACAGTATATAGCAAAAGCAAAGCTATCTACGAAACTTTGCTTTTTCCACTTTAGTTGCAGCACTCTCTCTTCACTAATTTTATTCAAAAAGTCACTGATGGTTTCTGAAGTTATTTTCAACTTTGTTGTGAGTCACAGCCAGTATCATCAGACAAACTCTCAACTTTAAACTGCAGCCACGGCTCATCAAAGGGCAAAGAAGAATCAATGTGTCTGAAACTGATAAGGCTGATTCAGGTTTGTATCAGAGGAAGAACATCTAAAGAATTCAAGAGTTTTAATGGGTTTTTGGAAAGAAAAAGGTTCTGTAAAAAGACAAGTTTGAATTTTGAAATGGCTGTTGCTAGTTGATATCTTAATTAGTGCATCAAGTGGGTATGAGAAGTGAAACCAATCCATTGAGTCTTTTGAGGTGAGTTGATGGCCCACTAGTTGCAAAAGCAAAAGTGGAGAAGCACTTGGACATGTTTGGCTACTGCGAAAAGAAAAAAAGAAAAGAAGAGAAAGAATGAACGAAGAAAAATAAGAATAAATAAATACTCAATGAAATGTGAATCTATAAGCCAAATGGTGGTAAGAGATTTTTTCATTCTCTTTCCATCAAACCAAACATACCCTACTAAAGTGGTTTGCCAATCACCAAAAGCTTCAGCATTCTTCTCAATTATCAATAGTAAGTATGAATACTTTTGGGCTTGCCAACTTGCTTTGACACCATCTGTCATTTTAGTCTTGTTCCACTACTTCTTGTACACATTCGGGGTGTGTTTGGATAGAGTTTGTAAGGATGAACTCCATATTTAGAACAGTTTCAAAAAATCTTCATAAAAACTTTTATAAAACTCAACCATAAAGCCTTATAAACTCCATATCATTTTTACTATATTCATTTATAATCTCTCTATTCAAATGAAGATTTTCTGTACTAATCACTTGTGACTTTTCCATTTAAATGAGAATATTTTTTGTCGCAATCACTCATTCTTTCTACCATGAAGTCGTATAAACATCTTATTCAAACAAAATTTTACCTTTAACAAATTTCTTCTAACCAATCAAAAACTCTTGTAACCATTAGTTTTCATTTCTTACAAGTAAATTCTTGCATGTCAGTGTTCTCTAACCCATTCTCTTTATTTAATGGTATAGTTTGTTTCAAGTAATGAGAAGAGATTCAAAGAAAATAGATCTTTTCTCACGGTTTACTCGCAAAATTATAATTTATTCTCGCTTTCTTTGTTACGGGTATAGCCAAACATTTCATCAGCATTTTTTTCATATGTGAACATACATCATACATTTAAGTACAACTATTACACATCCTGCAACATTTAAATAATATTGAATTCTTCTTTGCTTTTTTCGGTGTTTATTTTTCTCTCTTTAAATCGGTGAATATTTTATATTATTATTTTGTCTTGTCTCTTTCATTTATTGTTCCTAACTTTCTAACAACTACCATTTTGAAATTTTGAAAAAAAAAAAGAAAAAGGGAAAGAACAAAATCAACAAAATATTAAAAATATCTGCTTAATGTATCTGCATGTGAATGTAATTTGATGTCATCAATCGATTGAAGCATGCTCAATGCTTTCTTATAAATTATTAAGAGAGATGTTTGAACCACCATTAATAAATAGAAGAATGGGAAGGAAAAATAGCTTCTGATGTTTAACCCACCGAGAATCATTCTTCTCATAATCACATTTATCTAAAAAAAAAAAAATTCTCCTCTGACTACTTTTTATTCTTCTCATAACAATTTTTTATTCTCCCTATAATTATTTTTCACTCACATTATATCTATTATTTTATTTTTCTCATTTATCATTATTCTTTTAACCACATATACAATTAATCATTCTTCCATAATTATTCTCTTTTTCGTTTCCCATAATTCTTTTTCCTCTCCTTCCATTAAAAAATGGCACTACATCTGAGCAATTAGAGACTACATTATTTTGGGTCCAGATCTTATTGCATGCCAGAATCTTAAAATAGGAAAAACAAATTAAAATGTTGCTAAACTAGTTGATTAGGAGTAATCAAACTTTGAAATATCAGAACGAAAGTTGTGTGAGAATGAACTATGATTAATAGTTAAGAGAAGAAGCAAACATTGTCCTGTCCGCCATTAAATGTTAGCTGAGTTTATTGCACTAAGTTTGTCTCATTTGTGTCGGAAATATGAAGCAACAAGGACCCAATAGTTTATCGACAACTCTCTTGATGAAGACTTGAGAAAAAAAGAAAAAAAATTGGATATTAATTTCCTAACCTTTTTACTTAACCAAATTTTCTGCCCCAGATAGTCATTTTTGTTACCATTTTAGAACAGATGGGATTAAAAAGAACATTCTATTAGGTAATTGATAGCTGTTTTAGACATTTAATGTTGCTTTTTGTAATTTTATGGGGACCCAGATGAGAACCGAAAGAAGATGGTGACAAGATTAAAGTTTTAGTTCATTCTCTATGCTTTTTCTTTTTTGGCTCTACATATTCTCAATCCCAAGTCAAGTGTATCATAGAGTGAGTCATTATTGAGATGGACATTAATACCAAAAAAAATTAAAAAAAAAAAAAAAATCAAAGAAAAAGAAATAAAGAGATTAAAGAAGAGAAATGAGCGTAAATTAATAAGTGATCGGATGAAGTCCGACAAGCCAAACAATGAAAGAAAGAATCTTTTTCTACCTCTTTTCACTACTCCAAACAACGTATCCAAACTGTTCTTACCTTCTAATATTTCAGCTATGCTTAAGCTAGGAAGATTTGAGCATGAACCATTAAGATTAGTTAAGAAAACACTGCAAACCCAAATGATTAAAATTGGGTTTAGTGTAGGGTCCATGATTTGATCATGGCCAAATTTTCATCAACACTTTTACAAAAATATTTGTAATAATATGACCTCCAGGCTTGATGGCCACCTAAATATTCTTAAAACTACATTATTAAGTTGAGCTTGAGGAGCACCCTTTCTTCAAATTGAAGCAGAATCATTTCATTTCAATGGAAAGTCACAGAGTTGATGGGGGTTTTTTACCTATACTTATCCTCTGTAACTGCAAGTAATGTAATGTAAAAAAAAAAAGAGCTTACAATTCTTGACAATGGTCTGTGCTATTCAATGGCTATGGCTATTGCTTTGGCTTCCTTTTCTTTTTCTTGTCTTCCCACCTGCGCTTTAATCTAAGATACACACAGTCAAAGTTTCCACTTTGCTTTTTGAAAAGAAAAATTCTGTTCTTTTAACCTTTTTTCTACTTCCTCTGTTCTCTTTGGCCAATCGCCAGATCTTCCATTTCTATTCTCCATTGGAGCTCCCATTTGAGCTCAATATAACTCTGTTTTGTTGGTGTTTTTAACTTTGTCTTATGGCAACAATCAAACCCAAATCATCTGGGAAGAGCAAAACGAGATTAGCCAAAACTTTTCAGAAGGTGATTAATCTCAGAAACGCAACACGGATCGCGTCAAGTAATGGAATCTGCGTTCTGATTTCGAATAACAAGTTCAAAGATGATTCGAGTATCAATGGAGGAAAATCCCAAATCTTCGACAGAGGTGAAGAAGATGTCAAAGCTAAAAACAGGGCAGTCATGGAAGCTCTTGTTGCGAAGCTTTTTGCGAGCGTTACTGCAATCAAAGCAGCTTACGCTGAGCTTCAAATGGCACAGAGTCCTTACAGCAGCGACGCAATTCAAGCTGCAGACCAAGCGGTGGTAGATGAATTGAAGATCATTTCGGAGTTGAAACGGAGTTTCTTAAAGAAAGAACTCGATCTCTCGCCTCAAGTGACGATTATGCTATCAGAAATTCAAGAACAGCAAAGTTTGATGAAAACTTACGAGATAATGATTAAGAAATTACAGGGTGAATCAGAGAAGAAAGATACCGGCATTGTCGCGTTGAAGAAAAAACTCGACGAAGCAATTTTGTTCAACAAATCGTTGGAGAAGAAACTAAACGCAAGTGGTTCTTTATCCATGTTCGATAATCTTCAATTTCATCTACTGAGTCCAACCCATTTTGCTCAATTTCTTCATTATACCCTAAGATCCATAAGAAATTTCGTGAAATTGATGATCCACGAAATGGAATCGGCAAGCTGGGATCTCAACGCGGCCGTTCAATGCATCGTCGATCCTGACACCAAATTCCCGGAGCCAAATCATCGTAGTTTCGCTTTCGAATCGTTCGTCTGCAAAACAATGTTCGAAGGTTTCGCAACCGACCAAAATTCCATACACCAACACGATTCAATTCCACTCGATAAACAGAAAAACCGCCAAATGTTTGAGATATTCAAGAAGCTGAAACCAGTAAACCCTAAAATCTTCATTTCTCAAAACCCTAACTCCATATTCGCGAAATTCGCCCGCTACAAGTACCTCCAACTCGTCCACGCGAAAATGGAATGCTCTCTATTCGGAAATCTGAACCAGAGGAAAATCATGAACTCCGGCGGCGTACCCGACACGGCGTTCTTCGCCGCCTTCGCCGAGATGTCGAAGCGCGTTTGGCTTCTCCGTTGTTTGGCATTTTCACTGCACCACGACGTAACGATCTTCCAAGTGAGGAAGAACAGTAGATTCTCAGAAGTTTACATGCAGTGCGTTACAGAAGAGACGTTGTTTTCTCCGGCAGACATGAACGATTCCTCCGTTGGATCCGGTTCGGAGCCCCGAGTCCGATTCACTGTTGTTCCGGGTTTCAAGATTGGGGAGACGGTGGTGCAGAGTCGGGTTTATTTATCGCCGCCGTGTCGATAAATTCCGTCGCGGATTCAACTCGGTGGAAAGAACATTGATTGTTAGGATAATTTCAGCCGTTGGATGCTAAGCTTCCATGACCGTTAGATCAGAATTGATGGAAGACATTACTCGGCGTACTGTATAAACTACTTTGAATTTTTCTAATGAATTGTATAAATGTCTGTATTATACAGCCACACTTTATGCTATAGTTTATATATGGGTTATTATTTAATTAAAACAATAAATTTCGTTTCAAAATATTTAATTTTCACTTTATGAAAATAGATGAAGATTCATTTCTCACCTCTTCATTTATAACAATAGAAAATGAAAAGATAATATACCTAAATGAAGGCAGTAGGTAGAAAGATATTATTGAAAAAACATAATTTAAATTGAAGCTTGGGCAAAAAGATTTGTGTTTGTAAAGGTGGAATGAAATGGACAATGCTGGAGAAATTAAATGGATATAAATAAATGCACATAATCTAGAGGTAACACCATAATGGCATCTTCTTTTTCTTTTGAATTAAGTGTTGGCAAAAATGATGGCCCATGTTTTCTTCCATTCTTTTAAACTTTATATTACTGTGTAAGGTACCCCACCATCATATAATATATATAAATAAATACATGTTTTGATATCATACCAAGTATATGTCAATATATCCAAACATTAATGCTTTAAATATCATTATTCCCAATTTCATATCAATACTCTGATCCAGCTCATAAGCAGCCTTCATTGCAACCACCTTCCAACATTTTATGCACATCACAGCCTCTTTAGCATTTGGTTGTTGCACCATTTTTGGTGTGATTGGATTACCTTGATGCATTTTCAAGTTAATTAGACACATCCACAAAATAAACAGACAACAAATATTGAATATCAATTAAAAGTTAATTATGGACGGTTTGTTTAGCTCTTTTATAGTGCGATTAAAAATAAATTTTTAACTTTTTAAATATCAAATACAAACGAGCTATTAGTACAAGTTCTTCATCAAAACCACTCAAAAATAACTATTTTAATCATTCAAAATAACACTCCACAATTATTCATCCAAATATAGACAGATACAGTGTAGTTATATGTTCAATGATTTCTCTACTATTTATTTGTAGGACAATCATTAAAGCTAAATCTTCATTTTAACTAACATACTAAAAACACTTAACATGTATCCAATAGTAAGCAAGGAAATCTAAACTTGTCCTAAGATAATCTATGGCCATTTAGGTTGGACAAATGCCAAAATGAGACGTGGACCAAGTATATACAATAACATACACAAGCTCTACCCTTCTGTATCAAATAAGCAAAAAAGAAAAGAAAAAGAAAAAAACCCTCAAAAGGAAGGTAAAGATTTGAACTTTGTAAGCTAGTGAGGAAAGGATTGATGGTGTAAGTTTAGTGGCAAAAGGATTGGAATTCATAAGCTCAAACAGCTGTGCAATTAATCAGCTCTCTTATTTGATTAATGGTAAATGATTAAATAAACTTCTAAATTATTTTCTTCATGCGAAAAGGAAAACACAGAAATACTCAAACAGCTGTGCAATTAATAATGTTAGATTCTTTTGAGAAAATAGTGCTACTCTCTTTCAATATAAATAAATATGTAGAAAATTGATTTAGAAAGCAGGGCAATATTTGACTAAACCCAAGGATTTGAATCCATGTTACCAAACACATTCTTATTAACAAAAAGTAGAGCAAATCTAAACAAAATAGCTTTTAGTATAGGAGATTTACAGATTTCTTGTGAGCAAGAATAGAATGGTTCAAGGAACAACAATGATAAAAACAAATGCACTCAAGAATTTAACAAGATCAAGAGAAAGACAAAGGACATCATTATGCTGACCATTTGGTAGAGTTTTCAAACAAGACTGAGCTCGGGCTTACTGCTGTTTCTGAGGCACCCCATTGTCAGTCAGTTTCCATTCCATCCCTAGTAGTAGTGTTAAGAATGAATGCTTTCCTCCCTCATTTTCATATTTTGCATCCCCTTGTAATGAATTAGACAGAAATCCCAGATGCTGATGGTTTAAAATTCAGCCGTTTCCATTTTGCTGCAAGTTAATCAGAGCTTACAGAGAGAGCAGAAAATGAATAAGATACTAATCACCAGCCAGCAAGTGTGTTTCGACACTCGGCTTATATGAACGGAGAAGAGAATGGAGCATGCAACTACCATGGAGAATTTTCTCAAGGGGATTCAGGAGGGGAAGAAATGTCTGAAACTTCTGCAAGGGCTTCAAGCATGTTTATGACCTCAGTCGTGTCATCCAAGTAATACTTGGCCTTGCTTGGTTTCTGTCCTACTGTGCATGCAAAAACTAATGTATTGGAAGAGAGGATGCCACTTGCTACGGCAGTGCCAATGATCTCGAACATGTCTTCATCAGATCTATCGTCACCAATGCATAGCACAAAATCGGCTCGTCTTCCTGCATCAGACATTGAAGCGAATATTTTTTCTGCCACCAAACCTTTACTGACTCCCTGAAGTTTAAAAAACAATTTGGAATCAGTTCAGTCTGCATAAATTCTTAATGAGGAGCTTCTAGAGTTTCGGAAATGAAGAAAATATAGGCCTGGTCTCATTGTGTATGCAGAGATCTCAAAAAGCAAACCACCACAATTAAATGTGACAGTTAACCGTGGACAAAAGACAAAGTAAAAACACTTCTTTACACTAGTACTAACACTCAGAGCATTAAAAAAACAAAGAGGGGAGAAGATGGAGATCGCATAATATGAAGCAAAGGTAACAGAGAATGAAACAGAATAATCATTTAGGTCAGTTGGTTCGAGTATAATTAAATTGAAAGAGATGCCAACATTGCTTCTCCATCGAATCTAATGGTTATGTGTTGGTTGATATAATTAAAGGCTTATCAAGAATAGTGTATCCATGCCCTGCATCAGCTTTGCATCCCCAATTCTAAAGGAAGTTCACACGTACGAGACGAGACAATAGGAAAACTCTTCTCAAGGTTTGATCATTATAAACTTGTTTCTCACTCGAGCTAATATTTAATTATGCAAACATAGAATGATCTAGTCAAGAGAGTTTTGAAAAGTTAAGAAGTGATGAGTTCAATCCATGGTGACCTACCTAAGAATTAACTCTTTACATGTTTTCATGACATCTAAAATGTCGTAGAATCAGATAGGAACTAGCCTAGGAACTCACAAATATCAAAAAAAAAAAAAAAAAAAAATCATGCAAACACTAGCATGGTTTATCTTTTTTTTCTACCACATCTATTAACTACTATAAATTTCTAATGTAGCCCCTCCCAACCTTAATTCAAAAAAATTATTGAATAAAATGTGTATCGTACAATACAACCTACGCAAAGTATAAATTTATATTTGACATGGTAATTTAGCAGTGGAGATTTGGAACAAGTTCTTAGCTGAGTTTGAATTTGGAACAAGTTCTAGCTGAGTTGGGATTGTTAAGTTTTAGCGAAGACAGACTTGGTAGAAATACATGGGTGGGACTGTTGTCTTCCCCCTCCCTTTTCCTTGGTAAGCCGATGTGCATGCCATCTTATGGGACCTCCGTAGAGAAGAAACTATAGCAGTTTAGGAGACATAAAAGGCATAGCTCGGATATGTGAAACCTATTAAATTCTATGTTACTCATTGGGACTCTTCTACTTTTCTTTTCTTTTTTCGTATAATTGGATGAAGAAAGTTCAAATTATTCCAAATACCCACGTCAAAAACCTTCCAAGCAGAAAATTCAGTCAAAAAAATCAACAACTAGGCGATGGAAGCATATCAAGACAAGGGCCATCTACCAATTCTAAACAAAAACCAAAAGCGAAGGTACATGCAGATTCCAAATTATTTAAATGAAAAACTCAATTCATGTTAGTTCAGAAGTTTAAAGTAGAAGAAAGTACCTGTGGCTTCACTTCTATAATAAACTGGCCACTTTTTACAGTAACTGGTTCATTGGCCAGTACACTTTCAAGGTGATCTAACAATTCCTTGGCCTGGCTGCTACCAAAATCAGGGTCCGCATCCTGGTGATGCCACACCAAGCCACTTTCCTTGGTTTCAATGGAAGAGCCATCAGTAGCTTCTGTATATAATTTCATGACTGGCTCTGCAATCGGTATCCAGCCAAAATCACTACCTTGACCATAATTTTCCCAGTCCTTGTCAGCAGACCACCTGATAATTTAATCACAAGGATAGATAGAACAATTGAGATACATATAATGATAAAAAAAATAGATGAAGGAACAAAATTTTGTGAATGATAATGTACAAGAAGATAAGAGATCACACCTCATGAAATAGCCATGCTCTGCAGCAATCCCAAGCTGATCGCAAGGAGAAAACCAGTTGCCCAAATTTTCACGCCCTCTTCCACTAACAACAAAAACAGTATTTCGAACATCATCACAAAGTGAATTTATGATTGAAATAACTTGATTACTTGGGGTCTTGTCAATTGAAGTTTGTGGCATGACAGTGCCATCATAATCCAACAGTATAGCTCTGTTTCTAGACCTCGAATATGCAGCTACAATGGCATCAATAGACAACTTTCTAAAGTTGGGATCAAGGGCTACGACTCTGAATCCAAAGCCCAGCCCAATTCCCCAGCACCGTCTTCTGAAGTGATCCTTACAAGTTCTTTCCATGTCTTGATAAAAACTCTTTGACCAGTATGACACATCATGGGTGCTCACATATTTGTAATGCTTTTCATGGCGCAATTGCTTCTCGGCATCTACCATTGATATTGCCTCATTCAATGCTTCAGCAGTAGCTTCAATGTTCCATGGGTTAACCCGTAGTGCACCACTAAGTGACGGGGAGCACCCCATGAACTCCGATATGACAAGCATGCTTTTTTGGGGTCCATTTGTTTCTGAACTACAATCTGATTCAGAGATTCCCTGCCTGCAGACAACATACTCGTAAGGAGTTAGGTTCATGCCATCCCTCACTGCTGTGACTACAACACATTCGGCAATAGTATAATATGCAGCTCTTTCAGGGAGAGAAACAGGCCGATCAATGAACACAATTGGTTCATAATTGGGCTGTCTAAAACTATCATTAATTCTCTTACAGCATTCCTGTATTTCATCTTGAATTTCCTCAAGATCTTTCCCTCTTCCTCTAGCTGGGTTTGCAATCTGTACGAAAACGGCTCTACCCTGCCACTTTGGATGTTGCTTTAGCATTTGTTCCATGGCCAACAACTTAAGATTGACCCCTTTAAAAATGTCCATATCATCAACTCCAAGTAGGACAACTTTACCTTCAAACTGTCGCTTGAGCTCCTGTACCCTCCACTCTTTATCAGCAAGACTTAACACAGACTCCATCTGACCCATGTGAATTCCAACAGGCATTATTTTGATCCCCACTGTTCTTCCAAAATATTCCAACCCAATATAACCCCGTTTTGACTGATATACCAAACCTAACATTCGACTACAACAAGACAGAAAATGCCGAGCATAGTCAAAAGTGTGAAAACCAATAAGGTCTGAATTCAAAAGTGCCTTAAGAATTTCTTCCCTTACTGGCAAAGTCCTATATATTTCTGAAGAAGGAAACGGACTGTGAAGAAAAAATCCCATTCTCAATCTCGTAAACCTTCTCCTCAAAAAGGAGGGTAGCACCATTAAATGATAATCATGAATCCATACAAAGTCATCATCTGGATTTATAACCTCAATCACCCTTTGAGAAAATATTTTATTTGCTGCAACATATGCCTCCCACAGAGACCGATCAAACCGACCCCCATGACTCGCTGAGAACGGAAGCATATAATGGAAGAGTGGCCACAAGTGCTGCTTACAAAAACCATGATAAAATTTAGATAAAATGTCCTGAGGCAAAAACGCAGGAACACACTTAAATCTTTCCAACAAAAGCTGCGATACATCATCTTGCTCATTCGGATCAACATCCACCCGCAAAGATCCTACATACAAAACCTCCATATCATCAGGCAAACCATCCTTAAGCTGCCGCAGCAAAGAGTCTTCATCCCAACTAAAACTCCAGCCCTTATTATCCGGCCTACGCTTAGCTTTAATTGGAAGCTGATTGGCAACAATAATAATACGGTCTTGCACAATTGACGAAGGTCCCTCAGAAGTAACGCTATTTGCTTGATCATCATCAAGCTCTGATATTACCCCCGCAACAGTCATTACTCGTGGAAGCCGCTTCTTCTCACGACCCATTATAGGAAAATTTCCTGAAGCTAAATCCAAAAGATTCGTATACGATTTGGACATCATCTTGAAAATTTCCCAACTCAAAAACAAGCTTCACAAAGAATTTCAACACAGAACTCACTAAAGAACAGGTTTCCTCCCTCTTGAATATCTAAAATTAGCAAAGATCTGCAACGAGCATCACATACATAGCATCACAACAAAGACAGTAGTAATTTCACAGGAAAAATCGCACATCCAAAGCCTCAAGAACACACACATACATCAAAGAAAATATACAAAGAAAGAATTAGGATATGATCCACCAACGTCCTTTCACAAAGAAAACAGGATTAGAACAAGAAAGAAGAAAATAAGTAAAAATTAGAGAGCAGATCGATACTAACCAGCGGCAAAATGATGGAAGGGAGGAAAGATTGTTGAAGGTGGAGTGGAATACGTGGTTGGATCTGAAAATTGATGAAACAAATTCTTGTAACATTGGGAGTGAAAAATCTAGGGTTTGGTTTTTGGTCTCTCTCGAAGCGAAAGAGTCACATTACAGCCTCTCCTTTTCCTCTACCTTTTTTCCTTTGCTCTCTAAACAATTCCCAATTTGCAATCTCTTTCCTCACTGGAATTAAATTATTTATATAATACATTTTTTTTTAAGAAAAAAAATGAAAAGAGAAAAGGATAAGGTCGGCCAATGGACTATCCAGTAATGCCAACTGGCTATGACCAAAGGTTCAGTCCCACGCGCTCTCAGTTGCCGCTGCTGCAACAAGCGCCACGTGTCGGACTAAGCAAGTAACCACGTAGGACAGAAATAGAGTAAGGTGGGACCGGGAAAAGAAGGGAGAATCCAGTGCGGGCAGGAGCAGGGGAAGAAGGGTGGTGTTGGTCCGTGAAGTATATGGACACGTGCTTGAAGTGGGGACAGGAGGTCCGGTTGCGGTCACAAGGCTCGTCCACGTGGACAGCTATAATTGGACTGTTTCGGATGAGGAGGAATTCAAGGGTAACTTGGACATTTTGGAGAGAGGGATGTCATTAATGATGTCATAAACCAAGCGACGCCGTTGATCACGTGGATAAAATATAAATTTTTTTTGTTATAGAAAATAAAAATAAAAAAATGGAATGTATTTGTGGTTAGGGTTTTTTGTTTGGGTTGGGAGGAGGGTGAGATTAACTAGGTTTTTTCCGAGAGCTCCAATGTCCTTTTCTTGTACTATCCCGTTTCCATATAATTTTTTTTCCTGCCATTTCCGAATTTCTCACATTTTTTATGAACATTTATTTCATCGCCACTATTTTAGATCTTATGATATTTTTTTATTGTTAAATCCTACAATTCAAACCCATACATTTCTAAAAATGTAATTGAATATATATTAAAAACAAACATTACCCGAAAAAACTGCTATTGTAAAGCAGAATAATTGTAATAATTAAATCATTAAACTATTAATTTGTACAATCACCTCTAATAATAAAATTTAAAAACGGTTGCAATTAACCTATTTAAATTAATTTTAAGAGATTTTCCATATGCGTTATAATAAACCTTTCTCCCAACAAAATTTGTCTTTCTTTTCTCTATCTAAAATTTATAATTAAATAAATTCATAATTTTTTAGTATAGTGAAAATTTTGTTAATTTATAAGTTTTTAAAATGTGTATATTTGTAAATTAATAGGTTACATAATAATAATGTTATAAATTTTTCTA
>JBBMEG010000024.1:1433461-1454367 GCA_037832605.1 Cyclanthera cordifolia
TGTATATATGAAACTCTATGGATGAGAATACAATTATAAGTTCCAAAATGAGTATTTGTATTAACCAGGTCAACGTCAAAGCTTCCATTACCTACTTTCATATTATTAAAAAAAAAAAAAAAATTTTGATATGATTTAAATACTAATGCTGGAATAATATCAACTATATTTTATTTTAATTTTATACTTTTTATTTTTTGGTAAGAAATTGTAGTTCATAATGTGTCACATGCGTGGACAAGCATGACCTAAACATTTCTCTTACAAAAAAAATTATAATTTTTAACTTTCAAAAGATTTTAAAAAACTTATAAAACTAGTCGATCCTAAAAATAATCACAAAATCTAGCTGTCATTGTTGCATTAGCTGTGGGCCATTGATCTAAGTCGGCCCACAAATTTCAGGGCCGATAGAGGACGAAAGCCCAATTATTTCGGAGCTCATATCTTCAGAATGCCTTATTATTCGTAACCCAAACGACGTCGTTTGAGCAGAAGAAAGGAAGTAGCGCTGAAGTTTATTACGTCATTCCAAGATTCAGATATTTTGGGTGTGGAAAAAATGAGATGCAAATTTGTGAGAGAAAATGAGATCCAACCCAAAATTCTTTATGTGAATTTTCAAATTTCGGTCCAATTTTGACTGATAATTAAGATTCTTTCTTTGACATTCGAAAATGCCACCAACCAAATATTTCTACAAAATCGAAACATAATTAATTCATTATGTTTTGGAAGTTCATATGAAACTTTGGGTAACTACCGGATTATTTTCATGATTTCAACTTTAATGTTGTTGTAATTGATTACGTTTTGTTGATGTGGGCCACGCCACGTGTACTTTTTTAGAGATCCAGTTTGTCAAACTTGACGGCTTTTTTTAGCCAAGTGGCTTAATTTCCACCGTGTTGCTATTTTCGAGTTTAAATTTTAAAATTAAAAATAAATAAATAATAAGTTTGATCTACTTACTATGATTTTAAAAAATTAGAATTATTCATAAAAATAACTATTTTTAAAGTCTATCTTTCAAATGATAAACACTAATTTTATATTTATTTAAACTATACAAACTAACTTTTATTTTTTTTTTAGTTTAGATTATCAAATAATAAAATACTCAATTTTAACTTTCTTAAAAGACTAAATCAAGTTAATATGAGGATTCCAATATAATATACGACATAGATAAAGTGGGGAGTCCTCTAAGCATTCTTAAAATAAGGCGTGTGACTCCTTTTATTGTTAATTGAATTTAAGATAAATGTTCACACTTTTTAATAAGATAATAGGTTGGATGAGAGGTAGATGAAGGAGAAGTGGTTAAGTAGTAGGCCACATTGATGAAATGTCTAGGAACATGGATTATTAATATCGGTAGGAATATATGACTAAAAGAGGGCACCCCAATGTAGTCGCTATTGAATAATATCGCAGATCACACCACTCTTTGGTAAGATGTATAGAATTTATATATCATATCTTAAGTTTAGGTGATTAATTAAAAAAAATAAAAAGAAAAAAACATATGGGTAGTGAAAAACATGCATTTCGATGAAATCCACATGGGGTAGATTTTTAGCCACAACAAGCAAACCTACTTTCACTTCACCGTTTTCGTTCAACCAAAATTCTTTAAACTATCGAGACTAACTCTAACTTTTATGAAAGACTAAATTTATCATTTATCATTTATCATTTTTTTAATCAACTGCACCGACCAGAAGAGAAAAAAAAAAGCATGCTTATTTGTTTCTAGAATTGAATTAAAACATTTGTAAAGGGGAGGTAATTAATTCGATACTAAACATATTTACATTGTGGGTAATGGTAGATCGATTTATGAAAAGATACGATTGGATTTTCTTGTTTTACATTTAAGGCAATTACTTTCACCAAATCACATCGCAATATTTTAACAAACTCATAAAAAAAAATGCATAAAAAAAAAAGAAAAAGAAAGAGAGAGAGAGATGAATTTGAATGTGTATAATAATCTGTAGTCTGTACAAAGCTGGAATAGTGTACATATTAAAGAATAAAATGGAATACCCAGAAATAAAAAGAATAGAAATACGTGTAAACTTTGCAACGCGCGGAACGCTTATATCTCTTATTCCGAATGATACAATCTATTGAAAATGTTGAGTTGATGTGTTGATGCTAATGACCGATGCCGGGGCTGGGAACGGACTGTCCGAGGTGTCGGGCAGAGAGCTTCTGGTCGACGAGGAGGGCATGGCCTTTCTTGCTGGGAGCGGAAGAGGGGACAGTGCCCTTGGGAAGGGCAGGTAGAAATAGGGTATCCGGAGAGAAAAGGGGTCTGGCGGCTTGTGAAATGGGAACAGAGGATGAGAATAAAAGGACCAAAAACAGAGAGAAAGTGAAGAGTGTGAAGCGAGCCATAAGAGAGAGATGTTTGGAGAGATGGGTTTTGGTTGAAACATAAGGAGAGGGTATTTATAGAGATATGGATTAGAGTCTGCCGTGGGGTTGAAGGAAGGGGGGGGGGGGGGGGGAGGAGGTCAACATCAAATGAGTTTGACTAAAGTGGAAAACTGTTTAATTTAATTTAATTTAATTTTAATATGAAGGTTCTAAATGGGGACTGGAGTGGGAGATTTTGGAATTGAAGGCTTGTTTGCTGAATTCATGGAAGCTGCGTTGCTATTTACTGCTGAAGACTCTGAAATTAATGGAGTTGGAACTTGGAATAATGTAACATCCCCTGCCTCTGGCCCACTCCTACGGGGCGGGGCTGCTTCAAATGTTTAATTCAACTCTGAATGGGCGGCAGAAAGAAGAAAAATGATGCCATTTTGCTTCCACCAACAAAACTTTTGTAGAAAGCCGACATTAAAAGTTGAAAACCAAGTACATCTTAGGCAATACAAGTTACTCAACATTTATTCATTTATCATACAAAATTCAAACTTTTGATATGAATATAAGTAATTAATTCATAAATACTTAGCCGAGTAGTAATTAGAGTTGAAACTCAAATCATGTCTTATCACAATACTTTTTATAGGTTTAAGTAATTTATTGAAGAAGTATTAAACATTAAGTAATAAGGATTTGAAAATAATAAGTATATAATTTTGTTACTAGTTTAGTGTAATACTCGCCGTTAGAAAAGATACATGAATAAATCAAGTCCACATTCGAATGAGAGAGATCTTAAAGATATAATTTCATGATTAAAAAAGACTTGGAAGAATTGATTTGTACTACGTATACTAACAAAGTACATTTTCCTTTAATCTCAGATTCTAATTTATTAAAATGTGAATAAAAATAACATGGAAAGTAAGTAGGAGAAAAAGTAAATCAAAATCATATTTAATATAAAAAGGTGTTTAAAAGAAAGATCATACAAAGGAAGTCAAGCAACAAAAGCGAAGATATTTGACATGAGGAATAAAGTAAAATTTTCTTAATCAATGCAAAATAATTCATAATTAATATCTTAATACAATGAGCTTTCTTTGTTTTGACAACACACGTTTTTGCCATCAAATTCACACATTTTTTTCTTTTTTGTCTGAATACCATTAAATATGAAAAATTCAAATTTATGAAATTTAATTAATAAATAAATATTCATGTTGCTAAAAAAAAAAAAGTTGTTTTTTTCTTTTGTTTTTGGTACAAAAAGTCAAGCATAAACATAATCTGAGAAATAACACTTACATTTGCCCATACCTCAAATATACAACCACCATTTTTATTTTCAATTCATTTTGTTATATACATGTGTGTGTCTATATATGTGTGTGTTTATGTATGTGTATATAGATTTATTTTACTAAGATAAGAATGTTAAGCCGGTCTATTTAGATAATCCCTCGTGGCTATTGTCACTGTAGCGCTTTCTGCCTTTGTTTTTTTTTAATCGAAGCTTTATTACACTCAACTAGTAATCACTAAAAAAAAAAAGAAGAAGAAAAGAAAAAAAAAATGCATTTATAGATATATCTAACGCGGCTTACAAACAAGTCCCCACAACTCATGCATAGACCAATGTTCAAATGATGCACATTTGAAGGACCAACGTGGGGAGCATACATATTTTGTTTGATTTTAAATTCAAAAATTTATAATATTAAAAAAAAAACAAATTTATAAAAATGGATGTAAGAAGTCTAAGATCAACAAATATGGTTGAAAAATAAAATTAAAAAAAAGAAGAGGGTGTCGGCATGAAATTTGGAAGGTTTTGTGGGAAGAAATGTTAACAAAGAGGGCCCCCATTTGTGAAAAAACGAACTACAAATGGGTCTAAGTTCAATTTCGTGTTTTAATTTTCACCAACATACACAATCATACTGCCCTTTATTTGCAAAACAAGAAACACCATCACCTGCATTTCCATTTTTTAATTCATATTCTTATTTATTGTTTTTTTTTCTGAATTTAACAATAAGTTAGGTTTTAACAAATATCAAAAATATATATATATATTTTAATTTCAAATGATCAAATTGTTGATTAGGAACAATTATCAAATATTTGGATGGCAGGAAGGTAGTTGAAGTTGCGTTGACGATAAATAAATAAGATTGGTGAAAGCTCTCCAATTCTGACTGAGTTTAAATATATCATTGATGATGTTCGGAGATTGGCTTCAGTCTTAAGATCGATTACTTTTTCACATATTAATAAAAATTGTAATAGTGTAGCAAATTGCTTAGCCAAACAATCCTTTGTTTGCTCGTCTCTTCTTATTAATTATGATTGGTCTCGTTGGTTTGGGAATGAATTATTTTTTTCCTAAAAAAAACACAATGGCAATAAAATTGGCCCCCTTTCTGAAACAAGTATATGTCATCAACCAAACAAATAAATAAAAGGCATAACCTATGAGTGTTTAATTGGCCCCCTTTCTTGTATTTTCGAAAAGCAAGTTTGTATTATTATATGACACACGAGTCTTCATTATTTGTGGGTTTTGGCCTTCTTTTTTTGCTTTTTGAAAAAAGCTTGTTTGTTATAGCTTTATCCCCAACTTTTGGACTAAGTTACCCCTCACTCCAAATCAAGATACTACCACCTAAACCAAAGGAATTTTAAATCAAATTAAAATTAGGTATAATGATCAAATCTATTTAAATTCTAAAACGATAATCAGAGACATGGTTCAAAATTAGATAAATCCAACACATTAATCTACAACGCAAGGGGTAAAATGGGAAGAAAGCACCGTTTATTTCAAAATTTTGATTTTGCCATCTAATTTCATGATTTTTTTTTAAAACATTTTTCAGAATTACAGCGTATTTGTGGTTATTTATCCGCGTTTCCCCAAATAATAATCCAATCCAGTTCACTCCATACATGGGCCACAAGTGAATAAATGGGCAATGAATTCATTTGGGCCTGCAGCCCAAAGCAACTTCATAGAGGAATTAGTGCACGTGCTCATCTACAAGATTTTTACAATCACACGTTCCAATTCTTCATCCAAATTGTTCGTAATCTAAAAAAAAAAAAGAAAAAAAAAGGCAGAGTCTTCAGAGTGGCAGCTGAAATTAAGCTGAAAAATTGAAAATTTGTGTGTTTGGATATAGATGCAAATGGGAAAGGGGTAAAATGAAATGATATTATTGGGTTATGTTATGTTACATGCAAACGTAGCCATTACAGGACCCACTTCACCCTGTATTTTTGGACCTCTCTTATCCATAATTTTACTATACTCCAAATTACTTTACATTCGCAAAATTAAAACCCTTTTGCACATGAAAGTACCACCACCATATCATATATCTCTAGCTCAGCCCTCTGATTGGCTCCAAATTTGAGGCACGTCTACATTCCAAACTCAAACCCATTTTCAATTTAATTAACATTGGGTTCCATGTAATCTCACTTTTATTTTCCTTCATAAAAATAAATAAAAAATTCACATGTGTCTCTCTCTAAATCATACAACTTACCATAAAATATAATCAACTACACATTATTCAAAAAATAAGCTATTATTTTATATTATGTACTTAACATTGTTTAATGGTTAAGCCATCTATCTCATAATTATAATAAACCAAATTCTACATATTAAAAAAGGAAAAACCTGTATATATATATAATTTGACTGTAAACTAATAACAGAATCAAACAGATTAAATATGCAATAATTCCAGAATCTTTAAAAGAATCAAACAGATTAAATATGAAATAACTTCAGAATCTTTAAAAATTAGTTATTTTTAGTATTGAACCTCTGGCTAAAAAGAATTAATAGCAATAAATAGTTATATCAACTATTGAACCTAAAACTAAAATGAGCAGAGTTGTAGTAACACATTGTATGATAAGTAACTATAAAATTACTGGTGGGAATATTTGAATATTGAACTTATACATAATAATAATAAATAATAATAATAAAAAAAAAGGAACTGTATAGAGGATAGGGTTTTTGTTGGCCCCCTCTCTGCTTTGGTTGCTTATCCTTCCAACTGTGAAACTCCATGATAGATCCCATAAAGCAAAAAAGAAATGGAATATGGAAGCAGAGTACTTGTAATAATAACAATAAAGATGGCAGCTTTCAGATTTGCCTCACCCAGAACCAAAGCACCTACAACATATAAACTGCATACATCTTTAAACAAACAAAAAACCCACAACCCAATTTCAAGAAATTTCATCAAAACATCAAATCTGAAGAAAAATAAAATAAAAAAGCTTACTTTGAATTTGAAGCAGCTTGTTTGTTTTGTAGGCGGAGAATTGAAAACATTCTGGAGTTGTGTTTGCAAATCTGTTTGGCTGAAAAGTTGACCGGAAGAGCTCAGATAAACAGTGCGTTGAAGAGGGGGAGACCAGAGACCACTTGTTTGGTAATCGAATCCAATTTCGGTTACATCGAAGAACTTCTGAAGCAATTTGTCTGAAGTGGATTTGGGTACTTTTTGAACTAACTTTGGAGTATTATTAGAAGGTGAAAATGGGTGTTTGGGGATGGACATTTGATGGAATTTCAAACCCCTGTGGATTTAGATAATGGCTGTTTGGGAAGGCCTTTGAAGATGACAGAGCTCTGTTTTCTTTTGAGGAATATTGAAATAGACGTATGTGGTTAAGCTGTGTATACGATGATAGAGAAGACGTGACAACCATGACCCTCGATTAATATCTAAATAAATTTCCTTCATTTGTAGCCAACGTCTATGATTCTGAGTGAAATGTTCTATAATTAATAATTAATAATTGAATTGTCGTTGGGTTCACTTCATTCAACTTTATTTTGAGAGAGACCCCTGTTTGGTGGGTCTGAAAGCAGGACATGTTCTACACTTTTATGAAATCCGATCAACAATTGAGATAAAACATACCAAGAAAATAAGACAAAACACCATAATTTACGCGGTTGATTAATGTGTTAGTTATATCCACGAACAGAGAAGATGTAGAATGTCTATCAAAGAGAGATTATGATTTTAAGAGAGTTTATATAATGTATTTTCATGAAATCTGTTACAATAAACGACCATATTATTTAAAAAGTTCATATACAAAAACATAAATTTAATTACAATTTCATCTAGGTTTTAGAGGTGTCGATCGAACAGTGTAACCTTGACTAAGTAATTAGGGGACATCAAAGTATATATATAAAAATAAACATCAAAATTGGAAAAAAAATGAAAAAAATTCTAGCAAAAATCCGATCCCACCAATTTCCAATTTCTGAGGGTAATTCTCGCCCTAATCCCAAAAAAGAAAAATGATTTTCCTGAGAATGAAGAATGTATTTGGTAGCGAGGATGAAGAGGCAATTCTTTAGTCTGGATAGACATTTCTAAATCTAACCTAAATTGTTGAACCCAAAGAGACATTATATCTCTAATCTCTCATTAAAAAAAAAAAAAGTAATGATTAAAGTTAGAGAGAAAATGAGCTATTAATGACATAAGAAGGGCTTTTAAAAAATTGAGAGTACTAGAGGGTTTAATAAAAATGGAATGAATTTTGTGGAGGCATCCTTATGAATGGGAAAGATTGAAAAGAGTAAGGCTATTAAATGAATTGAGACATTGAAAAGCATTTATGAAGAGCCTTACATCATCACCCAAATTGGTTAATGTAACATCAGAGATATCAAGACTTGGTAAGGTGGTGTTGGAGCATAAGAAGAAAAAGTTAGAACCCTCTTTTGTTTGTTTGTTTGTTTGTTTGTTTGGACTTCAATGTTGAAATGTGATCATCCAAGTACTTGCTGATGAAAGAAAAAGCTTTAAAACAGAGCTCAAAATCTTCAGAAATGGCAGCCTGGCCTGAAATGGTCTGCCTCTTTTGCTCATTTTGACTATTACCTCACTCATTAAAGCTTCTCTCTTCTGAATTTCATATATGGTTTTGGTTATCAAACCAGTTTGCTTCAATTAATTACAAGCCCTAACTTTTTTGTGAGGGAATTCAATGTCATGTTGGCATTCTACTATATCTCCTTCACTCACACCCTCACTTACCCATTTCCCACTCTTATCATGTTCATGATTGAGTCAATTATATTGAAAGGAATAATCTTCAATATTAACATCTTAAGCCACTACACAGCTTCCTCAATTCTCTTCCACTATCAACATTTCTTCTTGTTTATGTATATTTGTAATTTTTTATATATAAAAAAATCATTACACTTCTCTTCCTACTATACACCCCAAACATTTATGGGATGTTTGGAAGGAGTATTTAGAGATGATTCCAAATTAGTATTTACTAAATACTCCTAAAACACTGCATTCAAACGAGTTTTTGACTGCAATCGTTATTCTAATTATTCAAAATAAATTCTCATTCTAAATACTAATTTTAAATATTTGTAAAACTACATGCAAACATCTCATGCCCAATCATCCATTTATTAACATTTTCCGTCTCATCCTCCCTCCCAAACACACATATTTATCAGCAATTTACTTTCTTTTTGAACGTAGCCAAACACATGATCGCAATTGGGTAAAATACAATTTTGGTCCCTCAACTTTCATCTTTATTTCATTTTGATCTTTCAACTTTCAAACGTTTACTTTTTAGTTCTTGAACTTTGAGTATTAATTCAATTTTAGTCTCTAAATTTTCAAAA
Organism: Cyclanthera cordifolia; assembly: GCA_037832605.1. Classification (NCBI taxonomy): domain Eukaryota; kingdom Viridiplantae; phylum Streptophyta; class Magnoliopsida; order Cucurbitales; family Cucurbitaceae; genus Cyclanthera; species Cyclanthera cordifolia. The sequence goes on from JBBMEG010000024.1 coordinate 1,442,559, forward strand.
GTTCAATTTTAGTCTCTAAACTTTGAAGTTTATTCCGTTTTGATCTCTTATTTTTTTTTTAAAAAAACATGAAATTTAATTCTAAAAGCTTAGGAATTAAATTTGAAATTTTGAAAATTTAGATAAAATAAAACAAATTTGAAAATTCATATAATAAAATTAAACATTTGAAAATTAATAAATTATAAATTAAAGGACTAAAATGGTATTTTTTACCAAAATTTCTTACCATTTCAATCAATTTTGAATACCTAAATTACCCTTCTGACACTGGAATCGGAATCAGAGAACAGTGACGTCATTAGGACAGTTTGATTGGGTTAGTACCGTCTTCTCAAACCATCAAAATTTGAAAAGGAAACTTTTTCGGTTGGTTCTAAATCGAACCGAACCAACCAAACCAAAACATGACCGAACCGCGCTCTTTCTGCTACTCCAGCTCAAGAACAGGGGTCCTTCGCATTTCCCTTCAAAGAACACAAAAGAGTCAAAAAACACAGCTCCGATTGAAAAAAGAAAGAGATTTTTACAGTGAGAAAGGGAGAAAGTCCGCGATCTGAAGAAACCCTTTCCTTTCTTTCTCTCTCTCTCTCTCTCTCTCTCATTCTGAAAAATGTCTGCTTACAGAGCTGAAGATGACTATGATTATCTCTTTAAGGTCGTTTTGATCGGAGATTCCGGCGTTGGCAAGTCCAATTTGCTTTCCCGTTTCACCAAAAACGAGTTCAGCCTCGAATCCAAGTCCACTATTGGCGTTGAGTTTGCTACTCGCAGTTTGAATCTTGATTCCAAGGTTGTCAAAGCTCAGATTTGGGACACCGCTGGCCAAGAACGGTGATTCCATCTTTCTGATTTTACATTTTTTGATCTGGGTCCTTGTCTTATTGTTTTTTCTTTCTGTTTCTAGTGATTTTTTGAAAATGCACCTACCCGTAGCTAATTAATGTGTTTGCTCGGATTAGATCATTTGTTTATTTGGTTCGATTGGTTAGGTTTTGATTGTAATAGGGTACCTAACGGGTTTGGTGGATCTTAACTAAAGAGGTTTCGTTAGAACACTTAGAGATTACTTATATCTAACTTGATGCTTCGATCAACCCTTTCTACTTTTTTGTGTGTTCCTTTAGTATCAAAACCATGATTATGAGTAGAAGTGTGAAGTAAAATGAAGCTACTTTGAACTGTTTTTTTTGAAAATTGAAGTTTACTGTTGGGAGAAATTCGAGTTCTATTTTTGTTAATTTGCAGCTGTAGTTGAAACCTAAACGACCAACATCCTATCACTGTCTTGCTAGATTCTACCTTCTCTATAAAACACCACATAGAAAGGAACAAGAGAGATGGAAATTCAAGCCTTCCAAGTTCCAATCATATTCGATATTTCAATTTGCATATGCTAGTGTTAGATTGACATAATTTAATTTATCCCAACCCGTCAGTTTAAGCTTTTAGATTGATTCGGTGATTTAACATGATTCAACTTGATTTGTCATGATATCATAGCAGGAGGTCGTGGATTTAAAAAATCTTTCCTAGTTGTTTCATCGCCCTTCTTAAGGCAGAAAGCCCCTTCCCTTCAATTGTAGTTCAGACTGCCCACACAAGCAAATGCACACTAATACGGTTTTCAAAAAGCTCACTGTTTCTCTACTTTTCTCTTTTTCAAATCTTTTTCATTTTGTAATTGTGTTACGTGATTTCATCTCTATTTTGGAAGTAAATGACTGTTGATTTATTAATGCAAAGAAAACCACATGTCTTTCTAGTGTTTGAGGTTGAGAGAGTCGAGGAATATCAATTAGTAGTGTCAAAGTCGTGTTGCGCTAAATCTATTAAACTGGTTGTGATTGTCCTGTTCATGTGAAGATCTAATTCAAAGTTGTGTATATTCCTTAATGATGTAGACATGGTGTTGGCTTATAAAGTTTATGAGACATTTTTCACATCTTATCTGGAAAATATGGCACAATTCTCATTGTATCATGGTGAGTGCAAGTAAAAGGAATTCTATCCTTTAACCCGAGGGGGTATTATCAATGAGTGAGGTGTGACCGTATGATTGTTGTCAAAGTTCGTACGGTTAGGCTAGTAAATTAGGAAATGCCCGGGAAATTACATCTGTGTATATCTCCATGTATAATTCTTAGAATGAGCAAGCTTGTTGCTATCTGAAAATGTTTTGTTTACATTTCTGCATATTCTGTCACCTGACTTCTTAAGTTCTTAGGTACCGAGCGATTACGAGTGCTTACTATCGAGGAGCAGTTGGTGCCTTGCTTGTGTACGATGTTACTCGACACTCCACCTATGAAAATGTTGAGAAGTGGTTGAAAGAGCTGAGAGATCATACAGATCCCAACATTGTAGTCATGCTAGTTGGGAACAAATCAGATCTTCGCCACCTTGTGGCGGTCTCAACAGAGGATGCAAAATCGTTTGCTGAGACAGAGTCTCTCTACTTCATGGAAACCTCTGCCCTCGAAGCCACAAACGTGGACAATGCATTTGCTGAAGTGCTTAAACAAATCTACCACATAGTGAGCAAGAAGGCTATGGAAGCTAGCGATGATGCTGCTGTATCAGCCGTTATAGCAAAAGGGGAGAAAATCGATATCAGCAAGGACGTCTCGGAGGTAAAGAAAGGTGGTTGCTGTTCCAGCTAGACTTCCAAGCTAAAGTCGCTGTAGAATGTTGTCTTCTCGACCGATATCTATTTTACATACAGTACACAGCTGTTGTGTGATTTTTTCTTTTTAATCAAAGGATGCATAGAATAGGGGAGTCATGGGGATTGATTTGTTGTATCTTAGTGTTTTTGATTACTGATAAGTTAACTTTTGATGCCAAACATACTGATATGCTTAAGCTGGTAAACTGGAGAGTTGGGATTTACAGTTTATACTCATTTGACATTGAGGAACTTTGTTTCCAAGTACAGAATTGTCATGGCCTTTAGTTTCAAGACTCCATTATTTGTTATAAATCTTGTGTTAACTATACTCATAACCGAGATTCTCTCCATAATTTTGCAAACAAACACCTCTCCATTTTCTATTCTTTTTCTTGATAACTGATCCAAAAAGGAGAATTTAGTAATTTTTTAGTCGTAAACCTTTCAGTGTTGATGACCCTACTCGGACTTGAACCGATTTATTTTTAAAAACTCTTATGAAGCTATTTGTTTAGAGGTGTTATGAACTATTATAAATGAGTTTTTATAATTCTTTTTGGAATAATTACAACCATGCGAATTATTACTACATCCTCCCTTTCAAATTATTGAAAATAATTTAACATTTTTTATCACTTAAAATAATTCTTGGTCAATTACTCATCTAAAGATGAGTGGATGTACAACCATGGAATTAATCAATAAAGTTATGTAGTTGAAAACTACTACCTTACTTGAACATGATCTATCCTACTACTGATCATTTGGTTTTTTTTTTTTTTTTTTAATGGCTGTTTTCACTGGTTTGTTAAAGCTGTTATTTACAGTTTATTCTTCCGTATTTGTCAGAATAGGCAAAGTTGAAACTGGTAAATATTTCAGAGCAGGAAGTTTGTACAAACATGAAATGAAGAAAAATGTGATTATATATATAGAAGAAAAATGTTTAAAAAAATAGTGTTGGAACGTGATGCTGAATCCAGATCCATGGAATTAATTATTAGATAATATAAAGTTATAAAGCTGGAAATTATGGAAAAAATAATAAATAATAAATAATAATTAAAAAGATGCTTAAGCAACGGAAGTCCATTACGGTCAAACTCAAGCGCCCATTTGCACTAATTTTGTGCAGAAAGTGGAGCCAGCAAAGCATTACATCCCAACCAAATCATGCTTCATGCCACCCTACCTAAATTTCCCCCCTTTTTTTTATAAATATTTTACAACAAAAAGACTTATATTCATGTTGATCACAACTAATATTTAACATTTTATGGTGTCCGAAGGGTGGCGCAGTTGGTTGAACTCTTGGGCTTTGGAGGTATGCTCCCTCCCAATCCTGAGATCTATCTGTCACATTAATTTGTAGTCTCCATTTCCTTTGATATTTTCATCAAATATTACAGAGTTAAGTTAAAGATAATAATTTGGTTAAAATATTAGAATCTACTAGTACTGGAAAATTTTAGAATACCATATTTACTTGTTTCACCTTCAATCTCTTATTCTCCAAAAAAAAAAAAAAAAAAAAAAAAATCCCAGAATTTGTTTCATTCTTAAAAACTGCTAACATCAGTGTGTGTGTGTGTTTTTTTTTTGTTTCAAATTAGAATTAAAAAGAAAGAAAAATACAAGAGATTAGATTGGGAAAGTGATTAAATTTCATAATGTTTTTGCATCAATGGCTACATGAATAGCTTCAGTTATATGAGTTACATTAAGCAATTGATCATCAGCTACAGCAACAACCTCCATGGAAAAGCTTTCAGTACATGAAACTTTAGCTTCCATAACATTAAGTCCCATTTTTTCAAATGCCTCTAATACTGATACCAGTCTGTCTCCTCCCTTTTCACATCTCACTTTCACTTTATACTCGTTTCCAATCTTCTCAACCTTCACTTCCTGCTATCCAAAGTATCAATAGTTTCGCTTTGATTAGTCTATAAACTAGCAGAAAGAGAGAGAGAAAAGAAAACCTTGAAGGCATGGGGTTGCTTAATTGAGTTAAAGTATTCTGTTTTCATGGCCAATAGATCAGAATACTCTTTCTCAATTGCTTCCAGCTTGAATTTAAGCTTATGAATGAAGAGAACAGCATTCCAGAACGCACTGCTCTGTTTTCGCTGCATAAACAGAGGATTTAAGAGATAAATGAAAAAAACATAACCAAAACACAAATATGTAATGAGATTACATGGGATTCATAGGAGGGCAGAGATCGAAGAAGGCGCAGCTTCTTGCGTGAATTGAATCTCTTAATTTGCAATGAAGAAACCATCTCTGAGCTAAAATCTGGAATATGCAGAAGAATAAGATCTGAAATGAAGGGTCTGGCTTTTTTTATAGCAATAAAAAAAGTTGAAAACAGAGGAGCCTGATTTCTTTAGATTTAATGTAATATTTTATTTAAATAATTGGTACGTAAATAGTTGGTATGGTATGGATAGAGTTAAAACTTATATAATGCACATTGCATAGTGGGTTTTGTCCTGGGGTCTAATGTTGTCTGCCAAGTACATTGGTTTGGCAACGTTCATTTGTTTTCCATGTTACCAAACAAAGGACACAAGGGAAGAGGGGTTTGATCAGTGAATAAGGGCATGCATGAGCCGTACCAATTCAAAGCAGGCATGCAAATGTGGGCAGACAATGCAGTGAATTAGCTACTTCATTCAAGGCTTTGATATGTAAAATCCAAACAACAATTAAAAAAAAAAAGATGACAAACATTTACATCATTCACGAATGGTGTGCTAGTTACATTCTCAAGCAAAGAAAAAACTTGGCCAAACAAAAATTAAGATTTTAAGAGATTTTGGAAAACCCACTTGGTAACCAAGCAGTACTGAAACTCTCGATTAAGTAGTCGTGGAACATCATAATTCAATGAATATCTCAATTGTTATTTTTTCATGCACGAGAGTTTGGACTACGAATAATTCTATAAACCACGCTTGGACAACTCATAATCAATATTCATGTTTCATAATCACTTCACATTCATGATTTTGTTTCTCTACGATTATTTCATGTAGTGCAAAATTTAGGTAATGGCCTTTTTTAGTGTTGTATTTGGTGAGAAAGAATGAGAATAACTATGAGAAGAAAGAAAAAAAAAATAAAGAAATAATTATAAGAGAAAGATTCTTTGTACTTGAAACGGAAAGAATATATACCTATTAGAAAAACATAAAATAATAGATATTATAAGAGTAAAAAATTCGGTATGACGGTAATAATTATGGATGATCAACACTTAGAATTAATGATTTAGTCATTTAGAGAGGGTTAATTGGGTAATGTTGTTTAAAATTGAAGGGGGCAGTAGGTAGATGCTACAGAAATGTGGGATTAAGTTGGTCACATGTGTCTGACACTATGTTTTAGGACTCTGTTTTATTCTTTATCGTTGTTTCCACTTCGGGTGTGTAGCAGCCAGAGAAACCTGCGCCTTAGAACAGGATCTATCATATTCATTAAATATATCATATTATATATTAATATATCAAATTAATCCTACCTGCTGCTCTGTTTACTGTTTGGCCTTTTCTACCATTCCCCCTGCTACTTTCATCTACTCTTCTTTATTACTGTGGTTACTTCTGTCAGTAATTAATATTTTAACTGCTTGCATTTTCCTCCATGGGTTTTCTGAAAAATCTGGTTACCTTCTCTCCAAAATTCAAATTTTACTCTGATGTTAGCAACCTTCTGTGTAACTTAAGGCTAAACTGGTGCACTGAGACCAATAACTTAGTGACATTTTGATGTACTTGACATACATGGGGTTCCAATTCCTTAATCTCTTATTATATTAAAAGAGATATTAATTAAAATATTGGAGTTTAACATTTTCTCTAATTTTCATAAAATAAAAATTTAGTCATACCGTTTGAAATTATTCTGAAATGATAATTTAGCTTTTGTTTGTTTTCAAAAGTATTTTCATTCCCCCTAAGGAGGAGTCAATTTATTCTCCTCGTAGGGGCTGCGTTAGACAGATAGGGCTCCTAATAGAAGTGAATATAGGCGATCAATTGGTAATACTATAATATAATGTTTTGTTTTCATTTCATTTTAGTTTTCGCGATCAAATACATATAAAATGCTTCATCCAATTCTATAATTCGATATTTTTCGTGAGAGAAACCATTCACGTGCATTTGGAGGGAGGAGAATGAAAATGAAAATGATTATGAATGATGAGAATTAGGAGAAAATATAGAAGAGAATGTGATAAAGATGACAACCCTACCCAAATCTTTATGATGTCACTTTGAGCATACACCCTTTTGATTTTATTTTTGATTTCACCCAAAATGCTTCATATGAATTTAGAGATTCGGATAGAGTTTTCATTCTTATCAATTGGTATCAGAGCCATGCCCCGAACATAACCATGTTAGTAGATTTCTCTGGTGTGGAATAAAGACGTTTGGAGTTCAGAGACGAAAATTTGTGGTTAGCCTTATCAGAATGGCAGTGTACTCTCAAGAGAAGAAGAGTTTGATATGAATGTGAGCTAGACAAATTGACTAGCAATGTAGTCTCAAGAAAAGAGGAGTTAGTCGAATATAATAGTAAGAAAATCCGGTCTATCAAATCAGTGGTGTACTCTGATCAAGAGAAGAGAAGTTGGTTTGAGTGTCAACTAGACGGATTGACTATTCGAGGGGAGACTCGGTCTGTGTTTGAGGGGAGGGTTGTTGAGATGCAAACAAAGTATTCTACATTGATTAGAAAATGGAAAGATCATAATCGGTATATAAGTGATGACAATCATCTATATTGATATGACATATTATTTTGAATAAAATAAAAAACAAAATCATGTGGGTGTATGTTCAAAGTGAACAATATCATATTAATATGTATATAAAAGTATTTAGACAACCATCATATATTAACTTAATGTAAAAAGAAGGTTGAATAATTCAATCCATGATCAACCAACCATCTAAAGATTTAATTTCTATTGTTTTTATTAACAACTAAATATTATAAGGTGTATAGTATTGTTTATAAGTTAGTTTCAACGTCCCTCACAAAAAAAAAAGAAAAAAAAAAAGTAACTTTTTGTTTGGATGCAAACTAAGTGTCCTACCATTACGATAGAGGAATATCATGGGTAAATAAATGTTGACAATCATCTCTATTGATATGATGTCATTTGGGTGAAACCAAAAGCAAAGTCGATCATACAGTGTATGCTCAAAGTGTATAATATCACATCAATGTGAAAAATTCAGGTAGAGTTATCATCCTTATCAATTGGTACCAGAGCTATACCCCATCTTAACCGTGTAAGTAGAACGCCTTGGTGTAGAAGATGAGTTCATATATAATCCTCTAGTGCCGAATGCAGAAGACGAATACATAAAAAAGTTAGATGAAACTTTGTTCGAGTGGAGGATTGTTAGTGATGTTTGAACTCAAACCCATTTGGTAGATTTGAATTTGCGTTATTCCCAAACAAAGTCTGTGATGATTAGGCATGTGTTTTTATGTATGTCCTACTCGGACAAAGATCCTTATCCATAAAAAGATAATCAAGAAAAAAGGGGGTAAGTTTTTGAGAGAAGAAGTTAAGACGACATCCAATGGTGGTGGTGGGATTTTGAGATTCTGTTTTAAAGGCACATACAAACACACATCTTTTTATTTATTTATTTATTTAATTAATTAATTAATTGTTTCCAATATTTGTAAGCAGCTTTTTGTTTGTACTACCCACTCCATTGCTGTATACCTTTTCTACACAACAATTATTATCTCACCACACAGAAAACTACTTTTCAATTATATATTTTCTTTTTCTCTGATAAAGCCTTAATTTGCTTTGCTTTGCTTTTTGTCCATTTCTATTTGACGTCATTGCCTTATAAATCAAACTATCGGGAGCTCACCTTTTCCTTTTACTCTCATTTGCCTGTCCTTCATAGCCTCAATTATAACACAAACATTAATCACAAATATACATAGTTATTAAATGTGTATTAACCACGTTAATTTAAATCATATATATTTCATTAATGAATTATAAAAATCAATACCTACTTACCATCATACTTTCTCTAAAAGAAAAAAAAAGAGTCATATGCAAACCTGCGACTAAAATTTCTAATAGTGAATTAGTAATGGCTTCAAAATCTATTCTAAAAGAATAACAAAAAATATAAATCAAAAGTTGTTAAGAGTTTTTAACAATAACACACACTTTCCCAAACTCGAGACTCAAGAAGAAAAATAATATAACGATGAGCCTTAAAGGGTTTGCTAACAATAACACACTTTGCATCAACCATATAGCATTTTTGTCCTTTAACTTCACAAACCCTGTTGGGGATGCAAACAAAGTGTCCCACATCGGTTAGAATAGAGGAATATCATGAGTAGGGTTATCATTCTTATCAATTGGTATCGCCTTGAAATTACCGAACATCCCCACAGCCGTAAACGTTGCTCCACATTACTGCTAAAAATCTCTACATACATAAACCTGAAAAAATGGGGAAAAATGGGTAAGAAAAAATATCACACATTGCCAACTTATTATTTTGATCTGGATCGTGGAGTGGAGGTTTGTGAACAAATGGCTCTTGAGTGCACAAAAAGAAATCCAACTTTTTTAGGCCAGATTTGAAGAACATGCTCTCGGATCTTCCAAAACCTCCAACTAAGAAAAAAAAAGAAATCCCAAAATATTCTGTGCAGAGATTTTGGTTCGTAAAAAAGAGTTAAAAAGAATAAGGATGTTGAAATTCTTTAGAAATGTATATACCAAAGGATATGCTTGTAATTACATATAGTTTCTTCCATAAATATATACCAAGTGTTATTTTTTAAAACAGGAGAAATTTAGTTGGCTTTGTCACTGCAGTTGCATTACAGGGCCAAGTCTCTATTGGCAGGCCACTAATTCATCACTTGTAGCCTGCCAAAGGAGATTTGCCCAGCAATTCTTCTGCAGCTAATTCATGATCATCAGCCCCTATTCTCTGTTTTATTACAAATATATATATTACTTCCTCTCATTTCATCATACTCTAATTTCTTTGTTTCTCTATTCAATTTCCATGACCTCTCTTTTTTTTTATTTACTTATGTATCTGTAGTCTATTCTCGTGGATCTGCAATATGTCTCGATTGGATGTGCGAATGCGCTTGAATGTTAGCAAGTAAGCGTTTAGTCACGTTGCAAAAAAATGACAGTCGTGCAAGGATATAAGTGTATTGTGTGAAACTTTTTCGGTGAAATAAAAAATAAAATCATATGAGGATTTTTGTAAAGATTTCGGCATGGTTGTTATCCTTTTGAAGCCTAAAGAGAAATGTAGTCGAAATATCGAATCTCTATCCAAATGTGCCTTGCCAACCGTAGTTCAACTACATCAATGTTGACTAATATATATAAACAGTAAAAGACATTAAAAATATAAGATTTCTTCATCTTTCAAAATAACAAGACAATTCCTTCACGCCTGGGAAAATTAGACTTATTATTTATGAGAGTGAAGATTTTATAGAAATACAAAGTTCGATTACCTGGATCTTTGTAAGGATACAAATAAAATAGTCTCACAAGTATATAAAATAGGATATCCATCTTCATTAATATGAAGTTGTTCTGAATGAAATAACAAACAAAATTGTGAAAATAAGTGTCGAAAGTAACAATATTTTATAGGAAGATGATTTTTTAAAGATTTTGATTGTCGGTGATAAGTCGTATCAAAGTCATGCTACAACTTATCCATATGATTAGTAGAATTCTTTAGAAAAAGAGCTATATATATATATTGGCCCCTTTGCCTACTCCTTGAAAGAGAAGTTGCATGAAGACATATATATATATAATAGCCAGAAGAATAGACTACATCCTCTATCATTGTAGTACAAGTGAGTATTTCTCTGATTTCAAACATGGAAAGACAAGCCTTAGAAAAATACTCATGGTATTTTGTTCATAAGGAGAATTGAATTAATCCCAGATACCGAACATAAAAAGATAAGTCGAATGAGAGACTTGGTGATACTTTGTTGGAACAAGTACTATTGAATCTTCTCAGGTGCTAAACATAAAAAACAAACCCAAAGAGAGTACGAACAAAAGTTTGAACTCCTCAATAGATCAATACATGTATGCAGCTGAATTTCAGCTCAATAAGTTTTTTGTTAGGACTAGAAACAGATGATGCATAAGATGAACAAACAACAAGCATAAAGACCTCATACCTTAGGATATCTTAGACATATTATGCATATTGATATTCAAAATATGAGAGAGTTGGTTTGTGTTGTGTAGGTGCTAAGATTTGAAGGTTATGTGGTAACCAAAAGGAATTGCAGGGCAAGTCTCTTTTGGCAGAATAATAATAATTATAAGAAGAAGAAGAAGAACTAATCAAGCTTTGTTGAAATAATCTCTCTGCCAACTGAGACTCGCACTGTTATTCTTAGCCACCCCCTTCTCAATGCAAGATTCATCTCTACTGAGCCATATTTGTATCAAATGAGACTTGAGCTTATTAAAATACTTCGGGAGTAGCACATTCTGTTGGATATGCTATGAGCCTATGAGCCTTTACACAAATGATTTCTTTCACTGTATACATATAATGTTTAAAGGATCTTTCTTTTCTTCTTTCTTTTTCATTCTTATATTTCCAAACGGAATATCGAGGATTTTCCTTTAGATTTATATTCTCTCTCCATTTACTAATGTCCCCCTACTCCTCACCACAAAAACTGAACATTACATTTTATTTAGCCACTCTTTTACATTTCTCTTAATTATTAGAATATATAATATACAAGTATAATAATTCTCATAAATATTAGAACATCTCCCTGCTATTTTAATTACAAGAACATAAACACCGGCATTCCCCTACATCTCCTCTTGTTCGCATGTGGACTCGGTTCATTCATGTACCCCTCCTAACCCCCGGACATTACATGTCTACCAGCTTCCGCTCTAGTTCGTCCTTGAACCACATCAACACAAGACCTTTTAGTATGTTTTGTACACATGTATTCTAGGAAAATCCCTAGGAGGCCACTCATTATATGATTACTCCAAGCTAAGCACAATTAAGTACTATGAAGTTCCTTCGATTATCCACCAAAAAG
>JBBMEG010000024.1:1454467-1473163 GCA_037832605.1 Cyclanthera cordifolia
AGTTCAGCATCTATTAAACACTTATAAATTTTAAATCTGCATAAGATAAAGTTTCATAAATTCAATAACTAAAATTGTAAGTCGTTAAAATAATAATGATGAGAAACCATTTATTTATTTCTTTAATAAACAGCATGAATGAAGGATTCATTAAAAAGATTAAAAAAAAAAAACATTATTATTATTATTTTTTCAATTTTGAATATATGAAACATATATGGATATGCTTGTTTATGAGGGAAGAGTATATGCCACTGTCGCCAATGCTTTTTCTTTATGGCTCCGATTTCTGGTCCTCATTCCCAAGATTAAACGTCTATAGACAAGTTTCGTCCTCTCCATAATTGTGAAGGAAATGCAAAAAGGAAAATTTAAAAAGTGGTACCCGTACAAAATGGATCATCTTCAAGAATATCCTATTTTCTATTTAATTTTCTTCTTTCTTTTATAGTTTTTTTTCAATAATAATAATAAAAAAAAAAAATCATTTTGAGAGACCATGTAAAAAATCTCGAGATAAAAATGAATTTTTCCAAATACTTATAAGATAAGATAAATTCATTCCATCGAAAATTAATTTTAAAATAGAATCAGATACTTTTATATCCCATCGAGTGGAATACACTTTCATATACTGATCTTATTCGTTAATTTTGATAGCATTTTTCATAATTTTGTGGATAGTAGATTATGCAAGAAAACCTCGTACACAAAAGCCAATGTGCTGAGGATGTGCTTTAGAATATGCCACAACCTCCATTTCCTTGCAATTGCACTTGCACTTGCCTCCTACCCTTATACTATATATATGTAGATCAAACTAATTCCCTTATCATCCCATCTACAAATTGAACGTCCAATTTACTCTCCTAGGCCTATTGCATGTATTGCATTGATGACGAAAAAGAGGAAGAAAATGGTATGGGGTTTATTATAGGGCAATTACTCCTTTGGCAAATATGTCACGTATTACGTGATCAATGTCTCGAAGCACGTTAGCTCATTGCCAAAGGAGATTTGCCCCACAATATACCCGTCTAACCGAAAATGCAAACAATGTAACGTTCCACATAGCTCGAAGTTGGAAGGATGGAAATGAAACCATCATATACACTCACAAGCTGCTTTGCATGCATTATTATGGTGATGGTAAGTTGTTAAGTATTATTGGTTGGTTAAAATTATTGGTAAGTAAGCTTTGAAGAAAATTAAGACAAAGCAGCTTGGAGTAAGGCGAAAGAATTAAATTGAATTAAGGGCAAGTGAATTGGAAAGATTATAATTCATAATTTTTGGGTAATTACTAGTGATCGAATACTTACCCAAGCAATTACTTTAAGATAATATATACATATAATTTATTAAAAAGGGAAAATATTAAATTATTCCAATCCCCACCAAAATGCAAATAGTTGGCTAACTATTTATTCGTTGAGACCCACGTGTGAATTCAATGTTCTGCCGAATTTCGCTGCCCAACATTTTATTATTATTATTTTTAACGCCTTCCTCGTGAAAGATTTCTCTGATTTAATACTCATATTTTTATGATTTCTTAAATAATATCAATCAACTGTTACTCTTATAAATTTAAAGAAAAGGTTTTTTGTATGGATGCTAATCTTACGAGTTTCATACGCAAGCGACGATTAAACTAAGAATGTTTGTGCCACCGTTAATAAATGAAAGAATATAAAATAGAATGGTTTTCGATGTTTGGATTATTGAAAATCATTTTTTTAATATTCGCGTTTTTTCAAAATTATTTTTTTATTATCCTGGTGATAACTTTTTTTTTTATAACTATTTTTCACTTACATCATACCCATTATTTATTTTTCTCATAATCATTCAATTAATCACGAATACAATTAATCATTCTCACCATAATCATTCACTTTTTAATTCTCTCATAATTTTCATTTCTCTCATAATCATTCTGATTCCCTTTACTCAAACACATTCGTGATGTTTTCTTCTTGAGATATATAACCTTATTTCGAGTCAACATGATCCAATATTTAACTTTCAAAACCTAATATCCAAAAGTTTAGGTTAAAAAAATCTAACTTACTTTTTCTCAAATTCAAAATAAAATCAAAATATCAAATAAGATGAACAAAATAAATAAATAAGAAGTATAGAAAAATTTAAAGTAATGTGAGAACTAGTATTACGTCCACTATCCAAATATTGTAAATAAATCTCATTTGAAATCATTAATATAAAGTAGATACTTCAAGGAGGTACAAATGGTAGTCATATAACTCTCTATCAGAAAATAAAAAGCTCTAATACGAACCACAAAACATACTCCTAATTGTTAGAATCTCAGCTTCAATTTTATTACACACTTCCTATAATTTTTAATCTGTATTGAAAAAAAAAGAAGGAAAAGAGTTAGAATACATTGACCTGATCAAGTCTTAATTCGATTACCTCTTAATTTTCTCAATTTCATGTCCAGCTCCAAATAGATCCATGTTCAGCCATGTATGGTTGCCTTTCTTCTCCCTAAATTTGATCATATTGTGTACAAATGTATTCATAACACTAAGCTCTTATCATCATGTTGAAATTTGTGGTCATGCTCTTTTTCCATTGCAAACCTGATACAAATAGTGATTATCTCCAACATGTCACTTTAAGATGGTGCTATGATACATGCTATTTTAAGATATTGTCATATCAGGAACATGATTTTGAATCGATTAGATTTGAAATACTTGTTTTAGCTTTACTCGTTTTGATAAAAAAAAAAAAAAAATTTTTAAATACCTACTTTTTTATATTGTATTAGATAGCATGCATTTTTATAACAAAATGTTTAGATTTTTCTTGAACTATTAGATGTCCCACGATTATTTAGTCGGGATCTTGTTGCCTGATCAACAAGTCGGGGTCTAGGGATGAAGCTAGTGGTGGGGGCTCGAGGGCAACGTCTTCGAAATCTAGACAAAATATGTAATTAGGTTTATGTTTGTGCACATGAACATTTATGTAATTTCATCTTTTCGAGTTTTGAGAGTGCACTATATAAACTCTCTTGAGACCCTAACCTCATTTGATCAACATTCGTGTATTCACTCTCCTCTATTTGTTAGTAAACTATGTAAATTTGTGTGTTTTTTTTCACATTCTTTACAATTTTCTTTCAATTATTGTTGTGTTTTCGTAACACAATAAATTGGTAATGAAAAGAATAGTTTATATATTTTTATAGAGAAAGATTCTTCACATTTTCAATGTGCGACAATGTAACTATCTCGGATACAACTTTGATGTATTTCATATAATAATTTCTATCATCAACTACCAAACTTGTTGTCGCCAAAAAAGAAGGAAAAATTGATTGCTTATAATAGAGTCCAATTATTTTACAAAAAGATGTGTTGGCATGTAGTTCAAAAAAAAAAAAAAAAAAAAAAAACATGAATTTCATAATTTCAATATAAAGAAGAAACGGGCAAAATATTTAGAACAGCAACATTTAATATTTTATTTTAAAGGAAAAAAAAAAGAAAAAAGAAAAGTTAATTCTCAGCGAGTTACGGCTTTTCAAACCTCACTGGTAATTCACACTTCTCCACACGGCATACACGCCTTTTCTTTTTCAAATTATTTAAATTTTGCTTTTTTTTGTTTAACCTCACACGTAGCTAAATATATGCGACTAATTTTGTTTAATATTTAAATCTAATCATCAAAATTCTAAACGTGCTCAAAAGTTCAACAATTTTAGGTGTAATTAATAAGTTTGACTATTTTTGTGTTAGGTATATATAAATAAATGATATCTCTACAAATTTCCCACTTGTGCAGGAAAACTCACAAGCTTTACAATCAGTTTCCTTCGTTCTTGAATCGCCCATCAATGGAAGCAGAGAAAGTAATGAATTTCTACGATTGGTTCTGGTTTCAGCGCCACATCTTCGAAAAGGAACCAACTTTTTCATCTCGGTCAAGTTCTGAAGCAAACCCAGATTGTAAAAATGGCGTTAAAGCGTTAAATCAGGATCAAGGGATCTCCATGTCTGATTCTGTTTCAGTCCAATCTCTGTTCTCAGAAACTGCAGAAAACTTTGAGCAGAAACCCAACGCGGCACCGTTTAAGGAGGCAATGAAGAAGGCGAGAAGAAAGAGTTGTGAAAGAAAGAGCCAGACAGAGCTTGAATTTGAAGAGGTGAAAGGATTTAAGGATTTAGGGTTTGTATTTACAGAGGAAGACAGGAACTCTAAGTTGGCTTTTGTGATTCCAGGATTGAATAAGTTAGGTTTGGAAGAAGAAGAAGAAGAAGAAGAAGAGAATGAAATTTGGAATGAATCAAAGATTTCAAGGCCATATCTTTCAGAGGTATGGGAAGTTTTAGGTTTGGATAGAAGAAGGGAAGAAGAAGTTAACCCAATGTTGATGAAATGGAAGCTGCCATCTTTGAGAAGTGAAACTGACATGAAACAAAATCTTAGGTGGTGGGCTCAAACTGTTGCTTCCACTGTTAGATAACATTCATTTTCTGTACATTGTTTTTTATATTATTCAATCAATTTTTTAGTTTGTAGTGTTGTTCTTTCTATGCCTCTTCTCTATTTTGTGTTTGTGCTTAAGATATGACTGAGCAGTAATGTAGATTTTAAGTTTAATTTTCGAAATTTAGAATATTTAAATAGGGATATGCATATGATATGAGTGACCTTCTGATCGAGACAACAATCCTCCACAAATTTCTTTATTGGTATATATTATCTACATTATATCAGTTTCACTAATAAAAACATTAAATTAAAAATTTAACTAATTTTGTCTATGCAAAAAGCGGTATGATCGCCTAAATTGATAAAATCGATTTTCAGTTTTTTCAAAATTAACACCCGCTTCTGGCTCAATAACCTAGTTAGATTTTGGTATTAATAAAAGGTAGGTGATAGGTTTTCCCATTTGAAGCATCAATACTCCTTCACAATAAGAGTAACAGAGGAGAATCTAGATATTATTAGTAATCATCCCTAATGTTCTTGGCGTTTGGATTTTGGGTTGATGAGAAGAGAGGAGAGGAAGAAGAGAATAAGAGATGAAGGACAATTTCTTGAATGATTTGGATATATAAAACATTTGTTTGAAAATTGATGTTTTAGAGAAAAGATATTCAATTTTTTTTTTTGAAATTTGTAATTAAGAGAGAAATTATTTATTTTAGATGAAATTTAGTAAAAAGTTAGATTTGAGATTTGATAAGAGGTTCGAGAACAGTTGATGAAAATTTGAAAACAAGTTGGAGAGAGATTGTGATATAATAAAAATAAACAAAAAATTCAACATATCCTCTTCCTCTAAATCTAAACAACCCTCAATCTTTCTTTACATAATCACTCTTGATTCTATGAAGTACAAGATCATTCTGCAACCTTTATATGTGGGAGTTCTTTAGGTATAAGAGCATATTTATCTATGGAGAAAAGGAAAAGAATAAAAAAAAAATAATAATAAAAAAAGAAAAAATAAATTATTGAATAACAATACGAAATTGGACGTCAAACGATAAGAAGAGATTTATTTTCTTCGGTACTCATCCCTTCTGCTAATCCAAACAAGCCCTAAATATTGGTTGAAGGAAGTTTATTTCTCTTCCAAAAAACACACGTAATTATCAGTAAAGGTTCAACCTTTCTTTTTATTTAGATTAAGGATCAAGGGCATTGGTCAGCTCAATTTTAAGGAAAAAAAAAAAACAAAAAAAATGTATGGGAAAATCCAACCCCTTTGACACTTAGCATCTAGCTGTCGGCATCTTGGTTTCGAACTCCCCATGTGAACTTTCTTCTTTGTTAATTTACATTATTACCCTTTTTCTTTTTATGCAATAGGAAGCTCATAGTGAACTGTTTTCAAAATAGGAAAGTCCTTGCGAGAACAAATTGAAAATTAACCGCAACAATTTTCTTTAAAACATGACACCAACTCCCAAACTTATTGGATTCATTTGTTTGCAAAATTAAAGAATAATTATTTTAAGTAATTATAAATAAAAAGTTATTATGAATAAAAATAAATCATTATTTTGAACGTTATTATATCTTGTTTAGACATGTTTATTTGAAAAACAACTTCATAATCAAAAATATTCTGTGAAAATAAAATAATCTTAGTTTGAAAGATACTATAAAAATTTAAACAGAATAGTTACAATAAATAGTGAGTTAATTTGTTAATCTAAAATGTGAAAAAATGTAGGGGCATTTTAGGACAAAGCTGTCAGATTCCCCATTAGCTCTCGATTTGTGGACCCATCTTCTTGCCTTCTTTTATGCCTCACTCTGTTCAAAACTCATAACTCTGAAAACCACCATGAAATTCAATCAACCCTTACCTTTTACATGGCTGATCTTTCTCTGCATCTTCCTCTTTCCGATCACATCCTCTGTTTCTGCAACCCTCTCTCCGTCGCCGTCGCCGACGCCGTCGTCCCTCGACCCGAAGCAACTCATAGCCCTCCGATCCCTCAACATTCCCACTTCTAAAGATCCATGTTCGCCGTCAACACTCCATAATGCCACTCTTTGCGATTCCTCTTCCCCCTTCCGCCACCTTCTTTTCCTCCGCCTCGCCAACTGCTCCGACGACGTTGCTCTGTCTTTCACTGCCCTGAAATCTCTTTCCACTCTCCAATCTCTCCAGTTCCTCAACTGCCCCATTTCCCCAATTCACTTCCCTTCCGATCTCGCCACTTCTCTACGTTCCTTCACTTGCATTCGCAGTCTCCGCAAGCTCACCGGCGTGTGGCTCAGCCGCCTCCGCAACCTCACCGATCTCACTGTCTCCGGCGTCCCAATTACCGCCTCTGGTCCTTACGTCATTCTCAGCAATATGAAATCCCTCAATTCTCTCACCATTTCTAACGCTAATCTCACCGGTTTTGTTCCTAAACATCTCGATCTCAACCTCACCCATCTCGATTTTTCAGGCAATAAGCTCAGGGGAAAAATACCCACTTCGATTACATTGCTTGAGAATCTTCAATTCTTGAACTTGTCATTGAATTGGCTCAAGGGTGAGATCCCCACCGAAATTGGGGACTTGATTTCTCTTCAGAATTTGTCCTTAGCTTCTAATTCCCTGTCCGGACCGATCCCTGAGTCTTTCTCGGCCATCCCAGGGCTAATTCATATCGATCTCGGTTCCAACGAGTTGAACGGGACGATTCCGAGGTTTATTTCGGAGATGAGAAGCTTGAAGTACTTGAATCTGGAGAACAATCAGTTTCGTGGGGTGATTCCTTTCAATGAATCGTTCATCAAGAGGTTAGAAGTGTTCAAGATTCAGGGGAATGGCAATCTATGCTATAACCATTCGACATTGTCGTCAAAATTGAAGCTTGGGATTGCTCCTTGTGATAAACACGGTTTTCCGATACCCCCACCGCCGACTAAAGACGACGAGGAGGATTCAACCGCAGATGAGAGCGGAAGTGATTATGATGAGAATAATTACAGTCACAATCACAAAGAGGATAATCATCATCACGGGCCAAACAAGATGGTTCTTGGAGTGGCAATTGGGCTCTCTTCCTTAGTTTTTCTTATTGTTTTCTGGGTTCTCTTGTCCAAGTGTTGTCGTTGAGATCACGCCATCATATGTTGAGAGTTTGATTAGAGTAGAACCATTATTTTGTTTTGAAACAGAGTTTTAAGTAATCATCCCACGCATAAGTATGATATTACAGCTGTCAATGAAAAAGAAATTTTTTATTTTTGTTTTTGTTTTCTGGGCTTGTATGTTCTGTGATTTATTTTCTTAGCTTTGGTGAAGAACCTACTAAAAGTATAAAATTGATAAAGAAAAGTCTTATCTTCAATTTTGTACTTTTCTTTCATTAGAAGCTTATGAATTTTGTATTGTTAATATGCTTATTTAGTTAAATGGGACAATGAGTTGATGAAGGCAAAGAAAGATTCTGATTATGTTAAACCACAAGCATTTGAACTAATAAAGAGTCTGTGACTAGTGTAGTACAAGCAAAGCTATGAGCTGCAAAGAAATTAATAAACTTGTTGGATTAAATGTAGATACAGAAGATGGGTAAACGGACGATTATCATGGAAGGAAAAATGATGAAAAGAAATAGGTGTAGAGTTGGAGGAGGGCCCATTTTGATTCATGATGATGGGATGAGACTTCCTTTGCTTGATATAGCAGAAGACTTTTCTAGAATATTAATGATCATCCTCATAAAATTATGACTACCCAGGTTGTCAATTTTTTCGTTTACCAATTCTGTTTCTTCATGTTTCTTTCTTCCTGTCTCCATTACTTACTAAAAACTTAAAAAGTACATGAAAATTTTGGGTAAGAAGCCAATTTCAAAGAGCAACAATTTTGTCTAAATGCAATGAAATGTGTTGTTCAATTGAATCAATAAAAACAAAACTTGGCAAGAATCAAGAAAATACATTTTAGTCAAATAATCAAAATAAGAATATGAGCATAATTTGGACTAGCATTTCAGAGCAAATTCAACATCAAAACGTATTTATTGGCATCAGCCAACCAGGAATTAGGCAGTTCGGGAGTGAAATATAAGTCAAACGATTTTAAGTAGATACTGATTGTCCGTGTCCATAGAGTGATAGACGGACCACCTAAGTGTAGGGATATAACAAACGATTTTAGTAGAGGCAACGGACGACCGTAGTACGAGGAGGGTTTATAACAAAAGTTTTAATGCAGGAAAGTCTTATAATAAAAAAGATTTCTAGACTCTGAGAGGTTTACTTTTTCATTTGAGGATTGGTGTTAGAAGTAGTTCGAGTAATTAACTACTTGTTTGAGAAGTGGTGTTTGTAATGATTGAGTAATTAACAACTCGTATTAGTTTAAAGTAGTTGTTTACTATAAAATACAAATAAGAGATTCTAGAGGAGTGATTGTTTACTACTCTTCTACAAAAAAAAACACAGGTTAGAATGAAATAATCCGATAAGAGTCAGTTTTTCTAGGAAATAATGCTAGCCTACCATGGATTTTATAGCAAAACAATGGGCACTGTATCAACCAAAAAGAATTTGAAATTTGAATTCCAATGCTGGAAAAAGTGTTGAAACAAAGTGATATAGATAAGACAGGCCTATACGCTCCTTGAAAAAGAAATAGAAGTTCTGATACATAAATCTTAAATGAGTAAACATATTGCAAAATTTTAACATGTCATCAAGTTTAGTAAAAAACCTTTTCTATAATATATTTTGAGACTTGTTTGTTGAGAATAACTCCTTCATATTAGAATTAGGCTTGGAACCATAAATACCCGTACACGGATCATACCTGTAGCAAAAAGTAGAAGGAAATTTAGTATCAAAAAGCATAATTATGTTAGACCCTTGAGTATTGTTGGGATGCAAACAAAGTATCTCACATTAGTTAAAAGAGGGGAATATCATGAGTATATAAGTGATGACAATCATCTCCATTGATGTGAGATCTTTTGGGTGGTTACACTCACACTACACTAGTTAAAAATCGAAGCAAAGTTGAGCATCGGTCCAATGTTCTCCTTGGTACTACTCCATGTTCTATAAATATGAGATAATGTTGAAATGATTTTGCAGAAAATTTGATATAATAGCAGTAAAAGCAGTTCTTTGGAATAAGTTTTCTCAATACTTCAATAGTATTATGTTTTTATTTAGTCTGTATGCATCAAAAGTTAGAGCATAAATGATCAAAACTGATCAGAAATGATGCACAAATTGGTTCAGATTTCAGATAAGAAAGGAGTGTTTCTACCGTTGTTACAAACGTAAGAAACACTGCTTATGTCTATGACTTGGATTATGCCTATCTCAATCAATTTTGTTCGCACAAAAGTTACAGAATCCATGTTCCAAATCATGATGTAGGTCAGATAAATAAGAGAATTCAATCCTAAAAGACTATATTAGCCCACTAAACTGGTTTTTTTTTTTTTTTTTTTTTTTTTTTTTTTTTTTTAATATTATTATAGTTTTAAAATTAAATCTTCAAGGGTCCCTCTTCTTCTCCACTACTTTAAGAAGGTTTTACAAGCAAAGCCGTAATCCTAACCCAGGTAAGCACAATAACCAATCAATACCTGTTACGGAAAAAACTAACCAATAATAAGAAAATCGCAAAAAATAACACAAAGGAATTGACAACTTACTTAATTCCAAGATCAATATGCTCCTGAATTCCAAAATCAAAGCAGGCAGTATCGCTAAAGTTCCGGCGTAAAAGCTCACACTCTTAAACCTTCAAACCACACTCAAGAAGCTGCAATGCTTTATTGCCCTCTCACAGTCACATGTTGAGAACCAGTTTTTGGAGTTTGATATCGCGCATATGATTTGATAGCTTCTTCTCTGAATCCTGAAATGCAATGTATCGTTGATCTAAATAAGAAGGGGAAAAAAATTGTATCGACGCTTCAATGCAAATCAAAATCAAACGAAAGAGCTAAAGTACCATTTTCGCAGAATCGAAGATCAGAGAAGTAACGGCTGTCGACGTCAGGCGCGAGAAGGACAGTGGCGCTAGGGTTCGTAACGATTAAAATGTTATTGTCATCTTGTCGAGCGATTAAACAAAAAAATTCCGTTGCCGGGACTTGAACCCGGGTCTCTCGGGTGAGAGCCGAGTATCCTGACCAACTAGACTACAACGGAAGCTGTTGATACATATACAAATGTTATTTTAATAAATTATTGTACACAATAAAAGAATAACTACAAGTCCCATCGGACTTTTCTTAATACTAGGTTTTTTTAAAGAAACAAATAGGATTATATTCGGTAAATTATTTTTCACAAAAAATTAAGATATCTTTTCTGAAAAATAAATTTAAAATATGTTGGAGATAACCCTTTATTTCATTGTTTTTTATTCTCTCAAAATTTAAATTAAATCTTTGATAATTTAACCTATCATTTATAAACTTCCATAAAAATCTACGGATAGCTCAAGTTCAAATTCTAATAACAAAAATTTGTTTTATTTTTTTTTAATATCAACGTCTCTTAAGACCATTAGTCTATTTTGTACCCAAAAAAAATGACATGTTAAATTATTATTGCCATGCTTTATATTTAAAATTGGATTAAATGAAAGTAGATAGTTATAGTTAGCAAAACTAGTGGTTTGATCCCCATCTTGCCTATTGCTAAGAAAAGATAGTTAATAGTTAACAAAATTCACTCCGATAGCTTTTGAATACAAAGTTTAGGAACCATGTTTCGATTTTTCTAAAATAATTCTTCCATACTATTATATAACAGGGAGTTATAACTCAAAATAAATTGGTAATAAAATGAATAATTTATATATCATATAAAAATATCAAAGACTCTTCGTCTTTCTAACGTGGAATAGGGTGTGCATATCCTACAGACATATTCTAAATATTTACCAAAGTTGTTTTCTAGCAATTTTATTCTATATATTAGTTTATTTTAAAATAGAAAATTTAGATAATTCGACCAGTCGAGTTGTTCATTTCATAATATTCTAATGTCTGCATCCAATTGCCTAACGAAAATGACCAAATGACTTCATTTTCATTTGAATTTTTTCTTCTTGCTGTATTATATCAACTTAGGTTACAGATATCATATGCTTCATTTTCAGATTAAGACGAGACCGACAATACATATTTTTGAGATGTTTAGATTGAGTATTTGAAAATAGTATTTACTAAATATTATTAAAAAATAACTACATCCAAACAAGTTTTTGAGTATAATCATTACTCCTAAATACTTAAAATAAATTTTCATTCTGAATACTCTTAAAATCTTGATCCAAACATCCCCATAGAACGGTAGAATCATAACATAGGCCATAATCATTAATAAAGGCTTTACTTACATGTTACAACAAAATTAAGAGAGAAAACAAGATAGACAATGCAATAAAACTATGAACAGCTACACTGACTAACCAACCAAAAAACAGCTATAAATTCATCTGATTGGTAAGAATGTAAATATTTACATTGTTCAACCACCATCCGAGCTAAGGGAAAAAAAGGGAAATATAGATCATTTCTTGAGAAAAGAAGAATTATTTCTATTATTTGTTACTGCTAGAAAATGTTTACACGTAGAAACCATGGAAGAACAAAAGCTATTACCAGACATGCCATCAAGAAGTTGCAGAATGGTTGTCCCCTCAAACAACCCCAACACCTGTTTGATGTGTTTCCATTGCTATCTACCGATCTTCCCTCGTTCCACTCTTCCATAAATCTACTGTCCCCGACTCCTTCAATGTTATTCGCAATCTCGCTGCAAATTTCGCACATTCTGCATTAAGGAAATAGACAGAATGATTATGATCATATATAGTCAAGAGCTCATTTGTCAATATGAAAACTAAATACAGGAGTTGTCAAGTGGCATGTCGAAGTTATGGACTCTTTTTCCTTATATTTTTCGCATACACATGTACACATACAAATAGTTGATTCGACCCATGTTACATAGTAACTTATTTGGCTGTTTGTTGTTGAAATACAAATAGGAGCGCCATGCTTGGAAATCTATTTGGCTGTTTGTTGTTGAAATGCCAAACGCTCTGAAATAGTAACTTATCATTACATCTATGATCTATCTTAATGGTTGTACACACAGAATCAGATATCAACTATCACTCTCAACTCAAGTGTTAGTATCAAGTTAAAGATGTTGATGGGACACCAGGAAAATGGAGTTGATAACTTTAAAAGCATACTTACTAGCTGAAAAAACCAGTTATAATTCGTTGAGGCTACTGTAAACTAGGAAATCACATCAAAACGAGCAATTGTAGTCACTAAGAATAGTCACTCCTTTCAAATCATTCATTTATGACCATTCATTTATAATCATTCGTTTCTAACCTCTCAAAATAATCATTCATTTTTAACCACATCCCAAATGAGTTATTTCTGCAATCTCTCTACAAAAACCATCATCCAAACGAGTTATTAACTGCAATTGCCCTATAAATAACTACATTCAAACGAGTGATTACTAAAACTCAAATTTCTAATCACTCAAAACAACCCCTCGTTCATAATCACCCCACAATTCCAAATCCAAACACCTTCTCATTGTAAAAAGCAGAAAAATAAACCTCTCACATGACTACAACTTTATCTCATTTCTCCATTTTATTGATTGTGTAATGGCTCATGCCTCTTAGATAAAACGCTAGGGAAGACAAAGATACATGCTTAACTCAATGTGTTCTTATCACAGTTTTCCAATAAATTGATAGCTAAAAACAAAATCAAAGGTAGACTGAACTCCACAGAAGACTTTTACACATAACAGAAACAAATAAAACATAGATACAGCCTAAATTTTTCCACCTCTTCCTCCATATTGGTAAGTTGGCTTTATTTTCCTTTTTGTATACTGAAATAGAAGGTTTCTATCTATTTTTGAAGCTTACTAAAACTCAATTTGGTAATCCTTTGGGAGACATGAGTGTTAAAAATAAATTCATAGATTCTGAAACAAATGATAAAAGTACTTGACAGATTAGCAGTAGTAAGAACAATAGAAGAAAAAGACATTCAAAATCACAAAACTTGATCAAATGTGAATAATACAAAATCCAAAAATTTCGGCAAAACAAAAGGAAAAACCTGTTTCCTTTGAGCTTGAACCAAGCCTCAGCACAGTGAGAATGAGCAATTCCCAGTTCATCTTTACAGTCACAACCAAGTTGAACCAATTCAGAAATACTTGTCCCAGTTTTAGCCTCTGATGAAGTTTGGTTGGAACCCAAGTGGCAGATCCTACATACCATTTCTCCATTCCTTTCTTCAGTAAACCCTTTACTTCCTTTTGGATTTACGTTCACCAACACCTGATTTTCTTTCCCTTCTGACATCTTTGACTTTACATTCATCTTCTCCAAATCCTCTCTCAATCCTGTTCCGTTGTTCTTCACAGCCGATTCTCCATCCGAATCAATAATCACTACAGTTTGTAAAGGGTGTGAACTCTCTGTTGTTTCTGGATTAACATTTGAAATAGCGCTATCCGGGATTATCACAACAGTTGCCTCGATCTTATCTCCATTAACCAAATTGACACCATCTTCTCGATCCATTGATAATCAATCACGAAAAGCAAAATCAAAAGCGAACAAGAATCTTCCCATCTAAAATAACCCAATGGAAGATATCGATGCTTTGTTGGTGAAGGAAAACTCAAAATTTCTACTGGGGTGGAGCGTTTACTTGGAAAATTGAAAGTAAAAACAATGAAATGAATAAGATCTGGCTTCTGGGTCGTCTCCAATTGGGTTCCTTCCAGGTGAAAACTCCTCTCTCTGGCAGTAATTTTACATTTTCGATGTGGACAAAGCTGTATTCAAATCCGAAAACAGTGAAATTAGGGTTAAGTAAACCACTCGAAACTATGCGCAGGGGAATTAGAATTGGGTTAGTGATGAAAGCAGCTAACATTTAAGGATAAGGATTTAGATTTAGTTGGATATTTTTGCACATCTATTAACGAAAAGAAAGGGAAACGCGACAATTTGGATTAAAAAAAAAAAAAAAAAATCAATTCAGAACCAACAATCAAACAGATTACAAATATGAATTTTCAAGATCAAAACTGTGACTATGAAATTGAACTAGAATACTTATAAATAATGAAATCAATTCGTCATTAACCTTCACGGTAAAATTAATGTTCTTTGTAGTTGCTCGTGTATGGTTTAATATGTCAACTTACTTTATAGTATACATATGTCCACTCATGTTCTAAAACAAACAAAATGAACATAATTCAGTTGATATTTAAATTGTATGGACAACTTTAAGATGTGTATTTCTAATATTCCAAGTATTCGTTGTGCGCATTAAATTTTCTTATAATTTTTTAGTACAGCAGAGATGAACTTAGTGATTGTAAATAATACTTAAAAACTATTATTTAAACTATGCTAACTAATGAAAAATTATTCTATATTTAGAAAAATGCGTTTTGTTTAATATAAATGGCTCATCTCTTTTCCCCACTTAGCACTCAAGATACTGCATAATTTTTTAACATTGCAACAAAATATCTCTTCTTACCTCATCATTCACAACTAGTTATGATATGATTTTTTTAATTTGTGATAAATTAAAAGGATTATATTATAGATTCTATTCAGATCAAATTCAATTAATATAAATTTAACTGAATGGCTTTGTTTTTTGTTTCACCCAAAAAGTCTCATATCAATGGAGAGGTTTGTCATCACTTATATACTCATGATTCTCTCATCTTCTAACAAATATGAGATACTTTGTTAGCATCTCAACATATATAATATTTTTTTATCGTATCTAAATATCAATATATTTTTATTTTTGGTAATGTACAGTCAATTTAATTTGTTTTAGATTGATTTATGTAATAATATCAAAATCGAATTTATATATTTTTATTTTCTAAAATATCATATCAATACATTTAAATTTTGTTGTATAAAATAATTAAGAAAAAAATAAAAATTAGATTTAAAAAAACGATCAATGCAAGAGCTTATTATGGAGTAAGGAAAATTTTAATTATATCTCAATTTCTTCATTTAAAAGGAAAAATCAAGAATAAAGGAAAAAATTGTGAATATACACGAAGGAAAAAATTGTGACTTCAATCTCCTAACGTCTTTTTATTTATTTATATATATATATAAAAATACGTGGCGATGAATTCAAATGTAATGTCATTGTTAGATACAGCTCGCGTATTTATAAACCGACCCTCTTTTTTTATTTCTTTTTCATTTTAAATAAACAGAACAAAAAAGAGAAAATCTTAATCGTTTCACAATCACGCTTCTCTCAAAACCCCGAATCCAGCAAAATTCATCCCTAAAAACCTTCCATCTATTTTAATGGCGCAGCGTAATCAGCCTTCAAATTAATCACCCACAATACTCCCCTCGCCAATTTCATCATCTTCCTCTAATGGCCGACCGGCCAGACTCCGACAAGAAGACGGAAACTACAAGGAAGGACATGTCCGCTCTTCTATTAGGGCGATACGAGATCGGCAAGCTCCTCGGCCATGGAACCTTCGCGAAGGTGTACGTAGCTCGCAACATCAAAACCGACGAAAGCGTAGCCATTAAAGTAATCGACAAGGAGAAGATTCTGAAGGGCGGTTTAATCGCTCACATCAAACGCGAGATCGCTATCCTCCGCCGCGTTCGACACCCAAACATCGTCCAACTCTTCGAAGTTATGGCTACCAAAGCCAAGATCTACTTCGTCATGGAATACGTCCGCGGCGGCGAGCTTTTCAAAAAGGTTTCTAAAGGCCGATTGAAGGAAGAAGTCGCTCGTAAGTATTTTCAGCAATTAATCTCTGCCGTTTCATTTTGTCATGCCCGTGGTGTTTATCATCGCGACCTTAAACCCGAGAATTTGTTGCTTGATGAGAATGGCAACCTTAAGGTTTCCGATTTCGGGCTTAGCGCGGTTTCTGATCAAATTCGACAAGATGGATTGTTTCATACTTTCTGTGGTACTCCTGCTTATGTTGCTCCTGAGGTTTTGGCTCGAAAAGGATATGAAGCCGTTAAGGTCGATATTTGGTCGTGTGGGGTTATTCTGTTTGTTCTAATGGCTGGTTATTTGCCTTTTCATGACCAGAATATCATGGTAATGTATAAGAAGATTTACAAAGGGGAATTTCGTTGTCCAAGATGGTTCTCGACTGAGTTAATTCGACTTCTATATCGGCTTTTGGATACAAATCCTGAAACTCGTTTTACAATTCCTGAGATTATGGAGAACAAATGGTTCAAAAAGGGGTATAAGCATATAAAATTCTACATTGAGGACGATAAGGTTTGTAGCGTCGAGGATCACAACGATGATGTCGATTCCTTGTCGGATCAATCGCAATCCGAATCAGATTCTGAAATCATTGAGACTAGAAGAAGAAGGATCGGTGCACTCCCAAGACCGGCGAGTTTGAATGCATTTGACATCATTTCGTTTTCGCCTGGATTTGATCTTTCTGGGTTGTTCGAGGATGGAGGGGAAGAGGCAAGATTTGTGTCAAGTGCTTCGGTGTCAAAGATTATTACGAAATTGGAGGAGATAGCAAAATTAGTGAGTTTTACTGTGAGGAAAAAGGATTGTAGGGTTAGTTTAGAGGGTTCACGGGAAGGAATAAAAGGGCCTTTGACGATCGCCGCGGAGGTATTCGAGTTGACACCGAAATTGGTGATGGTGGAGGTGAAGAGAAAAGGGGGAGATAAAGCAGAATACGAACAGTTCTGTAATAAAGAATTAAAGCCAGCATTGTTGAATTTGCAAGTGGAGGACGTTTCTTCTCCATCGCATGTACCATCAGATTCTGAATGAAGAGATTTTCATTTTCAGAATAGAGAGAAATGGAAACAAGAAAAGGGTATGATTTTCATTTCATTCTTGACTGAATTCTCCTATGCAAGTTAACCAAAAACCCAACCCCAACCCCAATGTAATTATGTATGATAAGATAACTTGTTTTTTTTTCATTGTTCTTCTGTGTAATGCCTCTCGAATACAGCTTAAGATTCATTAGGAGGAGAGCGATAAAGAAACAGAGAAACAAATCTAAAAAAATGTAAGACTTCTGAGATGTACTACTTATGAAATCTATCATCTGATATAATCTTGGATTAACTTGGAGATGGCTAGACCACCTATGATATAAATGTGATGAAATGCCTTATGTTTCCATGAGTTTTGGATTGTGGAATTTTGACAGGTGTGGAGTATTTTAGGTTCACAACTTAATTATTAGCTGAATGTTTAGTTTCACATGCAACTACTTTGGCTCCTAAACTTGTGGTATTTTTCTGATTGCCTTATAAGGTGTGGGGGCTAGTAGTGGAAAAGTGAGTGGTTTGGGAGAGTTCTTCATATTGACCAAGTAGGCAGACCCTCAAATCTTAACCCACTCATTAACTGCATAAAATTTGGTACCATTTTTTGATGGATGGGGGCAGTAGTCTATTTTCCTACCAATTTCAGGTGTTAAATTTTGACTATTGATTCCTATTTTAGGATATGTTTGATCAATTTTCATTATATCAATTTCTAATTTATTCTTATTTTTATTCATTTGTTCCTTTTGAACTCTTGCTTTATTTTGATGGCGGTAGCCAAACATATCCTTATCGAAACTTTAGAGAGTTGCCAATTATAGAATGATAAGCATTTTGCTAAAATCGAACAAGTGATGAGGGATTTGGATTGTGTTTTGGAAATTATTAACCCTTCCTCCTCTTTGAAATGATGTTATAAATCCAAAAATCATTCCCAGGCCCAGGGGCCTCACCAAACAGGATGTTTTATTATTATTATTATTATTATTTTGTATTATTATTATTATTAAAACGAAAAAGCTTATGGTGGGTATTTCTTTGCTGTGAATCACAAGTTGTTTAACTTTAAAAAAATAATGTTGGAGGATGAAGACAAATTTTAGTCATTCAATCATCTTCCTCCACAACTTTTTGTCGTTTCTATTTTGTTCAAATAAACGGTCATTTCATAGACGTTTGAAAAGTAGCTTTTAAAAGGTTTTTTTTTTTTTTTTTTTTTTTTTTGAGAATGCTTTTATAAGGACCTAAACAAACGTTCTTACACGTGCAATTTAATAGAAATCAGGCTCTTTTGTCTCGATTCATTCAATTGCACT
>JBBMEG010000024.1:1503471-1528214 GCA_037832605.1 Cyclanthera cordifolia
TAAAACGTATAAGATTAAATAACATAATCAATTTACCAAAAATAAATTTTAAGAGGGTGCTGTGCCAGGTAGGACGTGAGAAGCACTGAGTTGCAGCGAGCTTTAATTGGGAACGTGTGGGCCATGAAGACACATCAGCGCCATGTCATTGAAAACGTGTGCTGGCAACATAAATAAAATTATAGCCCCCTGCTTCTCCTCAACATCTCCGTAGCATGAACTGAATATTAATTAATACATACCCTTTGTGACTCAAATATGTGGTAATACATTTTATTTATTTTCATTTTAAAAAACAAAAATGTGACACATGTTAAACTACGTAAATGAGAGCAATATTTACGTCAATATTTAGGTCACTCATATATAAACAAAATATTTTTGGTTGTTTTTTTAATGATATTAAGGTTGAAGCAATATTTAATATGGCGAAAATCGATTACAAATTAATTAGTCACAAGATTTGATAAATCTCCTATTTGTTTCACCCAAATACGGATTTGATTACTAGGGGACGTTACTGATTTGATCGGGGTTAATAAAATTGATGCTCATGGAAAGTATCTCGAGATTTCGATCTCACTTATTGGCTTTAAGAAGCATTTTTTTCACATTTATTAAGGATAAAGTTTGGGCGTATCTTTTTAAATGGAAACATAATTTTATTTTATTTTTTTTCGGTGGGAGGAAAAGAAATTCTTATTAAGGAAGTTCTTCAATTTTTTGCAAGATAGTGAGAGAATTTAGACTGTCATAATGAAATCCATTGGACTAAGTGGATACATGCGTGTCGATCAAGTTTAATTGAGGGAGGAATTGGTTTTTTGGGATTTAGAGCCTTTTAGCCAAGCATTACTAGCTAAATAAGCTAGGCTTATTGTGTCATTCTTTGCTTTGCAAAATTCTTAAAAGTAAGTACTTCTCGAATACCAGTTTTTTGGAGGCTACCAGTCCTAGTAAGTGAAGTATTTTTTGGGGTCATGATCTTTTGTCTAAAGGATTGATGTGGTGTATTGGGAATGATTCTCCTGTGCATGTAATAAGTTTAGTATGGGCTGCGTTATACGAAATGCGAAAGGAGAAGTAATGGCTTCCTTGGTGGGGTAATCCAAATCGGTGCTGAGTGTGGAGATTGGAGAAGCTTTAGCAATTCACGATGGTATTCAATGGGCAATCGAGTTGGGCTTTCAAAACAAATATTATTATTATTTTTATTTTCTGGTTATAGAGAAATTAAAAAAGAATATAGTTGATGTGAAACCATGTTTTTCCACGAAAAAAGAAAGAAAGTATTGAAAGAAAGAGTTGGGTAGAGAGTGTATAAGAATATGTGGCATTGAATCATTCACTAAATCAAACACAGAGAAAAGGAATGCTATAATGACACAAATTTAATACCACCATTGTTGCCTTACCTTACTCCCTTATCATTCGCATAACATTTCATTTAAGAAACAAAAATAAATAAAATCATCCGGAAAAAGCTCACATCTATTTTAATATACACCACAACAATTCACCCCGATATCAAATCCTCAGCATTTTGCCCCCCATTTTCCTCAATTTCGCCGTCCTTCAATGGCGGACCGGCCGGAACCCGACAAGAAAACCGAGACAACCCGAAAGGATATGCCGGCTCTTCTCTTAGGCCGATACGAGATCGGTAAGCTTCTCGGCCATGGCACCTTCGCCAAGGTCTACCTCGCTCGCAATATCAAAACCGATGAAAACGTCGCCATTAAAGTAATCGACAAGGAAAAGATTCTGAAGGGTGGTTTAATCGCTCACATCAAACGCGAGATCTCAATCCTCCGACGAGTTCGACATCCGAATATCGTTCAACTCTTTGAAGTTATGGCTACGAAAGCCAAGATCTATTTCGTTATGGAGTACGTTCGCGGCGGCGAGCTTTTCAAAAAGGTTTCCAAGGGCAGATTGAAAGAAGAAGTTGCTCGTAAGTATTTTCAGCAATTAATCTCTGCGGTTGCGTTTTGTCACGCTCGTGGTGTTTATCATCGCGACCTTAAACCGGAGAATTTGTTGCTTGACGAAAATGGGAATCTTAAGGTTTCTGATTTCGGCCTCAGCGCTGTCTCCGATCAAATCCGACAAGATGGGTTGTTTCATACTTTTTGTGGTACTCCGGCTTATGTTGCTCCGGAGGTTTTGACCCGAAAAGGGTATGAAGCTGCTAAGGTTGATATCTGGTCTTGTGGTGTTATTCTGTTTGTTCTAATGGCTGGTTATTTGCCCTTTCACGATCAAAATATTATGTCCATGTATAAGAAGATTTACAAAGGGGAATTTCGTTGTCCTAGATGGTTCTCTCAGGAACTAATTCGATTACTGTATCGACTTTTGGATACAAATCCAGAAACCCGTTTTACAATCCCTGCAATTATGGAGAATAGATGGTTTAAAAAGGGTTACAAGCATATCAAATTCTACATTGAAGATGATAGGGTTTGTAGCGTTGAGGATCACGACGACGACGTCGATTCCTTGTCGGATCAATCGCTATCCGAATCGGATTCTGAAATTGTCGAGACAAGAAGAAAGGTCTCTGCATTACCAAGACCGGCAAGTTTGAATGCGTTCGACATCATTTCGTTTTCGCCTGGATTTGATCTATCTGGGTTGTTTGAGGATGGAGGGGAAGAGGCGAGGTTTGTGTCGAATGCTCCGGTGTCAAAGATTATATCGAAATTGGAGGAGATTGCGAGATTGGTGAGTTTCACTGTGCGGAAGAAGGATTGCAGGGTGAGTTTAGAGGGGTCTCGGGAAGGCATTAAAGGGCCGTTGACGATTGCTGCGGAGGTATTCGAGTTGACGCCGAAATTGGTGATGGTGGAAGTGAAGAGGAAAGGGGGAGATAAAGCTGAGTACGACCAGTTCTGTAATGAGGAATTGAAACCAGCATTGTTGAGTTTGAAGGTGGAGGATGATTCTGCTGCTCCATCACATATACCATCAGATACTGAATGAAGAGACTTTCATTTTAATGATAGAGAGAAAATGGTATTATGCCTCTTTGACTTTATTCTCTTCTGCTATAACCAAAAAACCCCAACCCCATGTAATGCGTGTTAACTTGTTCATTTGACAGTTTCTTTTGAGATTTTCTTTGTTTTTTTTTTTTTCCATTGTTCTTCTATCTGGTTGCCTTTCTAGTGGGGATTTAGATTCATTGTGGGGAGGACAAAAAGGAAACAGAAAAGAAGGGTGATTTGGAGATGTTAATATGCAATCTTTAATGTGGTGGTATATAATCTTTGTATTGACTTCGAGATGGGTAGCTTAGAGTGGAGAGAAAGGAAATTGAGAGTTGTGTATTTGTATTGGCAGACATTTAAAAGGCTGTATGTATGAAGCATGTGGAAAAATAAAGATTTATTATTTGATTATTGATATTGCATATTGACATCTTCGTTTTCTTGTATCCGAATTTGATTTGTAACATCTTTGGGACAAAAAAGAACGAGAATGTTTATTCTATAGTAATTATGAGAAAACTGATATCTTGGTTTTGATGCATTGATTTTGGTAAACATTTACCTGTAATTGAGGTGGAGAAAACAAAACAAAAGAATGAAAACTGGTTTTTTTTTTTTGGATGATTCGTGAACTTGGAGCTTACGCTTCTTTAAAATCGGGTACATTACTGGTCTGTCCTTAGGTTGTGATACCGGGAATATGTTGAAAGAATTAAGAAATGAGAGGTGTCTACAAATTAACGTCACAGTTGAGTTATGGGATCTTGAAGGGAGCACACTTTTAAAACTCAAGCCTTCAACCATCATACTACTCCTAGAGGACAGAATGAAAATTGGTTATAGGGCGAGTGATAATGGTCATAGAGAAAATAAGATTACGAAAGAATGATTATTAGTGACAGCAATTATTCCCCCATCTCTTCGGTTTGATTCCTTGCTCAAACACCTGTGTTTAGTTATGAAGGGAGTGTTTTTAGCCCATGGTTAACTATAGACTATATTAATGCTTGTTTTCAACCTGATAGAAGCAATTTCATATAATTAAAAGTGCCTTATATTGATGAAGGTTTTTTCTTTTATCCTAGAATCAGTCTTCAATAAGCTCACAAAGAATATTGATATTTTGGGTATGTATTAAAGGTGGGATTTGGGAAAGGGATGGGTTTGGATATAGTTCCCCACATCTGCTAAGTTGACTGATCCTCAAAGTCTAAGCCACTCATAAATTGCATAAATTTTGGTATGGATGGAAGAGAGAACTAGGTGTACATTTTCAGGTTGCAAGCTTCCACAAACAAAAGTTGATTTGATTGAATCTTCAAGAACTAGATGTTTTAGCTGACATTCGAGTGTTCGCTCTCTTGTTTGTGTCTATCTCTTTTGACTTTTGTGGTAGGCACAACAAATCTGCAGTAGATTTGCTTGCTAAGCTCTTCCCGATACAGGAGTCCCTAAGTTTTAGTTGTAGTGCCGATAGATTGCGTTCTCGGGTTTGTTGTTGCTTCTTGAGTTGGTAATATAAAAGATGACAGAAAACAGAATAGGACAAGTGATGGTCATGAAC
Source organism: Cyclanthera cordifolia (assembly GCA_037832605.1). NCBI lineage: Eukaryota > Viridiplantae > Streptophyta > Magnoliopsida > Cucurbitales > Cucurbitaceae > Cyclanthera > Cyclanthera cordifolia. Next base: position 1,508,029 of record JBBMEG010000024.1, read on the forward strand.
CTTTTTCTTGTGTTTGAAATGAAGCTGTAAATCCAACCAAGTACTTACCCATTTCCAGAAGCCAAACAAAGCTGGAACAAAACATGTTTTTGGTGGGTAGCTCTCTCTTTATATTGCCAAGTTAAGTGGTTGGTCCAAATTTGGTGTCATTTCAGTTTTGAATTTTGAAAGTAGCTTTTTAAAAGGAACTTTCTATGTTATTTTATTAACTCCTTACTTTCAGGTTCTTTTTGTCTACATTCATTCAACTGAACATATAAGGTTTGATGTTAATAACCCAACTCAAGAAAAGGACAAGGATTAAAGTAGTAATGGTACTCAACAACCGACAAACTGACCTTATGCTTGCTAATTAAATTGTTAATTTGATAGGTAATTCCACCTATTAAAATATATATCTTAGATTACTATATATATATATATATATTTCAGTATTTTGGTACACAATAGATTCTAAGAGGGATAAAGCTTTGCAAGCGTATCAACTACACGATTACAAGCTCTACCATAGATTTATAAAGAAGTATCCCTAGACTTAAAGGATGAGATCCCGAGAATAAAAAAAAATGATACCAGATTCCACCAAGATATTTGGAATATGGTCAAAATCACTATCAAGAATAATGTACAATAAACCATCTCTAGTCGCCAAGCATTCTATCATCTTTGCCGACGAAGCATCAATCCCTCCTCTGAAGCCCCACAAGATAGGTTTCCCTTCTTAATCACGAATCAGCCACCTCGTGCCTTCAATCTCACGATCTTTGCTCTAGGGTCAATCAATATTGACCCTCCACACGTCTTTAGAGGGAGGACTCCATCTAACACCCATCCGATCCATAGATAACAATGAACCAGCTCCAAAAATCTATAGAAAAAGAGTGCCCAAATAAGAGAATAGTGTCTCCTTCTTGGGTTTGAATGGTTAGTATATGGGTACAATTGCTAGAGCCAATCAAACTTTTGTTCACAATGAGGAAAATAAACCTACAAATAATTTAAAACATAAAAACAATCCTAATTATCAAGGGTAAAAAGAAACTCTTCTTTCTTACCAAGGTAAAACCTTTACCTTATGAACTTACCTGTAGGACTTTGGTCACATTATGAACACATGAGTATAGAATAGTTTTGTAGGATATACCCACCAATGCCTTCTAAAGTGTGATGATTTGGGAGAAAAGGAGTCAATGTCCTTAAAATACTAGCCGTTAAATTCATATGGAGGACTTGTCTGAAAATATTAACGGTGAGCTGGTTAGCTAAAAGTTGAAAATTTCAATCTTGCAATCACTGTTTAAAGAAAAATATCACCAAGAATAAGAGGATATTTGAAATTTTACTATTATATTTTAATAGTACTAAAAAAAAAAACTAATAATAATAATAAAAAAAAATTGCATGCTGCCTCGAGAGGATGCAACCCCCTATTTCACCCCCACATTAAAAAAAAAAAGAAAATTGTGGTCACAAATAGGGGTTGCATACACACAACATACAAAATAGACACCTTTAAGAATCGAACCAACATGAAATTAAAAAGATCTTTAATCTATTAATTCAAAAATTAATTTTTATAGTAAAAAACAATAGTAATGGAGCGAAAGACATATTTAAAAATGAACAGTGTGTTAAAATATGCCTCTTTTTTAAATTATTTATCAAAATGAGTCTATTTGTTGTTTTTATATGGTGTTAGTCACCATCCCACCGATTTTACTCATTTGCTATTGACGAACATGAGTGATAAATGGTTGACTTACGATAGAAAAAGTGATTGATCGATTTTTATTCCTTTTTGTTTGAAGCCATAACTCATGCCCATGTCTGATTGATGTTCATTGTAATTAACTCAAGTTTATATGCTTATCTTAATTGATCTTAGTTTTCAAGAAAATGGCATATTGTATTATCCTATTGTGTCGGTGTTCTTATCTTGAGTTCGTGTCCGTGCTTCATAGATAATATTTGTCTTGTATCTTTGATTTAGAGGTGAAAGGCGATTCAACTGATTTTTTTTCTTCTAGTTTTTAAAGTATCTTTGCTCTCTTCTCATGCAAAAGGTCTCGACCAAATGTGTGGAAGAAGTTACTTGGTTGGAAGAGATTCAGCCACCTGAAAACTTCGTGGTCCGGCAGGCCGGTTTGTACAAAGGTCCCGTAATTAGACAACGGAGTTGAGATCATCGAGCATAATTCAATCGGATTGGCTCGATAATCATGCACCGGTGATTCTAACTCTGTTCAATAATTTCTATGTGCATACTGGGTTGTTAAAATTTGAATAGGTGGACAATGAACTTCTCTTTATTAATTGTGTTTGAAGTATTACTAAAACTCAAATTTTTAATCATTCAAAAAAAAATTTTTAGCCAAATAATTCATTCATTAAAAAGAACACCTGGAACAATTCCGCTCAAACATCACACAGGTAACTTCGGGGAGTTTCTTTCAACTCAAAATCTCTTTACTTATAATCACTCAAAATAATCATTCTACATTCCACATTCAAACTGTTGGGTTTATTCATGTAGAAAGCCCACATTTAAGCACATTAGGGCTTTGGTATTTAAAATGTCAGCACCAAATTAGATTTTTCTGGGTTGACAAAAAGAGAGCCTAAAAAAACGAAAGAGAGAGGAAAATAGGAGAGAAAAAAGTTTCGTCCAGGTTCGGAATTTTGGCGTTTGCGAGGTAACCAACCGTCTGATTCAACTGAGATTTTGATTCTAAAAGGCGTTTTGGTTCCACAATTTGTGAGATCTTTCTATTTATTCTCTTTGTTTAGTTCTGTTGGTTGCCGAGATTCTTTATCTTGAGATATCATATGTTGTATGCCACTAGTTGTGACTAGAGAACTCGTTGTATCCCATTGTTGATTATAGGGGAGTTTTTGACTTCGGTCCGTGGTTTTTTACTCCTTACATCGAGGAAGTTCGTGTGTTCTGCTTAATTTATCTACCATATACGTATTTTATTCTGATTTTCTTATAGAAACACAAGAGAAGGGATAATTGACCCATAGAAATAATGTTTATTCCAAACACAAACACCTTTTCAAGTAATTCATATAACTTTACACTGTTTGTACTGATTGAAAGAGATTGAAAATAGTTGGGTGTTAAAATGGTGATGGCCATTTTCATTTTAAATTAATCTATGATGCTAGATTTGACTATTGTAACAATCATTTTAATGTGATTAAATTGGAAATTGTACTGGCCCCTAACACATAATAAAGATTGGAATAGAGTTAGGCTAGCTAGGAGTTGAACTGTATGAATAATGATCAACTCAAAAAATAAAACCATATCTTTACATTTATGGTAAAGATTCATTTCAAATCCACATTTAAAAGCCATACCCAGTTATTTCAAAGCCTAAAAAAAAAAAAAAAATACAAAAGTTTGTCAAAATTCTTTATCCAAGGTTCTTTCACTTTGAAAGTGTAGGTTTGAGAGTCTTATAATCTGAAGTTTTGATACCATGTTAGAAAGTGTGAGCATCCGTTTCAAAATCATTTGGTAATGAGAGGAGTAGCCCACTCTATCTTATATATATGTTGAAGAACCTCCACCTTACCAATGTGAGACATTTGCAACAAAGTGAGTATTTCAACAATCTCCAACAAGTGGTACGCTTCATATATTTTACGAGACAAATTCCATGTCTTTTTTTTATTGACAATGAAACCTATAAAAAAATAATTGTTAGGTCGATAGTGACCATGAATCGAACTTATAGCAACCGCATATCATGATGATTAAAACGGTAAATATATATAATAAATATGATAATAAATTATAAAAAAAAACCTTTGAAGTGTGTGATTTTTGTCAAAAGTACTCCTAAACTTATAAGAACTTCAAAATTGCCTTTAAACTTTATCAAAAGTTTGAGAAATTATGTCAAGAAATCAAACTCACAGTTCAACTGAATTTTGAATATGGAAAATGTCAAACAACCTCAACAACATAAAGGAGAAAGAATGCTTCATATTTCTTTAAACTTAGGTCACCAAATTAATTATTCAAATTCACCACGAAATGTTATTTATACTGCATAATATTTGGATTTTAAGTCAATTTTTTTTTTTTTTTTTGAGTTTCACGAGTCATTTTATTAGTTCGATAATATTTATAGTTATAAAGTTTTAAGTTTGATAATTATCGTGCAGTGGGAATGGACGTTGGTAAGGGAAGAAAAGAGATTACTTCTCGTTATTTGGCTTACCAACTTTCATCGCATCAATTACTAATTTATTCTTACTTTTTTTCATTTTTTTCTTTATTTTTCCTTCATTTTTCACTTTAGCCAAACGTATCCTTAAATTTATATTATTAATTTTTTTTTGAAATTTGATATTTCATACTAAATATATATATATATATATATATATATTATAATAGCATTATGGTACTCACACTAGAATAAATAATGCGAATTTGCAGAATAATGTAGAGAATAGTTGCAACTTCTTAGTGGCAAAATTTAATTTGTGGGCCCATTTACTTCTATTTCACCTCCAATTATTACCCTGCAAACAAGTGCATATAATAATTAATCAATTAGGTAGGTACGTAAAATGAAACCATGTTTTCATCTACGTATTTTACCTCATTAAATCACACTTACAATTCAAATGGGTGTTCTTTTAGGTTATAAATATTGTCGATTCGAATTAGTAGATGCTAGTACATTTCTAATGCTAAAAAGATACATTAGTTTTGGCAATTCAAAAGTATGTTCAATCTTTATCTAATATATTCTTAACAATGTCCATGTGATGTCTATAACGTCAACTGACACAAGCTTGTAATCATGAAATTACACGTTCGAATCTCTTTCCTACATAATCTTATGTTACGCGAGAGTTTTAAGTCAATATTTTGTATAAGCCATTATGTTAAAGTCAAAATAGATTTGTATTTTGACATTTCTTAGGCAATTTTTAATCAATATCATGAATTTAAACCCTTACACAACTTAAAATAAAGTATCCCATTAAATCATAGTTGAAACTTAGTGTACTATTAGACATAAAATTGATCAAAATCCTTAATACACATCATTTACATTTGCCATCGTAAAGAATCGATTTTGAGACACAAATTTAAAAGTGCAAAAACAAAAAAACTTGCTATTAATTACTTTGTACCATTAAAATGGTTAAGGACAACAACGAATATCTATATACTCTCTATATTAATATGATATTGTTTACTTTTGTTATTATTCTTAACATTGTTTTTTTACGATCATCATCCAAAAACTCTGATATTAATGAATGTATTGTTTTGTCTTTTAATTTAGGGGTAGATTTTTGTTGGCATGTGCATGAACAAACAAAAATGAATAATGAAATATAATAGGTGTGGATATTACAAGTAGAATATGTGATGGTAACGCAAGAATTTGATAGAATTGTGAATGGAATTTGGCAGGTTGGAGACAGGTGTGGGGTTGCTCCATATTATTAGAACCATATCTTAAATTATTCTTTATTATTATTATTATTATTTTACATAATCGTAATAATGATGAAACTGTGAAAAAGGTAAAAGGAAACCGTGGCGTTATATTGTAAAAGGAGTAAAGTCCAAGTTTATAATTTACACTCCATTAATTTCAAATTTAAATTTCGGGATTTATCAGGTATATCAAAAAAAAAAAAAAAAAAAAAAAAAAAAAAAAAATTATTTCTTACAACAACAACAATCGATCGTGTTTGTAAAATGACTAAAATGTTCTCGTCAATTAGTTCAAATGATAACTTTTAATCAGTTCAGTTGATAACCTTCAATAAATAATTTTGCTTCATTTGATAACTTTCAATCACTAGTTCATCTGATAGTTTTTTTTAGTACAAGTTAATGAGTCAATAAACCCTACATAGAGGGCACTACGAGGACTCGAACCACTAATCGAATGAATGATAATACATTATTAATAGCGTTAGCTGAGTTATACTCACTTTAGCATCTGATAGCATTTTAATCAATAGTTCAACTGATAGACTCAATCGGTCTACTAATATATTCAATCAGCCACTAACAATCTCAATCAATTTACTGAAAAAAATGACAAAATTGAAATTTTGAAAAAACGAATGAAAATGAATTGGGTAAGAATTATATTTAAGAAAATTCTATAGTTTTCCTTTAAATTTGTATATATTCAGATTCTCTACCAATAGTTTCATTTTAGGCGAATTTCACCATTTAAATTTGTTTTTGAAAATTCTATATTAAATTACAAGCATCATATTCTAACTCTCTACCCATCATAAAAATGACATCGTAGATCAAATTTGTAATTTACTCATAAATTTGAAAAAGAAAAGGGTATGTTAACTCAACCCTACTTATTTTACTTTCATCTATTTTCATCTTTATTACAAAATTGCGTAATTTCGAGGTATTGATTCGAATTTCTCACTCCAATTATTGTTTAATTAAAAAAAAAAAAAGAAAAAAAACAGAGTGAATTAAGGAGAGAGAGGAATGGGAGAAAAACAGCATGCAGTCCCATGAATATTTCCAACAGTTTTTGTGGAAATTAAACCCCCACCCCTATTGGTTAGAATTATTGGGATTATTATTACAACCACCAACTGGAGCTGAGACATTCAAAAAATGTGTATTAATTATAAAAATCATCATATAATAAAGTATATATCCAATTAAATTCATAAATCAAAACTCTCTCTCTCTCTCTCTCTCTCTCTCTCTCTCTCTCTTTCTTTCTGTATACAAAGATTATCTCTCTGTTGAACAGTCAACTGGAAATGATTACAGTACAGCAGCTTTTCAGATCAAGGATTTGAAGCTTTTCTTTTTCTTTTCAGATTGAGCTATTCATCTGCCTGAATCTCATCATCTTCTATTAATGGTTTGTATAATATTATATATTTCAAAAGCTTTTATGCTTATGTTTTTCTGATTTTATTCTATTTCTTTTTGCAAAGATATGTGACTTTTAATTCAGACCATACCCTTGAGTTTGTAATATTTATAATTGGATATTTATTGATTGATTAGTCTTTCAATTATGATGATCATACTTATGATAACTTATTCAATTAGTAGCTTAGATTCTAAAAATGATTAACTTACCTTAATCTTTTAGGTTTTAATGGAAAAATACCTAATTTACTTGTGCTTAAAAGGGTTTTCATATTTTATATTTCATGATCTGAATGCTTATTCCTTTACATATTTTTCATTTACATACTTAAATTTGACTTAGAGATGGTTTTTTTTTTTTTTTTGTAATTCAACAACATTTGAGATAGGAATCTCAAGTCCCAACGGGATGGCGTAGTTGGTTGAAGACTTGGGATTGAGAGGTGTGCTCTCTCAAGATTTTAGGTTTGAAACTTACATGTGATCATAGTTTGTAGTTTCCACTTTTTTGATGTATTCCGGTGTCGGGTCTATAGGGACGGGCATAGTTACCCGGGTATAGTGTGAAATATCTATCTCAAAAAAAAATAAAAAAGAAGATAGGAATCTCAAACCCTAGCTAGACATCTTTTTTTAATCGGTTAAAATCAGTGAATTTTTTAAAATTTTCCTTTGTCTTCTCAGTATTGCAGCAACCTATTATCAAATTTTCGAGACAGCCGAAAACAGGACACGGCCGATGAACGCGAAGCTAAAGAGAAGTTGAATCCAATCTCATCAAGAAAGTGCACATTGTTTGATTTGAATGAAGAGGCAAGGGTCGAAGATGGCGACGAGAGTATTGTAGTAATTGATCATCAAAATGAAGAAATAAAACATGGAAATAATAATAATAATAATAATGAGAAAAACAACAATTCGACAAGATCAAGAACAGTGAGACAGTATGTAAGATCAAAAGTGCCTCGTCTTCGTTGGACTCCAGAGCTTCATCTCAATTTTGTGCATGCTGTTCAAACCCTTGGTGGCCAAGAGAGTAATTAATTATAATTTAATCCTTCTTTTTCACTTAATTTTTCAATTTTTATCTTTCAATTTCAAAAGGGTTTGTGTAAAATTAGTATGGGAATTGAAAATAATTAAAAAGGTCAAAACTTTAGTGATGATATATATATTTTTTTTAATTATTTTAAAAGATTAATTATATAATTTAATTGTAGGAGCAACTCCCAAGTTGGTTCTTCAGCTGATGAATGTAAAAGGACTTAGCATTGCCCATGTTAAAAGCCATTTACAGGTACTGCAAATAATTTATATATATATATAAACTCTTTTAATTTATTTTAATAATGTGATGAGTTTTGCTTTCGGTCAAACCCTAATTTAGCACATACAAATTGTTTTTTCAGATGTATCGAAGCAAGAAGCTTGACAAAACTGGACAAGGTACAAACTAGGGTTTCTACATGAGTGCATGTTATTATAGAACAAAGTAATTTGGTTAAACTTATAATATAATTAGAATTAAATTTAACATTTATTTATTTAACAGGGAGATTTGTTTTTTGTTTTTTAGTTTTATTTGTCATATTTTATATATTGATTACATGTATATACTATAAAAAAAGTTGTACGATTTTAATTTGAGATTTTTGTATAAATATGAAAACTTTATTCAAATAATGCATTTCATTTTAAAAATGAACGATATTCATTTCAAATCACCCACGGTTAATTTTAAAAAAGATATTACGTTCATTATGTTTAATGAAAATTTATATATATATATATATATATATATATATCATGGATTAATATATATGTTACATGCTTGTCTTTAATACACCTAAACTTATGAATATATAATTTTTATGGTATGAAATTTATAGTTATAGGAGAAGCATACGATGGGATAATGCATGGAGGAAAGTTGAATAGTAATAATATTGGCAACATGATTCAGCAAACGGCTCTCAATTCTCGTTGGCATCGTCTCTATTCCCATTTTCAAACTGTTCCAACACTCTTACATTCTCATTTCACATCTTACAGGTATAAATTTCTACCATCTAACTTTTTCTTACTATATATATATAGTAACAATACAGTTTCCTTTTTCTTTCGTAAAATTGGCTGTTTTGACCATCATTTGATTTTTTTAAATCTAGTTAAATTATAAATTTGGTTCCTATGGTTAGAAGAAAGTTACACTTTAGTTTCTATGGTTTGAATCTAGAGTTTCCTCTCTATGATTTTGAGAAATATAGAATTTAATCCTTACAATTTTGAAAATTATATAATTTAGTGATCAATATGATTTGAATAAATAGAATTTAATCTCAATGAGTTGATAAAATCTGAAAAAATATAGTTCATACTATTCGTACATCGTAGGCGAATTAAGTCTGTACGTAGATATATAACTTTTGATATATGAAATGATGCGTTTTTTTTGTTCAATCAATTACTTACACTTGGTTAAATTCATAAATAACAAAAATCTACGTATTTTATTCATTAACAAACACGAAAGACATACACTATTTTTTAGATTTTAAGTAATTGATACCATAGGGACTACACATTGTAGATTTCTTGTAAAGGGGTGGACAAAAGTCTAGAATTTTAAACTCTAAGTTTCTTTAAATTATAGTAAATTTTGTTTTAAAAATTACCTAAATTCTCAACCCTTTTTGTTTTTGAGTTTTTAAAATATAGGTAAAAATAGTTATGTAGGGTTAGATTTTGAAAAAGGAAAAACAAAATTATAATATATATATATATATATATATAATGGTGTAATGGGAATAATTGTGTGTGTGTTTGTGACATATTTGATTTGATTTGATGGTGGGGTATGCAGGGAAGTTTTGGAGCAAAGGGGTAGATGGAGTAATTTGAGAAGAATGAATGATGCAATAAAGAGAAGGCAGTTGAGAGGAAATTATAATAATTCATGGGAATTAGATATCAGAACAATAATGTTGGATCAATGGGAGGAAGTACCAAAGCAGCAGCAGCAGCAGCAAGGATTATTCAGCCACACAAATATTACAAATAATAATAATGTTCAACCTCTACTCACTACTTCTACTAAAGATATTATCACTCAACTTTCACTTTCTTAAATGCTATATATATCTATCACTATGTGAGTGATGTCATATATATATATATATATATATATATAATTCCTAAGCAGTAATGAATAGAGGGCAAAGAGAAAAGGATGAACTTTTTGAATGGTTTTGAGCAAAAGGGTAGTTTTGGTATTTACTTTTTAGGTTATTTAATTGGATAAATAGCAAAAACTCATAATGTACCCTTCTTCTTCACTAGATTTGGCTGACAAACTACTTGAAGAATTCTTGTGTAGAAAAGAATTATAAACCAATCTTAATATATGGATTGAACTCGCAATGTTGATGCAACCAGAAACAACAGACAAGATTATTATACAAAATAAACCAGACTGTAACAAACATTAAATGAAAAATTTTCGATCATTAAGGACAACGACAACAGTATTTTCTCTCATACCTATATAAGTAGGATAACATTACAGCGTCAACGAATGGCATGCTGTTTGAGAATCTAATTAATCCAAGTTCTTTCATAGATTTCTCAGATCAATGCCAAACACAATTAGCGTAGAGAAACATTAATAAAACTCCAATTATAGTAGAAACTTCCTTGATGAAATTAAGGAACATAATTACAATATAGAAACGAAAAGAAACAACAATACCAGGTGAGTGAGCACCGGTTCTCTCCCGATAAATCCTCCGATTTAAACCAAAACATAGCCTGCCTCCCTCCACCCCTCGTTACCTTATTTATACTCAAAAAGGCCCAAACTTCACCTTCACATTACCCTATTATGGGACTTCCCAATTTGCTCATTAGAAAAAACAGTACATAGATGAGAATTATCTCAAATGTCTTTCAGGCACATATCAAATAATGTGAAAATGCATCAAGTTACTCACACATACAAGATTTATTTATTTATTTTCATTTTTAATTTTAATGATCAGAATTTGGTTTATGCTCTCATATACCCATGGAAATGATGATTTCATCTACAGATGATATTCATACTCATATGCAAGGAATAAGGATGTGCCTGCATGTGAGCAGTACAGCTTCTTTGAAATGGAGCCTTAAGAAGTAGGGAATTTCCAAACGAGATGTTACTATAATTTCTTCATTTATAATCACTCCACAGTTATTCATCCAAACACCTCCTTAAAGTTGAGCTATCTTAAGAGTCCCGAGTACCATTCTATTTCAAATATACACTATACAGTGGTTGCAGGGGTTTTCAGAGTTGAGCCATCTTAGGAAGTGGGGAGATTCAAAACTCTAACCTGCGGGTCGCTATATGCCTTGATCAATTCAATTATGTTAAAATTAGCACGGTTACATACTTTTCTATATCATACATCTACAATTACTAAGTCGGGTTTCCATGAATTGGTAAAAGCTTTAGCATGGAACTTACTGATGATCACAATTATATGACATGTACAGATACATTAAAGTAGTTAGATAAACGCGTCAAGAACATTATATGAACTTCACAAATTAATCAAGATCCAAAAAGCAGTCGCACGCTCATTCTGGTTTCTGCTTCCAGAACAGTTTTCTTATTTATGAGATACTGCCATCCAACTAAAGGTCCTGTAATTATGAATCAACGGCTTTTTTTCTTATCCATAAGCAAGAGAATGGCCTACTGGTTTCTACCTGTTTCTATAGTGTGTGTGCTCTATACTAATGGCTTGACAATTTTTATATATGTAGCTAAAGCAAATACAGAGTTACTAAAAGGAGATCGAATGTATGGCTGAAAGTTTAAAAAAACAACCTAAGAGAAGTCCACATAGAGATCTTACTAACAATAAATGAACCATAAGACTCGAGAGTAAATGTGGGTTTGGTATAAAATGTTTTGACTAATTAAAATCACCTTTCACAATTTCCGTGGTAACTGTAACCCAATCAAAAGTGATTTCAAGAAATTCAAAATACACTTGAGAGGTACTTTGAAAGGAAGCACGTAACATCATGAGTTTTTCTTGCAATGTGCTTCCAGAATAAGTATTTTACTACGAAAATACTAGTCTCAAGAGTTATCATAAACTCACTCCAATTCTAAAACAGTTAGTCTACTTGGTGATTTCAAGATCAATAACCAGTGACCTGCCTATCTTATTCTAGAACAGCCCAACTCACCTTGACTCCTATTCTAGTTCCTCATTCTGATCCCTCTAGCTGAAATCATGTGTCCAATGATTCATACCAGAAAATTGAAGTTGGCACATTTGTAGGTTATCTACCTCATGTTCACACAAGGATGCATGCCTAGGAGCCTGAGATTAGAGCCTGAGATTAGAGCCAATGTAATAACAACAACCATTTAGCAGCAACTAAGATGACCATAAAAGAGGAATCTCACAAAAGGCAAGGGGTTCAATGAATATGCAATTTCCAGAGAAAACAAGTTTAGGCTCAATCTTAAACAAAGTAAATAAATGATTATAACACATTCAGTTCAATTAGGAACAAACATATATTCTGCCAACAAGTAGATCATTTTCATTTGTTATAACACTAAAATGGCTTATTAATTGAATATATATGAACTATAACATGATAACATTCATAAATTATTGAAAAGTAGCAAAAGAAAAACTTCCCTTTCTCAGGGGGCTCTTGGGTCAGTCCCATTCTGCCAAACATAAACAAGCTCATCCCATCCAGTGCTAGCAAGCAGCCCCTCAACAAGAACACTCATATCAATTCCTACAGCAAATTCAGTATGATGATCATATCTCCCAACAAGAGCATCCTCCATCATGTAATCCCACAAACACACAGTCATATCATAAGAACATGACGCCAACAAACCCTGCCGATGCGGAGAGAATTTCACTTTCCTAACAGCATATCCATGGCCATTCAAAACAGAAACAGGAGTCCTATAACTCCTCACATCCCAAACCCTAATAGATTTATCGACCGAAGCCGTAGCAATACAACAATCATCGTATTTGTTCCAATCGCAAGACAGAACTTCGTAATCATGAGCCGGAATTATCATGGTGGAGGATGGTTCGCGTACATCCCAAATGCGGACGGTGCAGTCGCCAGAGGCGGAAGCGAAGACGTCGCCGTGCCGAGGGTTCCAAACGGAAGAATAAACGCAATAGGCATGTTCTTTGAATGTACGGACGCTGGTCGGACGATCTAAGGTCCAGAGCTTGCTGGTATCGTCCCAAGAGGAGGTCAAAAAGGAGTCGCGACGAACGGGGTTGTAATCAACGGAGTGAACCTCGCGAGTGTGTTCCTGGAAAGAGCGAATAGGGTTAGATGTGGGAGGAAGAGCTAGGTCGTAGAGTTTGACAGAACCATCGGCGATGGCGGCGATGAGGAGGGAGTCGTGGGATTCCGACCAAGAGACGTCGTAGACTCCGTCGGCGGTGTCGAAGGCGATGTGCTCGGAAATGGGGCCGGCGGGATTGAGATCGAGGACGTGGAGGCGGCCGTTGCCGAGGATACCAAAATTTTGAGCGGTGGCGACGGCGATGCGGGATTCGTAGAAGGGGCTGAACTTGACAGAGTAGCCATTGAAAGGGGTTTTAAAGACGGGCATGATTGAAGAAGGTGTAGAAATGGGGGTTCGGGAACAAGGTGAGCTTTCTTCCCTTTCTTGATTTGTTGGAATCTACGCATCTTTATATCTTCCACAACTTCCATAACCTTTCTCGATAAGAACAATCTAAGAACAAACTACATAACAAAGTTTTTTTTTTTTTTTAATCTTTAGAATTATTTATCGTGAATTGTTTGTAGAAGTTGTGGGTTTGAAATGAAAATTTATTTTAAATTATTAGAAACAAATAATAAAAAATGAATAATTACGTATTGCATAAGTTATATATTCTAACTAAATAATTCCAAATAAGGAAATTCTAAAATATTTATATGGGTAAATTTTAAATTTAATTTATATAGTTTGATGAAAGCTAAAATTTGGTCAATATATTTTAAAATCTAGATTTTAGTTTTTATGATTTGAAAAAAAATCTACAATTTTAGTTGAAAAATTAGAATTTAATCTCTAAGATTTAATAAAATATAAAAAATAGTCCACGCTGGTGAATAAAATACTTAGATAAGTAATTAATTTGAAAAAATATATATAATTCATACCTCACATTTACATTTTTAATTCGCCTACGATTTACAAATATTTTTATCAAAATCAAAACTAAATTCTATATTCCTCCAAATTATATGGACTAAAATTTAAATTTTCAAATCATTAGAGCTAAACCCTAACTTTCATCGACTAAATTTATAATTTATCCTAATTATAAATATAGTCATTAATATATTTTTAATATTTTATTATAAATATTGTATTATAAAAAGTATACCACAATAATAGTTAATACTAAACTTACCATTGCTTTTTGAGTAATCTTCTTCCTGGTTTTTTTTTGATAAAAATTTGAATAAGATTAACTTTTAGCTTCCTCCTAATATCAAATCTAAAAAAATTCCTAATTTATTTATACTAAAAAATTATTGTTAATATTTATATTTTAAATTATTAATGACCCCCATTCTCAAAAAAAAAATTTATAATAATAAAAAAAAATTATATATACATATATATATATATATATATATATATATATATTTGGCATTTGATTAAAGCCATAAACAACAACGAATTTCATGACTGATTTTTTTTTTATTATCAAAGTCTAGTTTTAGAATAAATGAATTATTTTTTGTAAATTATATAACATATGTTAATCTCCAATTTTGAACCTAAACAAAAGCATACTCTCAAAATATATCCTTACATATGATATCAATACCGATTAATTTCAGTGGAGTTTATCTAGTTTTTTCAATTTTATAGACCCATAAACAAGAAATGCAAAAGGTTGGATATTTAAAATGGATTAAAAAAATTAAAAAAAAAAAATCAAAATCAAAATCAAAACAGAACAATGAGTAGTTAGATAAATAGAACCCTTAATCAGGTAGATAAACTTAGTTATTAAGCTCACTCAATACATTAATATCAACGACAAGAAAAAGAAAGAGTGAGCATTTGATTTAAAATAGAAGAAGAAATTGAATAAGGTATGAGAAAAGCTTCAAACAAGAAGACCAGCTTCATCAAATCCAAGCTCACGTAGAACTTCCTTGCACTCGGAAAGAGCCACCTTCCTCATGAAGCCAAGCGGGTTGGGTTGACGAACCGAATTCGTGATACCACTGTTGTTGGTGATGCTCACTCTTGCTCGATGTCCATATCCATCGGTAGGAATCTCCCCGCACTCCGCATCCCCACTCTTGACAAGTGATACTTCGCAAATCTCTTCCTCATGGTCTCCATCCACCTCGATGTTGTATGCTCCATTCTTGTCTGTCTTTGCGTCTCCACTAAACGTCAACTTCCCTCCTTCCTCCTCCCTGCATTCCAACTTTACATGTGCGCCTGATAAATACAGAATCTCACATCAGATATAGACGAAAATATTTAACAATATTTATAAGGTAGATAGCTAGTTATTTCATTCATTCATTACCTGACATGAATTTGCTGACACGGGTGAAGAATTGGCTGCGACATGTGTCACAATAAACCTTACCCTCGACGAAGAAGCGATCGTTGTGGCAGAAGGCGATATCGAAAAAGGAGAGGAAGCAAAGGGCAGAAATAAGGATGATAGCCCATGATTTTGCCATTCCTTCTCTCTCTCTCTTTGGATGGGTGAGGGGTGTGGATGGAGAATATTATTGTAAGTTTATTTCAAGTGTGGAGGGTTGATTTGAATTATGAGAGCATGAGCTTGTTTTATAGGAGGGATTTGATTGCTTGATTTGGCCTTTTAGGAGTTTGTTAATAAATTGTGGATTGGAGGGTTTTGTTGTTTGCTAGTGGTGGACAAAATGTCTCTTTGACCCCTCCCTATGTTACAACTTCAAATTAGATTTTTTTTTTTTTTTTTTTTTTGTGTAAATGATCAAATTTCTAATTTATTTTGGAGTCATCATTCTAAAAAATATAAGGCTCTCTCAATAGCGTTGATATTATCATTTTTACGAATAATTAGTTAATAGAACTCTAAACTTTAGAGTTGGCCAACCTATCCAACCTTATGTGTTAATCAAACCCAAAGTTAAGTCGAGTTGTTAGTTATATTTATATCATACAAACAATCAAGAAGAATTGTTTGGTATTAGATTCAAATCCAAGATATTATAAACATGTTAGGAAGAATATCTTGTTAATTAATACATAATATTATTTTAATCTCAATGGGTTGAACTATCAAAAAATTAACCAACCTAAACCATCTTATCCAATAAAAATTATAAAATTATAGTTGGACTTGACTAAACAATATTATAAATAAGTTATATAAGTATATGCTTTTTTATTTTTTCAAAATCATTTTCTAATCGGTCAACAATTATTTATCTAACACCTTTGCAACAAAAAAAAAAAAATTGAACCTCCTCCTCCTCCTCCTCCTCCTCCTCCTCCTCCTCCTCCTCCTCCTCCTCGGTCATTGTATTATCTCACAAATATTTGAAATTTGTTTGAAATTTGGTGTCGGTTCATCTTGATTTGAGCAATTACCTTTGGCACTTTTAGATCATTTCGTCATTGTTCAAGGCTCACAAGTTTATACGCATCTCGTCTAATTTCTGGAAAAGACAAACCAGATATTGAAAATCTAGAGTACATTTCTTGGTATGAAAAAGATCAGTTGTGATGATATTGATTGGGGTAACCCTAACTCAGAACGCTCTTTCTTATGCTATTGGTTCAAAGAGTTATAAAGAGATGTGGACATCAACTGGAAAAACATTTTTCATCTCATACCAGAACCAATATTATGAGGAATTATTTTTAAGTGGTTGCAAAATAAAGAGTTATTTCGAACAATTAAAAATGAATGGTTAATTAAGTTGGTTTGGATAATTTTTTTTTTTAGAGATTTTTTTTTAGTACATGAAGTTTCTACGTCATTTTTATCGTGCTTTTATGTTATTTTGTTAATACTTAGGATAGTTTCCTTCATTTTTATCTAGGTGTTGACTTCTCGCCATTTTCATATACAAGGGTATCATATCAATTTTGTTCCAAAATGTACTATAGGAGGGTATGACTTCTTGAAACTTCCTTCCTACCAAGTGATTATATGATTAATGCAAGTTAATTGTTGTGTCCCTTATTGCATCTTATTATATACTTTCCAAAGATAAAACGTACTTTCAGAACGTTCTTTCTCGAGGCTTATTTTGGGAGGTTGGCCCTATCGTGCCACCCGCTCTGCGATTTTCGTTTGGTTGACTTGCTCGTCGGGTTAGAGCAAGTGTCTCATGATCGCTTTGCAACGACAACGAAGCTGGATCGTGACGTCTAGCTCTCTTCTGTTGTGTTTATTTGATTTTTTTTTGGCTTGTGGTTAGGAGAATAGTGGTTAGAGGAAGAGTCTCCCCTGACGTGTTTGGTTTAGTGTTGTTTGAGCTTTCTAGTAATTAGTTGTTCCTTCAAAAAAAAAAAAAACATGTAATTTAAAATACAAATATGTATTTTTTTAGTACACAAACAATGGGGGATTCAAATTCCCTATTAATCATCAAAATATACTCATGAAAATTATACTTTTGCTTTTATATATATATATATATATAGAGAGAGAGAGAGTTGAAGAAAGCAATTATTGAGCAATTTATAGCACTATGCCTGGGCAATTTATGAGGATGTTGGAAGCTATTCAGTTTAATTATTTTCTGATGAATAAAAATAGGATAATTATTTATTGTGTTTGGAGAAAAAGATAAGTGGTGCAACCAAGTAGTTGGTAGAGTTAGTTCAATATGTCACATATCTGCTTATCTAATCTTATAAACAAAACCATTTGTTTATAATATGTTTCATCTCAAATAACAATGATTTATGATGTTATGAATCTGGTAAAACTTCTAATAAATTTTGACATTATATTATATTACATGAGTTTCGTCTCAAAATTAATTAACTTTATCGTTAAAATAATGATTTAAAATGTTGAAAAATCAAATAATGTGGGTTGAAAAGTATATTATAAAATCTAACCAAATTCCACTTGCAAAATGTAAAGGAAGAGTTTTAATGATATGATTGTAAGTGGGCCTCCACCATCAAATGAAGACAGCTAAGCCCACCAGCAGCCTCATTTGAACAAGAACTTTCATGGGTCTGGCCCATTGCTATAGTTTATCACTTTAAAATGATCAGAAATTGGGGGAAAAAATTGACTGTTTTTATAATATAATTACAAATATATGTTTGCTCAGATTAATACAGTAGCTTTATCATGGAAAAGCTTAGCCTCTTGTTCACGAAAATTGACGTTTAGGATCGGTCATTTGCTTGTTGATACTTTCGTAATTGGTTGTTCGTTATTTTGTTGATCGAATTAATCGAAGTCTTCAAAGTTTTGTTTATGTTTTTATTGCGAACTCAACCATTATACCACAATACTTAGATAAGGAAATATGCATACTTTCGTAAAAATAATGATTATTGAATTATTATGAAAGTGAAAAGTAGTTATAAGAAGTAACAATAAAAAGTGTTATAATAACAATGAGATTATAACGTAATTTTAGAAAATACGATTGTGAAGGAAAGGAATTTGGATGACTTAAATATCAAGAATCATCGTGATTTCTATTTTTCATATTTCATCCATTGTTACAATTTGTCACAATACAAAATCTATGGTTGAGATATAAGATAATAGTTAATTCACCCTTTATTTCTTTCGCAGGGATTAAAATAAAAATCAGGGAGAGGATAGGGAAACTGGGGCAGAAAATTTAGACATCTCTTCCTTAGGGAGAGAATTTGAGTGGATCCTAATGCATCACTAATGCCAGTTGAGTTATGCTCGCATTGACAGTTTTCTAAACTACTCTAAAACTTTTATTATTGGAAGAAATATACTCAATTAATAATACTATTTGTTAAGATAAAAAGAAAATATAGAGATGTAGAAATTGAGTTGGAACACTAATTAAGATTAAGTTATATTTAATGGGTAATTAATTAAATGGTAGCCGTAAAGATTAGCAGTGCTAGGATAAAGCAATTACACCACTAATTACTAATTAGGAAAGGACCAAAAGAGCAACATATTCATTATTAGTGGCGTAAAGCTTTTGTTAAATTGAAATAATCACAGAGCAATTAATTATGGACTAACACACATTTTTCAATCTCATTCTTTCACTTTTTTACCTAACAAATAATAATGACACCCCAATTTACAAGTAATTAATATGATTTGGATCAAATTAAATTAACTAAAATTGATTAAAAATAATGAAAGTTATAAAATATTTTTTTAAGAAATATTTGTCAAAATTAAAATAGGGAGACTATTATTTATTATCGGCAAAGTTTACTTTTTCATAGAGTTGAACTATTCGATTGTTTCTTCTTTTTATTTAGAGAGTTTTTTATTCTTAATTATTTGTGGAAGAGTACATTTCAATTCACTTTTTTTTTTAAATCATTCACATGAGAATCAACCAAGAACCAAACGCATATAGTCATCATCTACCAAGGATTCAATATTAGGGAGAGATTATGCTCCAAAATAGAATCACTCTCTTCCACCAAGGAGGGAGAGGAGAGAAACAACAGAAAGTAAATTTATAACTGCTTTAACTCCAAACAAATATGAAGAATCACCAATAACATAATGAACATCAGTAGAATACGATTCCAGCAGAATTGGATCCAATTTTAGCATTCTTAATAGAATCAAGTCATTCCCTCACAACAATTCCCTTCAAAAAATTGACAAAGAGGTTCTTAAATCCCGTACTACAACCAAAAAGCTTAGGAATGCCTCTTTAATCCTGAACAATTCAACCAAAGTTCTGATGTGTTCTAGGAGGGAGACAACGCCACATCAGTATTCATCTTCCAACAACCTAATCACCAAAGGAAAAAATTCACAAATGCAGTTAGAAATCATCTTTCAACTACCATGAACGAGATAGCTCACAGCCAATTTCAATGACAATTAAAACGAAGGATAAATATAAATTAATATTTTTTTTTTCAATAGACCAGATACCTTGTTAATTTTATTGTATGCTCATTGACGTTATTGGAACTGAATTTAGGGCAAGAGTCGTGACACTATCCTAAATTTAACTATAATAAAACAACCGATATTATTATAAA
>JBBMEG010000024.1:1539935-1553502 GCA_037832605.1 Cyclanthera cordifolia
TTTTTTTTTGGTACTAAACAAAAAAATTTAAAGTAAAATTTGTGCATGAATGGTTTTTTTAAAGTAGAATTTGGGTAAAATGGTCATAAGATTGGATTTCAACCCTAGTTTTTTTTTTATTTTTTATTATTATTATTTTATTTTTTTTTGTATTTGCAGTCGAAGTAATTTTCTCATAGTTGTTTTGTAAAAAACATCCTATTAAATAACCTATGGTTTTTATAACAATGATAAAAAAAAAAAAAATCATTTTTTTAATGTAAAACAAGATGAAAATTTTCCATAAAACTTTTATGCAAAGATAAATTTTTAGTGAATTATTAATGCCAATAAAGTTGCCAACAATAATAATGACATTCAAATGTTTTGTCTCAATTGTTATTGAAACTTTTTTTTTTTTTTTAGTGTAGCTGACAAAAATGTTATGTGACCAACGTTCTCTTTTTAAATGAATATTTTTCATTAAAAGTAAATAAATAAAGAACCAACAAAATGTAAGTTTTGAGTATAATTTAACTAAAAGTATGATCTCAATCAAAGTAAGCATAGGTCAATTCATATCTAAATATATAATTAAAGAGTAAATGAGGTGAATTCCAAAACATGATCTCATTTCAATATATATACGTACTAATAAATTAAAGTTATTAAGTTTAAATCTCAAAATAATAATAATTATATTTTTTTTTTGAGAGGTTAGTTGGATAAAATCTTGGTTCGCCAAAAGATTTTATCATTTGGATAATTTAATATTAAAAAAGAAATCACATCCAATACCTTATGATTTTATAAAATTAAATGTAAAAAGTGTCTTCTTCATAAATGTTTTCTTACAAGTAATTATGATCATAATTACTTTAAAGAGGTTCTTTGAAAGAAAAAAAAAACCTTTTAATCTCTAGTTTTGTCAAATCTCCACAAGTTAGGAGAAATCATTAAGCTTTGTAGTATGTGGTTTATTAGAAACCAATCAAAACAACATTTTAGTGGCATCTTAATATATTAGTAATTATGGGATATGTGGTTAATTTGTATTTTCTAATCTAACAATGTACTTAAAAAAGAAATTTTAAAATAAAGTTTTATAAATCAGAACAACTAAAAGAAAATGGCCAGTACAAATTAAAAAGGGCATCTATCCAAAAAAACAACTAAATGAACATGCGGAAATTTTGATATTAATTACTATGTAAAAAGTATTAATTAAAGTTAAGAATGAGTAATTTTATTATTAGATCCTTTTGCATGAACGATGCTTAAACCATCACTTTGTATGCTCAAATATATTATTAGGTGATATGTTTAACCATTATTACTTTTTGTTTCTCTTACTTCAATGATTATTTTTAAGCTTTTTGCAAAGTGGAAGGACCAAAATTAAAATTTGAAAGTTTAAGGACAAAACTAAAACAATGTCGACAGTTGAGGGGCCAAAATAATATTTTACCCTTTAATATTTTATAAAAGAAACACACAAAAATCATTTAAAAAATCACAGTTTGAAAATGCAATTCAAATTCACAGCATACTCCTTGTTTCCTAAAAAAATATATTTGAAATGGAGAATTTGAATTTTGGGTTTGTTGTCAAGTCTCTCTCTTTTCTTTTTTATTATTTTTTTTTTTTCTAAATTACAATATTGACGGTGGAAAACGCGAAATACAAATCGAGTAAATGTTAATGTATCACTAATACTCGTTGAACTATATTCACTTTGACCATATTTGTTGTCAAGTCATATAAATAACATGTGAAATACTTGTATGCTGCCCAGCAGCATGTAGTCCCACATTTCTGATCACATATATATTTTTTTTTTTTCAAAACAAAAAAATTGTGGTGTCGGTAGATGCTGCATGCTGCCCAATAGCCCTTAAAGAACATTTGCACAATTTCAAAAATCAAAATAAAGAAAGTAAATTTCTTGATTATTATTTGTAAACATTTCGTATTTGTTGACTAGAATTGCACATCTTTCAATTTTAATATTGTTCATAGATGAGCTTAGATATGGGAGGTTGTTAAAAGTTCCGAATAATATAGAAATGGGTCCAATTATGGATCGGGTGAAAGTTGGGTCCAAAGAAGATCTGGACAAGGCCCAATCGAAATTGCGAGTTGACCATCAGTACAGAAGAACAAGGTGGCGATGAGTTGCGGCTGACACAACGGTGACCTTACTAAACAAACGCCAAATTCAAATAATAGTAATTAAATTTGTCTCATCTCTTTTAATTAGAAAATATTTCATTATAATAAAATATGAAATATTTGCATTCATTGAAATTTATCACTTTTATGATTATTTAATTAAAATTTATAAATTCCATTCAATTGAAATTTATATGAATGTTTAAGTATATTAATTTTGTATTATCAGTTAAAACAATTGAATCAACTTTGTGTTATAAGAGATATTTCCTGCATAGTAAAAATAAAAATCAAAATATGTATAGCAAAATTTTTAAAATAATTTCTATATATTAGAAAATTAAGTCGATAAATATAAAATGATTATAATTTTATACTTCAATTAATTGAATTTTTCGTTTTCCATCAATAAGTTGAAATGGATTAAATTAAAATTTCTGCACAATCAATAAATTTTTTTAGGGACTCGGTATTAAAAAAAAACCTATAAATAAATTAGGTTAAATGAAAATTTGTTATAAGTTGTTTTTTTTTTTTTTTTTTTTTAACTCATAAGAAAAATCCTAATAATAAAATGCTAGGATCTAGCCGAGCTGGTTCTTCACTGTCAACTTCAACTGTGACGGAATCCAAGCCATTGATGGTAAACGGCTCTCACCATCTCCCGGCCCGGCGACATCAACGGCTCGACCGTACCGTATTACTTACATTCGGGTCACGCGTCCGGCAATTCGTCGCAGACGCAAATTCTTTAACCTCAACACTTAACCCTTTTCCCCTCAATTCGATCCCATTCTAATTTGCTCCGATCGCCGGTCACCTAAGATTTTTCTTTCTCCGATGGACGACTTGTCGGATTCTTGGTCGCGGACATCGGACCTGTTTCGACCGAAGCCCGTTTGTGAAAAAGAAGGCTAGAATTTACTCCTCCAATGGATCCCTAACCTCGTCTTGGCCATTCTTCAATCGCCTAGATGATCTGATTGGATTCAAATTTCATCTCAAGAAGCCGTCCGAATCTCCTCCTTGCCGGAAAGATTCGTCTCTGAGGACTCCAAATGCGCTGAAGAGACCGTTGGAAGTGGCGGCTAATGGGTATTTACGCCGCAAACATTCGGCCAATGGCTGCAGCAGCCACCGCTAAAGAAACGGAGGAAGATGTTAAACCTCTTACAATATGAATCAGATTGCTCTGTTTATCTCACATGTCCGTACATCTTGGTGCTATTTTTTTGCAAACGTCGATGGTTAGCGACATATGACCAAGTCCGAATTTTGTCTCTGCTCTCTTCCTCAAGTACATATTACAGTAGTCATCTCTTTCCTTTGTTTCATTCACGTTATACTATGTTTCATTATTGTTTGATTTATTCTATTTCTTTTAAGTTTAAATTAATGATTTTTAACTTAAACTTTGAATTAATTGTTCTTTTAAATAAACATCTAATTCCTTGTTAGACCTCTTTTTATTAATTCCTTTTTTTTTTATATATAAAATTATCAATCGGTAAGGTTTAATTTAATTTTTAAATGGCTCAATTTTAACTTTACTATTAAATTAATAAAAAAACATAATCTCCTGAAATTAAACATGGGACAAAACATGAACATGACCATAACTAGAAAACAAGGTTCAAAACATCCAGCTTCATTTGTGTCACGTCTACAAAATAAACCATATATCTCATTTGTCTACATAAATAAATAATATAATATAATAATTAATATGCACTGAAAAGATAAAATCTTGAATAATGTTGATCCTCTCCTCCTGATTTGAAAATTAAAAAACAGTAATACAAACCGTTATTTTACCTCAATTGAAGAAGGTGCCTAATTAGATTGTGTGACATTGCTACAATATTTAGAACTAATAAAAGGGCTATTTTAATAAGTATTATAATACCCCTAATTATGCTTTCTTAATATAATCTAAGATTATTCAAAACCAGAATTCTTGCTAGCTATCATTATGAATTCTTTGCACACCTCCCAACTACCATATATTAATGAAGCAATATTGCACATTTTTTTAATACTACAATATCCTCCACCTATCCCCTTCCCTCACTCCATTCTTCATCTTCCTTTCACTTCCTGCATTAAAAAAAAAAAAAACATAAATAAATAAAAGTCACTCATGGAGAGTTAATTAATTTCAATCATTACATGATAACGTTGATCATGAAAACATTAAGCCAATAACTTAATAAAGATGGTAAAAGATAAGAAATAACTAAGTTTAATTAACTAGAAATGTGAAGAGAACTCTCAATTAGTTTAGTGCTTTAATCTTGATTAGTAAGGCAATATTCAGCAGCAGCAGCTCACATTTATTTCGTTTAATATAAAATAGCAAATAGAGCATAATTAAGCAAGTGGCAAACAATTTTAAATGTGCACTTTACACACCATTTGATAGACAGGCACAAAATAAGTTTGTGGTGGATATGTGACACAGGAAAAAGGAAATGATGTTAATATTATAAACCTCTATCGTATATGGAAATCTTTGTATGGCGCATTATATACTATAAAAGAATTAGTCTTTTCAGGTCCTATATAAATTATATAACAATAAAATTTTAAATGTGTAATGATGCTAGGTTTGATGCAGTTAAATAGGAGTATAATTTAACAGGTAAGAAATTAATATCGGGTAGGTGGTTGTCATGAATTAAACTCGTCTAGATCGTGAATTTGAATTTTCAAAAGATTTCAAAAAAAAGAAAATCTATTAGGGTTTAACTAAATTATTAGACATAATAACACTTACAAGAAACAAACTTTTTAGACGAGAAAATTTGATAAACAACCTAACTGGTTGAATTAGGTAAATCATCAATCAACCTAAAAGGTTAAGCTTGTGGGTAAGAGTTCATTTAATTATATCGACTATATACATATACAAACACGCATACCAAATACTCTAGAAAAGCTATGAAGCATACTATGAATAAAGGTTTAAATATCAATGTGTGATCATAAATGATGTATGAATACGAAGGATGATCTATTCTATTAATTAAAGGCAAGCATTTCTGGAATAAAAAATTTGAGAGGAAAAAAAGCTTATTAATAAATAAGGTTATAATGATTTCTAAAAAAACATAGCTTATAATTTTCTTAAACTATAAGCAGAGTAAAGTCACAATCGATAAACAAATCTCACACCACAATCATAGGGTGCATTTTATTAAAAAGATCAAAGTTAAAGTAAAATAGAAATATGTTCATAAATAAGTTAAAAATTATTGGTCTGCAAGTGCATTAATTAATTAGTGTCAACTGAAACAGAGGATTATAATTGTGTAATCAACTTTGACTTGGCCCACATACTCGGTATATAAAATATAAATACCCCGAAATGCCTAGAATATTTTCCAAATTTTATTTATTTTATTATAATTTTTTAGTTTGGGTATGATTTAACATGATGAAATCTATACCTATTAATGTCGTAATAAATATCTTAGACCTGTATTACTTTAATTAGTTTATATCATCTTCAAGCTGTAAAAGTTAATACAGACCAGAGAAAAAACGGCTATCAGAAACTTTATAAGAATATATCATATGGTACAAAGACTTCTTATTCTAATACCATTAAAAATATCTACAGTTAACTTACAAAATTAATAAAGTTTCCAAATTTGGGTTTGTTTTGTTTGTTTTATTTTTTATTTTTTAAACAAACAGAAAATATCCATAGTAAAAGGAGCAAAAAATGATAATTATTACCGACCAGAATAGAACATTCACAACATTTTGTATAATCCTTAACTCTATGTTACTTGTTCAGACCTTATTTCCTCAAAATGCAAAAGTAATTTGCGTTAGATTTTCTCTTTTTAAATTAATGATAAGTAAGAGTGACGATCTAAATTCATAATGTTAATCCATTGTTAATGTCAATTGAGCTATGTGTTATAATCCAAATTCGTTGTGTTTGAAAAACGATCGTGAAACATCTGCTCTAACCTATAGCGAGTGAGTCAAATGAAAATGCAAAGCACGTGTCATAACGTGTGCAACCTCTCTAACAAGCCTAGTAAAAAGATTTCTAGAAAAGAGAAAGAAGGTCTGGAAATACGTTTTGTTTTTGAAAATGATATATGAAAATACAATAAGAACCGCTTTAATGAACTATGTTGCATTCATCATAGAATTTGGTATGAATGAAACTTTAAGAAGTTATACTTACTATAGTACATTTTGACATATAATTAATGTGACACACCTACATATGAAAATGACGAGAAGCCAATAACTTGAATAAAATGAAGAAAACTATTCTTATATGTAACAATGAAAAAATAACATGAATGCATTATGAAATGAGAGGTCGAACAGACATGCGACTATATACAACACACACTTCACAGATATGACTCTAACACTATGCTCTGTTTGGCTATATTTTTGAATGTTTGTTCAATCATCATTCAACAAGATTTCATAAACATTTATGAACTATTGAGAACTAATAAGTTTTAACGTAACTTTTAAATCCCGTCCTTGAGAGCCTATGATCTAAAATACTAAAACTTAATCCCAACGATGTCAACGGAAAAAATTTAATCCACATAATTTTAAAAATTATAACTTAATCATACAGTTTGACAAAAACCTATATTTAATTTTAGAGAATTAAAAATGCAGAAATTAGGTATTTATATGTAAATGATGTAAGTTTTTGTTCAATCTACCACTAAACTCATGATTGCATTAATTACCACACAGATCAAACCAGCCAACTAAAATATTATAGTTTTTAAAACTATATCCACTAAATTAAACCTTTTTAAAAACTAGTAAGACTAAATTATAGTTTTATAATTCTAAAACCTTAACTTAAATTAAAAAAAAAAAAAAAAAAAAAAATCAAATTTCTTATAAATTTTCCCAAGGGTGCATTTAGAGGAAGAGAAATAACATATTTAAGAAGAAAAAAAATATAAGAAGAATGATTTTACTTATATTTAATTGCAAAAAGTTGGATGAAAAACAAAATTTGAGTGATTATGAAAGAATAAATGAATGGGTAACATAGAAATTATTCTTCATCGTCACATTTGATCTCCATATCCTAATCACCCCAAATTAAAACTAATTGAAACAATATTACACAGAAATAGCTAGACAGAGTAGGAACCACACAATAAATTAATAAAAAAAATAATAAAAAAATAATAAAAAATTGGTATAATATTATGTAGAATAGATGATGATATATGTGCGATGCGGATGTCCATGCATGGGGAGCAAAAAATCAAATAGAATCGAAAAAGGGCCAAATCTATTGAAAAGTAAACATTTTTTTAGTTAGAAAATATTAAATTAGGACAACAAACGAACAGTGTTTTGATTGATTTGAAGAGAGAGAGAGAGAGAGAGAGAGAGATACATATAAAATTTGTCAATGGCACACCAATCAAAGTCATTTTTCTGATACATCACAAAAAGGTTAAAAGATGAACATCTGTTATCACATTATTTGTTATCAATCTCTCCACACTTCCAGACATTCTTTCATTCACAGTAGTTTTTTTTTTTTTTTTTTTCCAAATATTTAAAATTAAATTGTATTATGCAAATTAGGGTTTGGTCTAGGGTTTGATCATAATATCCCAATCAACCCATTTCATTAAATTTTTCCTTAATCAGTTTTGTTTCAAGTTCCGAAGTATTCACCTCTGTATGAGATAGATGACTTGACACACACAGTAAAAAAATTTAAAAAACAAAAAACAAAACAAGAACAATAAAAAAATATTGGAGAAGAAATAGAGAGAATTAAGAATTACCATGAAAAAGGATGGTAAAAATCAAGCAATCTGAGTCAAAGGAGCGTTGTTGTCATTATTATTGTTGGGTTTATTTATTTGATTTCTCTTCTTCTTTTTCTTCTTGTACGGAATCCCTCTAGCCTTGGATTGACACTCTTTCACTTCTCGTAAATACGTCCGAATTGTTCCATTCCCAAACGGGTTACTTTCCGGGGAGCCGCCGTGCTCCTCGTAAGCTGCCCGAAGCCGCCCGATCAGCGCGTCCAGGCTGCCCCAAGCCTGTTTCAACGGGCAAGGGCATGGAGCAGGCGGGTCGGGTTGCCCGAAAAACACACACCCATGTGAGTGAACCCTTGTCTTCCCGAATTGGTCCAGGTATCGAAGAAAATCAAGTACGTGGTTGAAGTTACACTGGGATAACGAAATTGGGGGTGTTTGGTTTTTTAGATACTGCCCAAACGTGTTCCAATCACGCCGCTTCTGTGATTCGTAGCGGCTCAATGGAACCACGGCTGGCGGCGGCTCGGTGGCGGACCGAGAGGATGAGCCTTCAGAAATTGGTGTGTCGCCGCCTAACATGATGATGGAGAGAGGAATTTCGGGGCAGATTTGGGCAAGCAATACGAAATGACAGCGAAAAAATAAAATAGAAAAAAAAATAAATAGAAAAATTGGGTAAGTGCAGAGAAGAAAGATTTTTTAAATCACATCTGGTGTCTTTTCAAAGGACATATTATGGGTCCCTTCAGTCTGCTTTTGTTCATATCTTTTCTTTTTTAATTTCTTTTTTTTTTCTCCCCTTCGCCATTAATTTAAATTTGCACCAACTTTATAAAGTTTCCTCCTTTTTTTTTATTTTCTGTAATCTAATAATTACGTAGCATATATTTTTCAAGAATTACGGTTTTCGACTCCAATTTGAGATTCGTATTCATTAATTACGCATGAAATGTGATGAGGAAGCTGCCACTTAATTTAGCGAAACTAATTCTTTTTAGCTGAATTTTAATTTCCACCGCATAATTACGGGACCATGTTCAATTAATTAACGAAGGAAATTTCTTTTCTTTTTTTTTTTGTATTTTTTTTTTAATTTTTCCAGAAATAATTTGGTTAGAAAAAGGCAATATTACCTTTTTTTTTTTCTGAATCGACATCATCGGCTTTCTGTCTTTTTCATTTTCTACTAAAACGGGAATTGTAACTGTAGAATAAACAGTAGTACCTAAGATCCATCCTTAATTTCATTTCTCTATTTTTTCACAGTATTTTCTCTATTTAATACATCTATGTATGACGTCTCATGACATCATAATTAACTAATTTAGATATATCAATCTCTCATATTGTTTGAATTTAAATAACTATTGTTAGGTACAATCATTTAGACACAACCATGAGTTAGTAAAGGAGTTACAACTTGTTATGACTTCAAAGTAGGTAGAATAAGCTCATTTCAGACTGTTTAGAGGCTCACAATTTATTCAATTACATGACATATTTAATGGGTAAGCTTTATTACATATACTACCTTTGTAATCGATTATAAATGAAAGAATTGTTGTGATTGTTTAATCGAATAGAGCAGTGTCGCAGCTAAAATAGATTGAAAACACAATAACAATAACGAAAATGAAGAAGAGAAAGAATGACATAATCATTTAACGTGGAAAATCTTCAAACAAATTAGGGTAAAAACCACGGGCAATGATGGAAGAACTTCAGTATAAAAATAGAAGTTACAAATTTCTCTCTTACAAAATAGTAACAAACTCTCTTATAAGGAGAAATTCTTTCTATTCTTATCTCATATCCTCACTTACTTAGATGTGGGATGTCTCGGGAAATTTTGGGATGTATTGTCAAAAATAGGCAATCATCTATTTATAGCACGCTCAAACTTGGACTCCAAGTATAATTCTATAGCCACAAAATTGGTCACATCTTGCATTTGTAATCAAGTGAATCATGTGATCACAATTTTGCTACGACTTCACTTTGGACAAAGTGCATGCTCTAAATAATTCTACACAATCTTAGACAAAATGTGTTCTAGAATTCTCTCTACTAATCTTACATAAATATGTATGATCTGAATCTTTTTTAGCTATTTAAGATAATGATGAATGATCTAGAATTTCCAATATTATTCAATAACAATAATGAACCTTTACTATCTAATAATTATGAGGGATGAATAAATAAAGTTTATATTCCTTGTCAACTTTTATAAAAGATTGATCTCGTATAAATATTGTGCACGTAGACACTAGTATTTTAATTAGTCAGTACGCCAATATTATCTTACAAATTTTTATTTAATTATATGTTAGCTGCCTCGAGTGAGTGGAGATGATCACATTGAGTCTACACCTATACCAATTAATCATTCACTAATTTAATCTTTATCTAAGCTTTTCATTTCATTTTAAAATTATTTGTGCTAGATATTTTACTCGAAATCTGTGCCCATTACCGTTGCTCTTTCGACCTTACTAGATTTTCAAATTAATCAAACAGATATTAATAAGAATTAGGGTTTTTATATCATTGTATTTAAGGAAGCTGTTTGACTAATTGCTATTAATTCCTTGAATTAATGCGTGTCATTATTTAGGAAATACTTTCTCTCACAAATTAATACGTATAATTTAGCCTTTTATAAACATTCATTTAATTTGGGGAGTTTGTAATTAAATGAGGAGAGTTCTTTTCATCGGTTAGTGTGTCGGTTTTTTTATTTAAAAAATAATAATAATTTGGGTCCGTTGTCTTCGTTTAGAACAATAATTTAGTGGTAGTTCATATTTTCTGTTTAGAGAATTAATCCATTCAGTAAATCATTATCTTAGGAAACCAAAAAATAAATTACAAGCTTAATCTCTATTAGTTTTTATGTTTTATCTTTTGCCCATCCCTCATACAAGGATATTCGACCAAAGAAATGACTTAATTTTTTTTTATTTTTGAAAAGAGATATCGATACATAAAAAGGAATGCTAGAGACATACAAACAAAAAGAAAATTACATGAAAGCTCTCTAATTTAGGATAATGTTTTGAATACTATAATTCTTAAATAAGCTAGATTTATAACATCAAGAGGAAAATAAAACAATATCTATCAAGTGAGTGATACGACGTGTGAAAGCAGGTTTATTCGTCATATTTGATCTATTTTAGAGTAGTTAAAACATTTCGTGTTTGACGTTATTGGATGTATGGTTATGAGTTTTAATCTTCTTGATTCAATCTGTATTTCAATATTTGAGGAATTGAAGCACTGTTAACAAGAATTATTACTCTTTTGTGTAGTTAAATTCGTCTGCTCACAGTTTTATTAATTGTCTAATTAAATTTTTATGAAAACATTACTTTTATAGGTTTTATTTTTAAAATGTATAATATTTCTCTCTTGTGTTCGAATTAATTTATACTTATACGACAACAAATTCTAGTATCACTATTTTAATTTTAACAAATTATAACATCTCTATTTTAATTTTAGATTGTTTTAAGAGACAATTGTTTATAAATAGTCAAAACTATCATGGGAAAGATATTGCCTTAACATGATTGAATTGATTTTAACTATATTAAAAAAATGTTATAAAACTTTGATATCCATAAATTTTCTTGAGAATTTAGAATGTGTAGCAAGTTTTGGGTTGTCTATTATAATTATAAAACAATTTTTAAAAAACAATTTATTTGTTGCACAATTTGAAAATAATTATCGCCTACCCCTCTCCGGCCACATCTTTCTCGCCTTTCGTTTTCTCATTCCTTAATTGCTTCCATTGATTTCCATTTTTCAAACTTGTTTAACTGAAAAGAAAGTAAATGGGTGAAATAGTTTTAAGTCAATTTGGACTGGAATACAATGGTGGTGGTGGTAAGGACGACAACCAATTCTCCATTTTATCCAGTAAATTAAAAACCTTGAAATTCATATATTTAATTATTCCAAATCTATAAAGTTAGAGATCTCAATTCGCAAGATTGAGACCGGATAAGAGCTTTTCAACAAGATAAGATACTCGTCGTTTTCTACCTCCAGCTGTTGCCGAAACCACTAAGCTTTGGACATTTATTATGATTTGAAGTTTATCACCGAATCGACCGAAAGCTATCAACTGAGCTAGTAATTGAAGCTATTAATTGAACTATTGGTTGAAGGCTGCAATGATAGAAATATGATTGATAGTAAAAGACAAAAACAATAAAAATGAGATTGATAAACGTGTGAGCATTTTAAAAATTTTATGTATACTACTTTTATGTTATACATATAATTACTTTAAAAATGTGCCGATATTTATTTAGGTTTTTTTAGTATAGATGAAAAATCCTCAAATTTCTTTCGTATTTTTATTAATAACTAAGCATCGTCTTATAATGAACTAATTTACGAGATAATATATCCAACCACACTAAATATAATGGCAATATAAAGTAATAATAATAAATAATAAGAAAGCGTGGTCAAAGTATACTAAAAATTTTGAGAGGGTTTGGTTAGATTTATTTGATGATAAAGTGGAAGTGGCAGTGGCAGTGAATATATTATAATAATAATAATAATAATAATAATAATAATATAATGTGTATTATTGGAGAAAAAAGAATAGGAGACAGAAAAGAGGAATGGGAAGGAAAACTGGGAGACATATCTCTGTGACATTGGATCCGAACCATAGGTGATGTCCACGATGCAATTAAGTGCTTCTTTTTATTATTATTATTTTTTTTAAAAAAAAGAATTAAATGCTTCTTTAGATTATACAACTCTCTGCATTTTTTTATTATTCATTTTTTTCTTTCCTATAAGGATTGGATTATAATGCTTTGCTTCAGAATGTGGATTCTAAGCAAATGGGTCTGTCTTCAACTTCACACATCCTACAAACTGCTAATGGAAGAATATTTAATTGAGTAACTAAACTATTATCATCTATATAATAAATTGATATTAGTATTAATTTAGAAATACAATTAATAAGGAAATGGGCGAGGAGATAAAGAAACCCGTAAAAAATTAATTTATAATATAAATTTTAGGTCATTAAATTTAATTAGTAATTACTGTATTTATTGTTGTTAGGTTGTATTTGTGTGATTGTGCCACAAGATGTAGCCTCCCACACCAAAATTTCAATATCAGTGTTCTCACTTTCTCTTAGCAATAGCTTCTCTCCCTCCATCTCACTGTATTTTCTTAACACTTCATCTCCAATTATTATTTCACATAAAATAGTAATTATAGTAAATTTTTGTCTAAGAAAAAAAGAAGAAAATTTATAGTAAATATTCACGTCATAGATTATAAGTGATTTTTAGAGCTATGAATCTAAAACGCAAAAGTTCCTTGTCAAACTGAGATTGCTAACTTGAGAGTGATGGGATCAATTTGCTTACAAAGAATGAGAGAATGACAATGATTATCAAAAATACACCAAGTAAGATAATAATATAAAAGAACAAGAGAGAGAGAATGATTATGTATATTTAATGTGAAGAAAATAGTTATGAAAGAACTATTAATTATCTTTGAGATGAATGAATAATTATGAAAAATAAAATAGAGTTGGAAGAGAATGAAAACCAACTCGAAAAAAAAGTGATTAT
>JBBMEG010000024.1:1561490-1582485 GCA_037832605.1 Cyclanthera cordifolia
AAATAAATGGATTTATAAAATATAATATAATTGATAATAATTTAATAAATATAGCGTGTGGTGCACGGCTGAAAGAAATTTCCAGATCATTCATACACAAATATGCATACGTAAAGAAACACAGAGAAAAAATCAACTCTTTGATTGTTTCTATTATTCCCACTTAGCTTTGACAAGTGATAAAATGCATAATTAAGAATTTTCCATATATAAATTTTATTTTTGTAATTTTTATTTCAAATTTTAACTACTCTTGGCAAGTTTATCAATTTTCAATTTTTGAAGTTGATACTTTATGTTTCAATTTAGACAATAAGTTAGTTACCTATTTTGTGTGTGTTACTCGAAATTATTTTTGTGCAAAATTTCCCTTTATTTCCTTTATTTTTGGGAGATACCATGAAAAGAAAGAATGTAAAAAGATTATGCATACGAAATTTTATAAGGTTAAAATCCATTAATATTAAGAAAAGCTAGACTCCTATTGGTGGGATCCATATTTGTAGCTCATATATGGGCAATTCCTTTTATATGTTCCATAGAATTCTGTTTTATAAAAAATGAGTAGTAAATTACTCCCCTTAAAACAATTTAATCACACATCAAACATTCTATCAAACAATTTCATCAAAATTTACATTAAATATATCACTCAACCACTGCTAACATCAATCTCTAACGCAAGTAATTAATTACTCTCATTAATCCCTAAACACACAGTTAGGATTAAGGACAATAGAAGGAAAAGCCACACTACATAATACATTCCTCCTATCATATTCTATATATAGATTATATTATACCAAATATCTTTAACACTAAGATAAGGTTATTATTTTGAAGATAAGTATTGGTGACTTTGTTATTGGTTTAATATATCCCTTTATAACTGTGATTAGAACCCAAGAATTTTTCTACATCTAGGGACTGGTCAAATTCCCAACTTTTTTTTTTTATGTATTAAAAAGAAGAAGATAGAGACTAGTGGTTAAAAAGAAACCATAATGTGACTTTTGTTAAGTAAAGAGAGTAACAGTGATCAATACATTAATTAATTAACGAGAAAGAGTATTTTAATATACTTAAATTGAAATGAAATGAATCAAACAAGAAATCCAATCTCATCGTACCCAAGCTGACGAAGAACCTCCTTACACTCAGGAAGAATCTGTTTGTTCATGAATCCAAGCGGGTTGGCATGACGAACATGGTCTGTAATGCCATCATTGTCCGTGATGCTAACTCTAGCACGATGACTGAACCCTTCGCTAGATATTTCATTGCACTCCTCGTCGCTACTCTTCAACAACGACACTTCGCAAATCTCTTCCTCGTGATCACCATCAACTTCAATACTGTATTCTCCTTTGCTATCCGTCACTGCCTCCCCACTAAACGTCACGTTTTTTCCATCCAACTCATCTCTGCATTCCAGTTTTACCTTTGCACCTTCCATGTACTTGCACACACGTGTGTAGAATTGCGCTCGGCACGTGTCGCAGTATACTTTTCCCTCCACGAAGAACTGATCCTTGTGGCTTTGGCTCATGTCTACCAACGACAATAAGCAAAGGGCGGAAACCATGAGGATGGCACATGATTTCGCCATTTTTATTTTGGATGGAGAATTTATATTATTTATTGTAACGTGAAATTCAGTGGAGGAGTGAGATTTGAAAGATCCGAAATAAGCTTCTTTTATAGAAGGGATTATTTATTTATTATTATTTTTTTTTTGTGGATGAAATTTTTTTCCGAGGGTTTTGTTGTTTACAAGTGGTTGAGAATTTGTCCTTTGACTCTCTCTCCTAACTTCAGTTTGTTAGAGAATAATTCCCAATTTTCCAACTTTACTAAATTCAACTTTTTCTGTTATTTTTATTAAATTTAAATGGTTATTTGATTTTAAATTTGTAACTTAGTTGATATGAGAGGCACACTCTTATCTGCTATTTTTGTTTCTTCGGAATCAAAGCTTCATATACATTCTGATTTGTAGTAATTGTGTAACAGCTTGTTGGCTTTGTTTTCTATGATATGTTTTTATTTCAGCTTCAACGAACGTACTACAGACTTGAAAACGTTAGGTTCTAGCTATTAAATTGGTTAAGAAATGGTGAAGAGGTTTGACTTTTTGAAAAGAAAAATAATATATATATGATATTTTTGAGTATTCAACACTGAAAATGTACTGAGGATCTCTCTGAAGTGGGTTATGCTTCATATCAATCATGTTTAGAGCAAATGATTGAAGGGAGATTACGAAGGAAAATAACTATGTGTTTGAGGTGAAAAAAAAAATAATTTTGTGGATAATTATTACTTGTATTTGTAGTGAAGAAATAATTACGAAGAAATAAAATAGTAAATATAAGCTATCTGGTAAGATTCTAAAGAAAAGAAATGTTAAGGTCAAATGTTGACCAAGTTTGAGTGACATCATTTTGATTCGAAACAAGACGATGTTGTTGGATGTGCGACATGTGGACGTTGCTGACTCATGCCTAAATGATGTTTCGCTCTTCCTTTATTTTCATTTTGTGCTCATGGTATCACTACTGAGTGGAATATCATCTTAGATTCTTGGAGCTCAAAACTCAAAAAGTATAGGATGATACAAACTTTTTTACCTCAACCTATATAGAGGTAAGTAGCTATGGTTTTATTCTTTTGTACATTCCTATTTGTTGGATGAATATTCTATAGAGTGATGGTAGTTAACGAGATCACCTCTCACTAATTTGAATTGGGACACTCGTTGCGCTTTTGAGAGCCAAAAGTCGTGAATGCTATCTTGTTTCCACTTATACATGACAAGCAATGTATTTTTTGGTATTATGTGCATATGTGTTTGACCCTTCTATTGAGGAGATTATTGAGTAGATAGTTGCACTTTATAATGGAGTATGTATTATGCATGCTAGTTAGTGAAGTGTACGATAAGTAGTCAACAGATGTAAGATATAGATTACCATGAACATGATTGATTCGTGTTCTATTTTAGAAACTTGTGTATTACCCTCTCCTAAGTTGGGATTTTAATTTGGAGTTACTTGTGTAGTATTCTAATTTCTCCTAAAGACTATTAGTTTACTACACTAAAAAGATACTTACTCTATATGCATATTCTCACTTTGTCTATGATGTTAACTCTGACTGGTTTATATCAAATTATAGGTGACAAAGACTTGATTGTGATTGATGGGCTAACTATGTAATGTAGTAACAAAACTAGGGTCATGGACATGCACACGTTTCAATGTTCTTCTATTTTAGTTGCTGTTTATAATGTTTTACATTGAATTTAGGGGCGTTACATATCTATTGATGATCATATATTGGAAAAGTTAAGAGACATTTATTGAGTGAGTTACATATCTCTCAATTTTTTTTCTTTATTCACATTCTCTCCCTCTTCCTCCCTCTATATATAAAAGTTATAACTCAATCAACTTGATAAGAATATAATTTCTCTGCCTCCCTCTTTTCTAAGCTCTTTAAAGAGAGGCTTTCTTAAGGATTCATCATCAACTTGGCGAATTAATCCTTAGTTTTGAGGCTTGTTATCAGGAGTGAGTTATGTAGTTCTTTAAAGCGATGCTTTCTCTCACTACTACAAGAGAGGGAATAGGTGACACTCTATCCAATTTTTTTAAAAAAACATGGGTATAAAATGATAGACATTTTGATGACGGGAAAAATGATGACGATCAGAAATGGTGATGGGCAAAAATCGTCACGACTCATTTCAAAAAACCACAAATGCTTAACAATATTAATGCACTGATGGAGCGGATCCTATAGCATCTCTAATGCTAGTTGAGCTTTGCTCGATTTGACGTTGTGTGCAAGTCTTAATTATGTAATCTATTTTTATTGATTTTAATTATATTATTCAAAATTGTTGTTGTATTTTATAATTGAGATATTCTACATCAAACATGTGAGTACGTGACTTTTAATTGACATCAATAAATTAATTAAGAATTAAGTATGCTTTCAAATGTGATCATTTCACCGAAAATGTAGATGAACTCACCTTCATTTTCAAAATTTTTTTTTTTTTTGATAAATATATTTTTCTCTTTTTTATGGGTCATTATCGATAAAAGACTCTAATATTCTATCTATTCTATTTAATGTACGTTCCGTTCGAAAATTATTTTATTTTTTATTTTTAGTTTTTTAAATTTAAGTTTAAAATCACTATTCAAATACATACTTATTATTACTTTTGATATTTACCTCTTACTAGTGTTTTTTAAAATAAAATCAAAATTTGAAAATTAAAAAAATAATTTTTAAATATTTATTTTTATTTATATTTAAAGAGAAGGTCAAACAAATGTAAAGAATTTAAATATCGATAAAATAAAATTGAAAAAATACAAAATTGAAAAAAATGATAAACAAACCAACGTTAATTAAAAAAAAACACAAAAAAGAAATGATTTCGGCGTAACCTAGATTTTGGTCATTTAAAATTATAATAATAACTCAATTAGAGGAAGCATCGAGTCCAAACATTCAACCAACTGCATCAGTCTTGCGATAATAATAACTCAATTCAACCAACGTTCAAAATTTTTTTTTTTTAAATTATTAAATAAAAACTAAACATCGTCAGATTAAAAAAAATCACGAATTACAAGTAGACATGTGGCTGGGCTGCAAAAAATGTGGCTGGGCTGCAAAAAATGCATGCAGCCCAACCAGTAGGGAAATTGTTGTCTTTTAAAAAACAGAAGATTTTCTTCTTACGCCTTGCCCGGTCTGTACGACAAAAATCCAGAGCGCGAATCTCCTTCTTGTTCAGGCTTTGTTAATCGACTCGGCAAATTGAACCAGTGGAAGAAGACGATGGCCGCTATCAATAACCGATCTATATTGCAATTCGCACCACTACAAAGCTTGGTCGACGAAGGATTCTGGCATAGACTCTCTTCTTTGAAACTCAACGAATTAGGCATCGACGATTCCCCAATTGCCATCACTGGTCTTCTTCTTATCGTTCTTTCTTTTTTATGTGATTTATTAGCTACACCGATTTTCTTTTGGATGCTTTCGTATTTCAGTGGATCTGATGATTAAAAAATTCTGACTATCAGTGAAAATCAAACTCTTTGACCAGGCAAGATTGTTAGTTAATCAATGCCATTAAGAGGAACAATAGTTTTGATGAGTAGTATACTGTTTGGATTTGAATCTTTTTGTTTTAGTCATCCTTCAACTTCTGTTTGATTTTGTTTATATGTAATTGTTTTATTCAAGAAATAAAAATAAAAACTATTTTTTGCAATCGTAAATCGAACCTTCACTCTTTTATATATATTTGAGGTAAATATGCCCAATAAACTTAGCTAATCAAGAATCGTTTCTTTGTAGGTTTCTTTGCACCTTGTGCACATTCTCAAGTGTCAAATCATATGACTCTTCTATCTGAGTCATTGCCTTCCGAAGTAAGCAGCAATTCATCAGCATCATCAACCACTAAAGGCAACAGGAATAGGTGTTCTGTTCCTGGAATTCTATACAATACAAATACGGTGGAAAACTTCCATGCCCTTGACAAGTTAAGCTTACTAAAGTTTGAAGCAAAGAAGGTATTACATCAGAAAATCTTGCAGATTGTTTGTGTGAAGTTTGTGTTACAATCTCAATTTTTCATTTTCATGACTAGATTTGGGAGGATATTCTCAGCGGAAAAGCTATAGAGGATAGTTCAGTACTTGCAAGATTCCTTTTGATCTCATTTGCGGACTTGAAGAAATGGAACTTTCACTATTGGTTTGCATTCCCTGCTCTTGTTCTTGATCCTCCAGCAACTGTAGTTGAACTAAAACCTGCTTCACATTGGTTTAACTTGGAAGAGGTATGCTGGATCATAACTTTGATCTATGTTCTGTTAAGTGTTCAAGAGTGTTTGCAATTTTTATACCTGTATTTTGTTTTAATATCTAGGCTGAGTCAATATCCTCAGCTTTTGGTCAGTGGCGAAGCTCAGACCTAACTTCTGGTAGGGTTGCAATCTTTACTGTTCAGAGTTTTGTAAATTTCAAGCTCAGTTTTGGTTTGTTCTTTACGGCCTAATTTGCATCCTGCTGCAGACGTACCTTTTTTCTTGGTGAATATTGATTCTAGTTCTCAAGCTAGCATTAAGCATTTGAGAGATTTTGAAACCTGCCAAAGCAATGGGGAAAAGGTCTGTTGGGGTTACTCTTCTAGTAAGGAAAATAAGCTTTTACTACAAAGATAGTTCCGCTGGATAGTTTTGTGTTTCAAACTGTTAAGAACTCCCATGACCATACATTGATTGTTGAAACTTTAATATAGTCCGTTTAGTCTCTTTTTGCAGCTTCTTTTTGGCTTTTATGACCCTTGTCATCTTCCAAATAATCCCGGTTGGCCTCTTCGCAACTTCCTAGCTCTAATTTACTCAAGATGGAATCTGAAGTCAGTTAACTTCTTATGCTATAGAGAGAGCCGTGGTTTTGCAGATCTTACCTCATCCCTTGTTGGTAAAGCCCTGATTGATGATCCCCAAGGTACTAGTAGAAATTTATCTCTACATCAGTTTTATATCTACTCACCCACAATGCAGTTTAGCCTACTTTTTATTTTCTCTATAGGGTTGAGAGATCATCACTGCATGCCTAATGTGGTTGGATGGGAACTGAATAGAGGGAAGAAATACCATAGATCTATTAACCTCGCAAAATCCATGGACCCGACTCGGTATAATTTTATGCACCAGGCATTTTGGTCGAGGAAAATGATCTCCAGTTACTGATTGATATGTACATTGTTGACAGGTTAGCTATATCAGCTGCAGATTTGAATTTGAGACTAATGAGATGGCGTGCTTTGCCTTCTTTAAACATAAACATCTTGTCTTCTCTCAAGTGTCTCTTGCTAGGGGCAGGTACTCTTGGATGTCAAGTAGCTCGTATGCTTATGGTGAGTGCTTTGTAGAAAGCTGTAAGTAATGTTTATATATATTTGTTGACAATGGAAACTTATTTTGTAGGCATGGGGTATACGGAAAATTACACTAGTTGATAGTGGAAGGGTAGCTATGTCTAATCCATTGAGACAATCACTTTACACAATGGAGGACTGTCTTAATGGAGGTGACTTCAAAGCTGAAGCAGCAGTTAAAAGTCTCAATCGAATTTTTCCTGCCATGGTAAAGTATGGTGCATGATCCCAGAGAGAAAACTGCCTGATTTGATAATTTCATTCATTTCTGCTCTTTTTTTCTTTTAAAAAAATAGGAGGCCGAAGGTGTTGTGATTTCCATACCAATGCCAGGGCACCCTGTTCCAGACCATGAAGCAAGCACTGTGCTTGATGATTGTAGACGACTGGATGATTTAATTAGTTCTCATGATGCAGTTTTCTTGTTGACTGATACTAGGGAAAGTCGATGGCTTCCTACACTTCTATGTGCCAATACAAACAAGGTATATTTTTGTCAAAGGGCGTAGGTTCTTGTACTTTGTATTTTAATTTAATGTCTATTACTGCTTTGCAGGTTACCATCACGGCAGCTTTGGGGTTCGATAGTTTCTTAGTAATGCGCCATGGAGCTGGTCCTTCTGGTTCCTCTCATGACTCCTCATCTGAAACCAATATAGCTAACCTTTCTTTAAATGCTACAAACACGAGGCAGAGATTGGGCTGTTACT
This sequence comes from Cyclanthera cordifolia, assembly GCA_037832605.1. NCBI lineage: Eukaryota > Viridiplantae > Streptophyta > Magnoliopsida > Cucurbitales > Cucurbitaceae > Cyclanthera > Cyclanthera cordifolia. The sequence goes on from JBBMEG010000024.1 coordinate 1,569,179, forward strand.
TCTGTAATGATGTTGTTGCGCCCATTGATGTAATTTTCTTAAGCTCGTGTGATTTTTTTTTTTTTTTTTTTTTTGTGTGCTAACTCTCAAGTCACATGCTTTTATTGCAGTCGACTGCCAACCGCACATTGGATCAGCAATGCACTGTTACTCGCCCAGGGCTTGCTCCAATTGCATCAGCCCTTGCAGTTGAGCTTCTTGTTGGAATTTTACATCATCCTGAAGGGTAAGCTCTCTTAAACATAGGTGGTTAAGGCTTGAAATTTATTTGTGCCTTGACTACTGAAAAGATGCTTAGGTGTGATAGTTGAAGTCTAGTTAATGAGAGTTCACACGAGGTGCTTGGCAATGTCTTATTGGTCTTTACTCTAAATTATACAGAATATATGCTGAAAGTGAAATTGTGAACTCTGGGATTGATGGAGCTTCTGAGCAACCTCTGGGTATTTTGCCCCATCAAATTCGAGGCTCCCTCTCGCAGTTTTCTCAGATGTCACTTGTTGGCCGTTCATCAAACAGTTGCACAGCTTGCTCCAGCCTGGTAAGTTCATACCATATTTTTCTTTCTTTCTTTCTTATTTTTGGGCAAATATTTAAAATTAAATTGTTATTTGATTTAACTTTGTACAATGGCGTTTCAATTTTTGTGGGACTAGCCTTAAGCCCTTAACCAAACTTATTAGAGATGTGGAAGAAAATGGATTCAAGTATTTTAACTGTTCGTACTGGTCCAATATCTAATTATTATGGACACTTGAATGGTTGATACCGTTAGATTAGGTGAATCTCTGATGTGATCCAATCGTTAATGTGAAAAATCCTTCCAACAATATCTCCTCTTGAATCTTACTCATTCAAGATTATTGAATTTAACTGAAGATGTTACACCTCTATTCCGCCCCCTAGAAATCAGCCATGTTTGAAACAATGATATGAAATATTGAAAGAGTTTCAGTTTCTTAACCGCTAATGATCATTCAGCAATAGCCTAAAGTGGTCTCAAGAGGTGGCACAATGGTTAAAAGCTTGAACTTTGAAGGTGTCTCACTCAAGATCCTAGGTTCGAGACATACCTGTAATATTAATTTGTAGACACCTCTTGTGTCTCCATTCATTCGATGTCTCGTGGTGCCTGACCTAGGAACGGGTGTGGTTACTCTAAGTATAGTGAAACAAAAGCTTTGATTTCCCAGGGTGACAAGAGAGGGTGTAGCCTGAATCTGCTAGAAGTTTCTTCTCTCATTTTGTAAACCTGTTTGCTTGGATGAAGATTAAGCTTAAACAAGTTAAATCATCGCATGCTTTGCTGGGTTGTTTTCCCCTTCGTTTAATATCAATCATCAAGCATGGATTCATGGTGAAACTGTGCAGGTTGTATCTGAATATCGTAATAGGGGGATGGATTTTATTCTTCAAGCGATTAACCATCCAACTTATTTGGAAGACTTGACCGGACTTACAGAGTTAATGAAATCAACTAGCTCCTTTCAACTGGACTGGGATAATGACACAGATGGTAGCGTTGATGATGATGGATGTATCGAAATTTGATACATACATTTTGTATACACTATACAACATCAATTCAATAATATTTTTTGTACATAGATACTGACTGAAGTAATCAAATTCCAATTTTAGTTTTTTTTTTCAAATTTATTAGTCAGTAGTGTTTTTGTGCAATCACCATATGTTTCTTGCGAATAATGATGCTTTCTTGGTTGAATTCATCGTGATAATATTATGAATCGTGTATATGTTATCTTCAACTTTTTTTTCTTTAATATTTCAGGAAAATACTTAAATTATGGATACAGATGTAATATTATTATATAATTTGGTTATTTGTAAAAAGTTCTCTTTAATAATATCTCCTTATAAATAAAAACTCAGTTATTTTAAATTAAAGTTAAAAATTTAATGTTTGAAAGAAAAATTAATGTCACATGGCATAAAAAATTGTTATAAATACAAATTTTGTCAATTAAAAGTTCGTGTACTGAAATCGTAAAAGTAGTGTGAGGGTAGTATCATAATTCTTATATTATGTGTTTTTGACAAAATTAATATATTTTCTATAAATTTTAGAAATATGTTTACATTTTTCATTCACTTGTATTAAAATGGTTAAGATTATTAAATCTAATTTTATTAATATAAATTTCAAATTTATGGTAGGTACTAATTTTTAAACGTTTTTAATTTATGTAATGTTAACTACAAAATTCATAATATTATGTTTATTCAATAACGAGGTGAAAGATTGAACCTATGAATTTTTCGATTTATGGATACACATTACTACCTTAAATTGTATAAAGTTACGTATGTATAGATGATAAAATATCAAATCTTAAATTTTTATTTTATCTAACAAATCAATAAAATTATTAATCAAATATCAACTTACATTTAATTAATAATAATGCACATAGATGGATACAAAAATTTTTTGATGCAGTATTTATAAGAAATCTCATTTTTTTTTTAAATACACTTAAAATTCACCGTCCAAACACCTCCCTAAGAATATAGGATGGATTGAATGAAAAATATTGTTTATAAAAGATCAAAATTAAGCTTCAGAAATCGAAGAATTGAAATTTTGACATATAATGATCGATTTATATATTAATATTAGATGTGGAATTTCAATGTTTTTAATTTATATTTGATAATGTAAAAATTAAAAAGCTTTAATCAAAAAGCACCAGTGGTCTAGTGGTAGAATAGTACCCTGCCACGGTACAGACCCGGGTTCGATTCCCGGCTGGTGCAAATTGTTTTTGATTCATCTTGATATTTTTTGTAGCCAATTTAGGAACCATAGCTTGGTGTTTGGTTGGTACACAGATTTTCATTGTATTAGCTTTTTCAATATCTGAGAGCGATTTCTCTTTTAATCATTATATTTTTGAAGAAAAAAGAAAAGTGAAACAACTGAGTCAAGACAAGACAAGACAAAAAAGCAATTTCAAAGATGTAATTATAATGATAAACTTCAAATACAGTTTTCACATATTTTGGCCATAACTATATAGCAAATATTCGAAAGGCACACCTTGGATCCCCAGCCCTATAACATTGCAAAGTTTCCCACTTCCTTCTTTTTAATTGTTACATTACAAGGTCGTGCAATTAGCCTAATATTATTGGTTTGAATATTCCAAACACTTCAAATTTGAATTGGCATGCCAAGTCAAACTAGCTAACCTTATTATAAGAGAAACATAGAACAAAAGAAGAGAGATATCAATACCCTTTTGTCAACCAAAATGTGCAAGGACTTGTGAAAGAAAAATAACTTCAAACTCTCAAGAACAGGAAGGTTTAAAAGCAATAACATAATGTTTTTCTTTTCGTGGAAAATTAGAATTCTTCTTTAAGTCTTTTCTTGTGTTTAATAATCAAAGCTCAAGTGGGGATTTTACCCACTTTCTGTTTCTTTTCTGTTGACAGTCTCCTTTATTATAGACCCATTTCTATACCCTTTTTTTTTTACCTCCACCCTATTTGATTGAAGAAATATTCATAAAAAATTATTTCTTAGACCAACTGAAAGTGGACTTGAGTTATATATTGAACTATGATACCCTACTATTACTTAGTAAGTATCTTGTTGTCGAGCAAGTGGAGTTTCACTGCATGAACAACAAACAAATATTTAAATTTATGTTTTTTTTTTTTTATCTTTTAATGTATTTGAATCATATTTTGTAATAGGTTTTATGATGGTGCAGTGTATACGCTTTATTAAAACCCTGATTCCATTTCATTGACATTTTGTATTTTGTATCTCTAAAATTAATGAAATCGTTCTCTCATTATTAATATTTGAAAGGCTTAAATAACAGAGAAGTAAGACATTGAAGGAAAAGAAATTGCAGCCGAATTAATAGGTTAGTTGTGGCACACCTCATAAGGGCACCAGATTGCACTTTTTGCCGTCCATTGAATTCATCACATCACTTATTTAAGGATAAACCTTCTCTTGTATTTGGCACGTGGGAAACTTTGGAGCCTTATAAAAATAAATTATATATACTATATAAATAGCCAAAATTAAAATAATAATAAGGCAGTGGAAATCTGATGTGGGGATAGGCATTGGCAATTTGCAAGAAATAAGTGTGTAATTTCTCTCTTTCTCTATTGCAAGTCCACCTACATTTATACCAAACGTTTTAGAGTTTGGTCAAAATTAGGGATCAATAAGTCTTAGCCATTTTTTTTCAACTCTAATTTCTTATATTAGTGCTCTAATATTCATTTTAGTCCAAGATTTGAGATCTTTTTTGCTAATAATTTCTTATAAAAATATAGATTATCTCAAGTGTACATAAAATATATGATTGAGAAGCCTAAATTTTTTTCCTTCAAAAGACACCTTTGTTCCAAGTTATTGTGCTTATTTACACACACACCCACAAAAAAAAAAAAAAAAAAAAAAGAGAGAAAATGATTGCTTTTATTATAAACACAACATTTTAACATATACACGTACTAAATGTTGGAGATGGTTAAAGATACTCAACAAGTGACCATTTGTCCCACATTGAAAATGTGAAGATTCTTCAACATGTTTAAAGATATGGTGGTCTACTCCTTTCATTGTCAATTGATTTTGTGATGGATGCTCACACTTTCTAACATGGTATCAGAGAGATGTTCCAACTAATTTTTTTCTAATATAAAAAACTTTAATACGTTTAAGAAAAAAAAAAATTGGGTTTCAAAGTTGTGGTCTTGTAGCGAAGATTTGCATTATTTTGAATAGATGGTTTCCTTTTTCCAAACCTCACGAGTAAATTTAACAAAAGTCAAAGAACATATTTAATTATTTATTTATTTTCTTAAAGTAAAAAAGGTAAATTAAACTTAGTTCCTTAAAATTTTTGGTTGACTTATTTCTGACCAATAGTAGCTAAATATTTCAAAGATAGAACAAATTAAAGTATATGAAAAATGCATTCAATAAACAAACAAGGAATCTAGATGTTAAATTAAATAGAGCAATCTCCTTGTAGACTTTTTGCCATTAATATTTCAGAAATTTGTTTTCTTTTTTCATGTAGCGTTACCGACAAAATCTCGTAGATTTACCGAAGAAATTAAATTCACTTAATCACAATTAATGTTAAGCGATCTGGATGCCTCGATTATTACACAAATTCTCCAAAATAATTTTATTTAATTTTGTTTTTGAAAGGAGCAAGTTTTATTTTCTTGGAACATAAAACAATTAACTCTATAAATATAATATTTTTTTTTATTTAGAAAAATAATATATGGAGTGAAGTTCAAACTTCCCATTCCTTGATGATTTGAGTCATACTTAAAAGTTAGATTATTTTACTTACATTATTTAAAAAGTTCATTAACATCATTATTTATTTATTTTAACAACGTGTATTTTCACGAAGTTATGAACCATAGACTATATATCAATAAATTTATTGAATGTAGTATAATAGTTAACGAAGAAAGTATCAGATATAGACAATAAAAACAATAATACAACATATAATATAAACCAAAATGTTACAGATTTGAATCTATCTAAACTAATAAAAAGAAAATATTAGATAAATATAAACATTATTATTATTAATAAACTAAAACAACAAATTAGACGTTTTAAAAGTACATAATCCAAAATAATTAAGAGAAAAGTACATGCACCAAAATAAATAATAGATAAGTACATGCATCAAAATATGTATAAAGATTGGATTACCTAATTACATAATTATTTAAAATAATAATTTGAATATAAAAAAGAAATAGATTCAAACTATAATTTTAAAATGGATAAATCAGTATTAAGATTAGAACAATGATAATATAATTAGGTGTTTTAAATAATAATAACAATAAATAGAATCATGTGTGGTTAATAGTTAATACTATAGCGGTATCCTTCCTACGTTCTTTCTTTTTTTCTTTTCTTTATTTATTATTATTTTTTAATTCGAATGGTTAGTTTAAAATTTAAAAATGTGATTGTTAAGAAGAGGCATGGGATGACATTGGGAGTGCATGTGCCCTTCCTCTGTTTTTCCCCCTAAATCAAATCTCTCTCTCTCTCTATTTTGTATATTTATTAAATTTTCATTTTAATTTCCATTTCTTTCTCTGATCATCAACTCAATGTCGCAGCCGATTTCTTCTTCTTCTCCTCAAACTCCCATTTGGGTATATTCATATGTGAAGCTTCGATTCTTCAATCGAATCCGAAGGTTTCTCCGTTCCAAAAAGTCAAATCTTTCGCCTACTCATTCAATCGCTACTTCACCCAAAATTACAGCAACCACCGATGAACTTATACAAGTTGCGGATTCTGATTGGGATCGTAGCGGCGGAGTTGGCAGCGGTGCCGATGAATCCGCGGCGGCGTTGCGGAGGATGGTGAAGAAGCTCCACTTTGGAAGCTGGGAAGAGAAGGAGATTGCAGCCAAGGTGATTGGTAAAATGTCTAAAGAGGATCTGAAGGTCAAAAACTTAATGGTGGACCTCCGGGTCGTGCCGGCCTTGGTTTCTATGGTGGCGTTCGACGGCGTGGGGCGGCCGGAGGTGGCTGTGAAGGCGTTGCTTGAGCTTGCTAAAGGAAACTTCGAGTAAGTTAGTTCTAAGCCTTCATAATTTTCTGTTCTCTGTTTTACTTGCATCCATGTCTGCGTTCTCTGTTTTGCTTTGCTTTTTTTTTTTGTTGATATATGTGAGTGTACCCGTCAACTTCCGCACACCTCGATTATTCTAATGAGATATATTATCTAATTTACAATCTTCGGATGTTATTAAAAAATTTGTGATTTTCGTATATAAACTCATTAGCTTTTGAAGCTATGGTGTAATCTGTATCTTCAAATATTCAAAATGTTCAACTGAAAGGAATTAACTTTTAAGAATAAGAATCTTTACCCAATGGTAATCACGTCTCAGTTAGAGTTTTCATCAACTACTATCTCAATCTTTAGGATCAGAATAGCTTCAAATGATATCAAAATAAAATAGAGTGAAACAATTCAGTCAAGTAAAACCCATACTCAAAAAGAAAAAAAAAATTCTGAATAATAATATATCACATTTTCAATTTATTATTTTTCTCAAACCATAATTTATATATAATTACATGATAAATTATTATCAACACAAATAATGAAAAATATACACAAACATACTTTCCTGTAGTTGCAAATTTTGCTAATACTCAAAAATTGAAAATGGAACTTTACAGAAAGACGAACAGTAGCTTAGATTTCCTCGATATTCCAAAGTTGAAAAAGGGTATAATACATAAATAACCAAAAGCTCCCTTACATTATAACTAAGAGGGAGAAAGGGAGATTATTTTAAGGATGTGGGTCAACTCTATATTTTGGCAAGATAGGCATGTGGTTTCTGCAGATGAAGTCTTCGATCTCTATTAATTGAATTTATAATCAAATCAGTTTGCATCATAATAATAAAAAACATGTTTACTTTTAGGTTATGTATTAGTATATTTAAGTTTGTGGGTCAGTCTTTCATCTTCCTCTAAAGTCTCTACTGTTCTGTCCAAAGTCAGCATTTGCCATTTAGCCTGACTCGTATTTCAAGAATCTTTACCAAAAGTTGGACTTATTTTTTCTTGTCTGTACAGGAACAAAGCCCTCATGGTGGAGGCAGGAATCTTACACAAACTTCCAAGTAACATCAAAGCCATGAACGAATCAGCAAAACAAGATTTGGCAAGTTTGCTATTGTCACTGTCATCTCTCATCAATTCCCATTTCACCATTGCTTTACAGACGAATGAAAACGCCATCCAATTTCTTGTAGAGATTCTAGATTCAACTTCGAATTTCGAGACTCAAAAATGCTGCATTGAAACTCTGTACAACATCTCCACAGTTCTCGAAAACGTAGGGCCTCTGGTCTCAAATGGTGTGGTGCACACCCTCTTGAAAGTGTCCTCGTCGAAAGACCTTTCGGATAGAGCACTCGCGGCATTGGGCAACTTGGTGGTGACTTCACAGGGTAAGAAGGCCATGGAGGGTAGCCCTACCGTCCCGAATAGCCTGATAGAGATTATGACATGGGAAGACAAACCAAAATCTATTGAGTTGTCTGCTTATATCTTGATGATGTTGGCTCATCAAAGCTCGGAACAGAGAGAGAAGATGGCTAAGTCTGGGATTGTTGCAGTGCTTCTTGGAGTGGCATTACTGGGTAGTCCACTGGCTCAAAAGAGGGCATTGAAGCTATTACAATGGTTTAAGAATGAGAAACAAGCAAAAATGGATCCACATTCCGGACCACAGTCCGGAAGAATAGTGATTGGGTCACCTGTAAATAAGAGAGAAGTTCTTGAAGGGAGAAAAATGATGAAGAATTTGGTGAAACAGAGTTTGTATAAGAATATGGAGTTGATAACTGGGCGAGCCAATGCGGGAGATCCAACAAAAGTCAAGAGCTTGGTTATTAGCACCAGTTCCAAGAGTTTACCTTTCTGATGTTCATTTATGTGCTCTAATTTTTTTCAGCAGAAGCACAGAAATACCCCCAACCTAGCAGAAGATGATCAGACTAAGAAGAAAATGGGCATCTTCTAGAGAATTTGCAAAGAGGAGCCTCATTTTAGCTGTACAGATTTGGTCACGTGGAAAAATAAAAGAAGAGCTACGATTTTTTTTTTTTTTTTGTTCCATTATTCTTTGTAACAATTGTGCTTTCAACTCAACTTGAGTTTTTAATCTATTGCCCTCCTTGTTGTTATCAAATTTGATATTTAGAAATTTAGACACCCATCAAGTGTTTTTTCTTTTCTTTGGGATAAATGTTACAGCCTAATATTAACCCAAGTATGTAATCAGGCGAAACCCCAATTCCCAGTGATAGATGTTCAGAGTTTTTATGATATGTTTCCCTGAACATCCCAAGTCTGTGGTGAGACGGCTTTGTTGAATTTGAGGTCTCTAAAGTATACTCCTCTATAAATTCTAGTTTCAAAATCACAAGTGAGCTTAAATGTAAAATTCATAATCGTCTATTGGATGCTATGATTTCTGGTTGTAATAATAAGTGGTTTTTGGTTTAAACAACATTTGAAAAGATACTTTTGCCCGTGTAATTTTATTTTCTTGAGAAAGAATCCTAAAGCATTACCGAGGCCATCAAGAAAGCAAAGCCAAAAAACAAAAGCAATTGCTAAGAATACTAATGTTGTCTCCATCCACTATACAAAATGATACAATCCCTGACTGGGAGATTTTCTAGATTTTTGGAAGAGAAGACATCAGTAAGCTAATTTTAATGATTTTCATCAAAAAGTAGTAGTGAACACATAGGCAATTACATTCATGACGATCCTCCAAAGAATAATCTTGTATTATACTTTCACTATTTTTAAACTTTCTCTGCCTACAAGCAACCAATCAGGGTATCTTTGGTGTTATAGGAAGAGTTGAAAAGGGAAAGGAATGGATCTCTTCCAATTATTTGGCCCACCAACTTCTAGCACATCAATCACTAATTTATTTTTACTTTTCTTCTTTTATCCCTTTATTTTCCTTCCCTTCCCTTCCACTTCTTTTCCTTCCCACCGTGGCTAAACATGTCCTAAGATTGAAGTGAATTTAGTCTTCTTTTCAATGAAGAGAAAGTATAACCGAGCATTAAAATAAACTTCTAACTACTAGGTCTTTTCTATCAGATCCATACGACTCTCTCTTCCTATACCAAATGAATATCGCTAAAGAGTAGCTCAAGCCAAAACAATATCAGAGAGAATCTGGGCGTGACCCATATTTCAGAGCTAAAACTAATGACAAGAAGGCCTAGTATTAAATGAGTAACAACAAACCTCAGGCTTCAAGTAGACGTACAAATTTCACTACAGAGGAAATTCATGAATGGACAATGTGAAAGCATAACTAGTCCTGTCCAGTCATTTGAATTTAACATTGATAATTTGAGTTTAAGAAACTTTCAAATGAATCAATAAAAAAACATCATTTAATAGATAAGCTAACATAACCAGTCATTCGAAGAGGGAATTAGACAATCTGGCGAAGCGAGAAAAATTTAAGCACGCTTTCCGCTGCTTGGATTTGACTTTGTGCAGAGAACCTTCCTACCCTTTGCACGTCTGCGCTTTAGAATAGCTCTACCAGTGGTGGTTCGCATTCGACGGCGAAAACCATGAGTCCGAGCTAAGGATTTACGCGACCTGTTTCTTTTAGTCTGACAGAGTGCAGCCTTCCCAGCCCTAACCACAAAGCTCCGACCCTTCCCTTGTCCGACCCCAATTTTGGAACTCCAATCCAAACCCAACGATAAACCTGCAAAGGAGTACTTCTTTCTCATAAAGTTAATGTCCCAAAATCTTGATCAACAGAACTTAAATATCGTAGGGAAGCTCGGAGGCGGTGTACATTCTTTCCCCTCAACAAGGGTAACATAGGGAGATAATTGAATTCATTACAAATCGAATGCAAGCAGAAATCAATCATCCGAAAATTATGCCATCCAACAACTATGAAGTTATTAAATCAAACGAACTTGAATGTACACAATTATTCCATGGAAAAACCATGAAGTTATAGAATCAAACGACCTTGAATGTATACAATTCGAAACGCAAGGGCTCTAGAAAGTGATAAACGCACACAAAAACAAAAAAAACATACTTCAGTGAACAACATACTATCGATTCCGCCATAACATTGGCAAATGAGCAAATCGTATCAAATGCTAGCAGAAATCGACCATCCGACCGTTAATCCATGGAAAAACCACAAAGTTATTGAATCAAACGACCTTGAATAAATATAATTCGATATGAAAGTGCCCTAGAAAGTGATAAACGCACACGAAAGCAAATAAATACTTCAGTGAACTACTTACTATCGATTTAACCATTACATTGGCCAGAGAGCAAGAAATGAAGCGAAATCATTAAATTAGTTGAACTAATACAGAGATTTGGGAGTGTAAAATCCTCACCTGAAAAAGACGAAGAGCAGGAAAGGGAGGAAGAAGGAAGAAATGAGCAATGAAGCAGTCCAGAACGAGCTGAAGTGATGTTTGCGGCATTTAGAGATACAGAGGAAATTCTAGAGCCGGTGGAGAGTGAAAGTGAAGCGGAGGGAACACGGACGGCCATGCCTCCGGACAAACCCCATGGGGACGATAATGCCGATATCGCTGCCATTGTTACGCACTGTGCGGGGAATGAAGAAGGAGCCTTATCTTGATATGGTTGATTCAATTAGTCGGGTCGGGTTTCAAGATTCAGGCTTCCACTCATCTGGACCAATTCCAAACAAGCCCAATTCAACAAATGGGCTCTTGAAAGCCCATCGATTATTTCTACATGATATTTATGTTCTTGTCATCTTCATGTATGGTTTTTTCCTTCCTTGAATAAAGTTGGTTTTTAATGTAACAAGGAGTTAAAAAATGATTTTAAAAAGGTGATATTACATGGAAGTTCATTGAGTTCAAATTATCTTGCATCTCTTTTAGTTCCACAGTAGGAAAGATATCAAAATGATTAATATTTATATCAAAGCTCAACTGACATAAAATATATTCGACTAAGAAATTCAAGATTTAAATTTTTTTACCTTAATAGAAAGGTATTGTAATACTTACATGCAAAATTAACCATTTATCAAGTGGTATTAACAAAAAGAGTCATCTATCTAATCATGAACGTGATAACAGTTGCACCTTGTTTCTATTTCAAATGAGAGAGGTGAAGAAAGCAAGTTGTGAGCAATTTAGGGCATTATGTCTAATAAATTTATGAAGATGTTGGAAGCTTTAATAGTTCTTAGGTGAAGAAAAATAGATCTATATTTTTTGGTTGAATATACCCCACCCTATGCTCCAACTAATCTAATAATTAATCTTCATGGATCTTGTTCATACCTACTTTTCTCATTCAAAATTTGGGAGAAAATACAAATGAGCCTTCTTTTTTCATAGCGGATAATTACTTATAAGATCCTTATTTTATTTATATGGTAATACTCTGTTTGCAAGACTATGCTTTTTCATAATTATATTGTTTAATATATTTATAGAATTTAAATGAAAGGTTAATTGTTTTTTAAACTAAATTGTATTTTCTTAGTTCAAGAAAGATTCGAATGTATGTCTTCTTAATCATAAGCAAAATTAAAGATAAATTATAACTTTAGTTCGTGTAGTTTCATGAAAGTTAGAGTTTAGTTCTTATGATTTGAAAATCTAAATTTTAGTCTCTATGATTTGAAGAAATACAGAATTTAGTCCCTATAATTTTCAAAATATAAAATTTAGCATCTATGATTTGAAGAAGTAGAATTTAGTACACATCGTTTGATCAAACTTAAAAAATAGTCCACGTTCTTCAAAATTAACCGTATTTTCTTTCACTTTTAATTAAGATAAAAAGTTGTTTCACAAAAAAAAAAGAAAAGAAAAAAAGAACTGTTTAAACTTTTGATGTGATCCTAGGGTGTTAAAGTTATTTGATGGTAGATAGTTAACCATAAAAATGAACTATGTTTGGAGCTATTGTTCATAGCTAGATAAAGAACTCATCCACTTAGACTAGTGCTAAAGAGCATCAAATTCATGAATAGGGATAACCCCAGGACAATAATGAAGGAGCACACTTTTTTTAGTTCACTCTTCACTTTTCCACCTACCAAATAATAATGACATCAAGATTTACAAGTAATCAATTTAATTCATTTTTTCTAAATGTTTAGTTCCAATGAAAAATATCAACCTTCATCTTAAAACTGCTGATACATACATGTCTATTAATTCTACTTAATACATCACATTTTCAACTAATTGGACTTAAAAAAGTTTATAAATTTTGAGAATGTGACCATAACTTTCATGTTGACTAAATATAGAAAGCATCATGAGCTATACAAATGGAGGATAATATCTCTAATGCTATGAAGCATCTTGAGTGAAACTAACATGAAAATCATGAGTATATATGAGACTAAAATTTGTATTATTCAAAAAAAAAATGTACTTAAAATATGAGTAATATAAATAACGTGTTTCTTTAACTAGTAATGATCTTAATCATTTGAATAAATTTCCCATGTTTAGGAGCATCAACATAGCTTTAGCAACACGTTAGGCTAATGGGACAGACTTGATTCAACCAAATTATTCAAACTGATTTCAAATTAAATTTAGAATCCTCGTAACTTTCAATGTTCTATTCAATCAAAAAGGGAATTTTAGTTCACAATAAAAGAACTAAGCATAAAAAACCACAGATAAGGCAACAGATAATGAAAAATAGAGGG
>JBBMEG010000024.1:1635283-1661903 GCA_037832605.1 Cyclanthera cordifolia
GCTTACTAGAACTTCTTTTGGCATCTATGGTTTGAACAAGCTTTTTGTAATGCAACCTTAGTTCTCCTGTGGCCATTTCAAAAAGCTTATTGCAATCTTACTAGACTTGAGAGAGAGAGAGAGAGAGAGTAGATGAAAGAGACAACGATAAATCAAGAAAAGCAACGTTTGATAGGTATAATTGCAAGACGCACAAACAAAATAGAAAACAAGAATTGTTTAAAATGATAGAAATGAAGTATATGTGAGGAGAAGCATGGAAGAAATGGACTACCTCTATATCATGAAGCTTAGCCTCAAGTTTTCGTTGATTCTCCAATTTCTTTTGTCTTAATCTTCCTTCTGTCACCATACAAATTCGTCTAGCCCTAATTTGAGCTTGTATATTGCTCCATTTATGAAGATGACCTAATGTAGATGTAGTACGCTTTCTAACAGAATGGCCTTGAATCAGATTCTGCAGTCTCACAGCTCCTTTCAAGCGAACTAAATTTTTCCTGGCCTGCAATAGGTGAAGATATAGCAACTTTAACAGATATGTACAGACAAGAATAACAAAATGCTCCCTAGTGCCTACTATGACTATTCATTACACATAATAGGTAATTTGGGTACTATTAGTCCAGTTATTGGTCTGAGAGAGCATCTTGAATTATATCCGAATTTGTGGCTCGAAAGACCCGCTTTGCCTTATTCGCTTGGGTCGGATCTGAATTTTTGGAACATCAAATGCCCGCTTGGGTGGGATCCTCGAAATTTTTGGGAGATTAAGAACCTCAAGCCACCTTATCTTATAAATGTGTTGAAGAATCCTCACATTTCCAATGTGGGACAAATGGCTACAAGGTGAGTATCTCCAACAATATATGAATATAGAGAGACTACATTTGCTTCTGATCCTGTGACTTCCATATCTAGGTTTATATTACATTTACAATCACCCTTGTGTACATGAAATCCCACACGAGTTGCAAAAATAAAACAACTACTTTGCTCTCCATTAGATAAAATGATTAGACATTGTTGAGAGATATGATAATTGATAACACGATAGGATGAGTGGGAATAGTTGAGTTTCGCGTAAAGTGATCCAAACACTCATTGATATATTTATTAAAATCAGGTTTTAAGTAATTTGCTTGATTATAATTGAGTAACCAATTACAACTATGTATCAAAGGTATTTGGGGCTTTCCGACGTAGGAATGACCTTTTGACCAGGCATACAGTTGAAGCTACTCATAGATTATCTTGTTAGAGGGAAGTGAGGCCAATCCTTCTGTTACCTACTGATGGCAACAAAATTACAGCACGCAGCTCAGTGAAGTGCAAAAACTGAATACTTGGCTAGATTCCAAAAGATACTCTATTCCATTGAGCTAGTAATGATAGTGGTCTTCTTTTGTTTATTGTTCTTACTTTTTGCAATGCTTCCCCTCTCTCTTTCTTTCCCAAGTTCCAAATATATGGGGTAAAGAATCGAACCTCTAATCTTTTAATCGACGTTATAATACCTTAACTAGTTGAGTTTTGCTCAATTCCATCCCTCTCTCAATCTGTTTTTTAAATGATAATATTACAGCATTCATGAGTTCCTAATTTCATGGAATACCTAACCAGATTGAGTCCCGAAGAGTTCAAACTGTCCCATCAATCCTGGTAACCAAATCTAGCTATGATAACACCATGACAAGCAGATGGGTAAGCAACAAAAGGAGTAGCATGTGACATTAATAAACCCATCTTGAAGCATATATTTTAGTGGGAAGAAGTTCAGTAAAAATAGTAACTCACACAATATGCTCGATATGCTGTCTGAATCCGAACTGCAGCTACATCTTCAATCGGCATCCCAAGAGACTTGCTGCTCCCATTAGTACCACCATTTTTCAACTTGGAGGAAGTTTTTTGCAAATTATTTGACTTCAGAGCATTTGACTTCTCCTGAGATGATGATTTCCATATCAGAGCAGAGAACTAATTAAACAAAGAGTATATGAACAACAATCTTTAAAAATTCAGCTTGGTTCCTAGCAGTATATGTAGACTAGCTACCAAAAGAGGGAAAGCAGCTCGGCGCGACAACTTAACAGCTTTCTGTTCAACCGAAGGAAATAAGCTTCATCAAAAGAAATTGCATTGGCATACCTTAGCATGTTTCGAACTGCTGGTTTTTACTTTCTTTAAGCGAATTACTGTCTTAAACCAGTCTCCAGAACCCATTTTCACTAATGAAGTGCTTCTGTCTATACAACCAAGAAACAACTTCACATTAGTCAAACATCATTAATATCATCAATAAGAAAGCGTTGACTAATTGTCTGCTTGAATAATATTTCAGTATTAGGTCTCCCCTTATGTTTTTCTTATTCGACCATCGAATTCCTGGCTATACACAAAAGAAACATTCAATGCAGATCCACAAAAACCATAGAACTGAACTTGAAATTAACTAAACATGAAAGAAACTAAGATAAAGATGGTACCAAGTGATCACCTTTCAATCAAATATACCACGCATTTCAAAATCATTAATTTCAAATCAAAGCAACTAGTTTCACCATTTCATTGTAAAGTAACATAAAGATATGTTGTTCCTCTGGAGTCAACAAAGGCAAAACAACAACCAACCAAAACCAGATTATACACAATCAATTCCCAAGTATGCTATCTTGGGATTTTCCAGTATGCTATCTTTGAGGTCTCAAATTTAAAATCCACGAGTAAGCTTAAACGTAGTTGTTTCCGAGCCTTGACCAGATATGTGGTGGAGTGAAACTCTAAGTTTCCATTATCAGAACAAAAATCCCATATCACAGTCGTCGTCATCATCATCACACCAGAATGACAAGTTCTAAAACCTAAGAAATTATAGCATCAATAAGCTCGTAAGTGTTCCAGATCTACCATTTCTTACCAAAATCAAAACCCCATGTCTCAAAACATGAACATCAACATAGAGTGTTATATTAAACGGAAAGAAATGCAGGTAAAGAATAGATATAGTACCAGAGAAGAGGACTGCAGAAATGATGAATGAAGAAGAGACCGTTCTAAACTTGTCCTCCAATTTTGAAAGAGAAGGCAGTAGACAACTGGCTCAGGTTTGTGAAGCATTGTAAAACAAACCCCGAGAGAATAAAATTGGTTGTTGCAATGTGGATTGGCCATGGCCCATCACCAGCCTTTTTTTCTCCCAAAAATTCCCAACAAAATTAGTTTTTTAAATTCAAAAAAAAAAAGAGAAAACCCCTTTAATCAGTGGCTCAACCAACCCAACAGCTCAAATGAATGAAGATCGATGGTCCAAATTGAAATGAAAGTAGAAAACGAGTGAAGAGAGAGATTAATGAATGAATGAGTGAAGAATTCCAGGTATAATTTGTCGATCTTGAAATAACCATAGAATTATTGAACTAAGCAGAAGGTTACAAAATTGGTATTTTCACGGCCACTCCTCTCCGACATCAGTACACTATGCAATTTTTGTCGGTCGTCAGCTCACTTTAATGTGCTGAAATTATTTTATGTCATATTTATGAAACTTTTCAACATTGCATAATACACTGAAATTATAAGATGAGAGCCTATTGCCAACAGAGTTGTAGTCCACTAGCATGATTGTACATTCCAAGATCATAAAATCATAAAGTTATCATTTTTTTGGGAAATATCTAATAAAAAAAAAAAGAAAAAAAAAGAAGAGTTTAAGATTTTTTTTTTTTTTTTTTCCTTTAATTCATGTGATGGAGTTAGGATGATTTCGATTTGTCTTTTGTCGATTTTGTGCTCACCGATAACCAAACAAATATCTTCAGTTTTTCTATAATTGAGTCCAAACCGATGTCCAATAAAGAACAAACCAATGGTTCGTTTTTATTTGGTTTGGTTCAATTTTAGTTCCGTTTTCAATTTTTATTTCAATAAAATTTTTTCATATTTAAATTGGTTATTCCATCAAAATTATACTTATACTAATATATATATAGATATATATATTTCTTATTATTTATATATTCGATCAGTTCGATTTTTTATTGGTTCTTTCATCATGAACTGAAAATGAACCGATGGATTTCGATTTTGTAAAATGTCAAATCGATCGATTCCATATTGTTCTAAAAAATCGAACTGATCCAATAAATCGATTTGATTAGATTCAATTTTATCGATTTTCAATTTTTTTCTTTCACTCCTAGATGGAGCTACTAACCTTTTTATTTTTTTTTCTAAAAATATAAATATGATAATAGTATATTGGGCTCGCTCATTTAATTTGAAGTATGTTTAACTATTTACTTGAATCATAATAACATCTTTTAGACTTTATGATTATTACTTATAAAATTTATCCTTTAGATGAGAATAGACATAAAGGTGAAATTTAATTTTGTCATGTAGCTAACCTAAAAAGGAGTGAGGAAATAATTTGAAAACATTATATTTAAAATATTGTGTCTAAATTTCCATCAATCCAATTGTTACATCCCTTCACATCATATGATTAAATGAGAGTTTGAGCCATTCAAAATCAATCCTACATAATCTTTTTTATTCATATTTATCGTTCTTATAACTTATTTTTATTGTCTTTATAAAAAAATTTAAAATTATTATTTTATATTTTTCAACTTCAAAATATTAGTTTTTAATTTTTAGTAATTATTCTTTCCATAATGATTTTATTGTTTAAAGGTAATCTAGTTCTATATCATGGTCATGAGTTCGATCCTGAAAATCTATATTTCTAAATTTTTTTTTTTTGTTCTCTTATTTAAATTCCCAATTTCTAACGATGCTTAAAACATAGAAGGGGCGACCTATGTTTCTCCACGTAAGTCAAATGATTAGAGTTTTATTGACCGAGACGTACTATTCGCATTTAATAATCCTAATAAACTATAATATAATAGACTAATTTGACATGGAATGACAATAAATTAGTTTAAAAATTCATTTTCCGTGCTTTGAAATTTTTGAGCTATATGCAACCATTTTTCAAATTTGAAGACTAAAAGCATGAAAGCAAACCACTGATATTTTTGGTTAATAAAAATAATATTGTTCACAAAAATAATAAAATATATATTTATCATTTCAAATTCATCTCAATTTCAATCTAATTTTTCTATAATATATATTTCTCGTTCAATAACAATTTCGAGCGAATATTTGATTGCATGATATTGTAATCATAAATCTTGAGCTATATTTTTGTTGATTAATTCGAGAATTTGAGTTAAAATAAGTTTAAATTTTAAAAAACAATAATAATTAAATAAAATAAATTTGTTTTTTATTTATTTTTTTTTTTTTTATTTATTTATTTTTTTTTTTGTTGTCTTCCAAGTTATGATTGGTGATTAGATTTTGAATTTGGAAATTGTTTGGTTGCATTTTTATGCAAATGTTAACCATATATTTATTTTAATGAAGAAAAAACATATGAATATAGAAAAAAAAAATTAGTAAGAATAATTTTAAAGTTTTTGAAAGATTGACTATATTATTCATATACAAGTTTAATGTTTTTTATCGAAAAATTATTAATAAATGATATTTTTAATGTTTTTTTTATTGTCAATAGTATTTCTTTTAATTGTAAGAGTTTAGGAATTTTTTTTTTAATGAAAATTGAATGGTTTCATCCAAATTGAATGGTAGAGTTATTTTTGATATTTTAGTTAAAAGTTTGATGACATCATTTAAACTTTTCAAAGTTTAAAAGTATTTTTGGCACAAATCTCATAGCTTACGATTATTTTCTATACTTTAACCTTAAAAAACAAAGAAAAAAAACCAAAATTATAATTATCACAACTAAGAAAACACAAAACAAATTAATGTCTTAAAATAGAAAATAAAACTCAATTTGATTGTAAACCAGAGTAATAATGCACTAGTTCAAGTTTCACTCTAATTATTATACCAAATTTATTACATATTGAGTGATTAAAAGTCAATATTCAAGTTTGCAATTATTTATATAGAATTGAAAAAAAAAACTCTCATCTTTTATTTTCATTGTAATACTTTTATGAAAGACTAAGTCATCATTTTTAAAATAGATATAATGATTTTTTCCTAGAAGGAGGAAAAAAAAAAAAGAAAAAGAAAAAGAAATGGTCTCAATTTTTTTTTTTTTTTTTCAACAAGTCTCAATTTCTTTTTTTTTTTTTTTTTAATAAAGTAAATATTGGAAACAACTATTCTGAAAGAAAGACTATGAGTCATTTTTTCAAAATAAATATAATGAAATTTCCCTCTTTGGATAAATAACATCCAACATTTCTGTACGCAGTTAGAATCAAACCACAAATAGCTCTTACAGAGCTCCTCAATTGAGATTCAATCATGGGTTCCGACGACGACGACCGCAATATTCGGAAATTCGGAGCTCGCCACAAGATCATGGTCTCTGCAATTTTCAGTCTATTTGTAGTGGTTCTGCTCATCCTCTTCCTCCAATTTTATCTCAGATATCTCCATAGGCGCCGGCGACAAGCCAGATTAAGCCTCGAACAACAAATGGCACGAGCCGATGGCCTAAATCCATCGGCGACTGCGACGGCGACGGCGGTGGCGCCAAAATCCGGCCTGGATCCGCTCCTCATCGCCAAAGTTCTGCCGGAATCCATCCACAAGCTAGCCGACCATCACGGAGAAATTGTAGAGTGCTCGATTTGCCTGAGCAACATCGAAGAGAAAGCCACCGTAAGGATTCTCCCTAATTGCAACCACATATTCCATGTGGAGTGCATCGATATGTGGCTTTTCTCCAATATAACCTGCCCTGTCTGCCGAGCTGCGGCGGAACCGATATCTCCGGCGGCGAATAACGGCGAGGTTCCGACGGCTCCACCGCTGACAGAGGAACAATCGGGCTCTAGGTTTACTTCCTTTCGAAGGACGATGAGCAGAGAGCAGTCTCCGGCAGTTCAGCCGACGGCTCCGCCGTTGACGGAGGAGCAATCAAGTTCTCGGCTGAGCTCGTTTAGAAGAATGATGAGTAGAGACAGAGAGAGATCGTTTAGGGTTCATAGTTGTGGAGAAGGATCGGTTCGATCTGCAGATTTAGAGAGGCAATGATTTTTAATTTTTTCCTTTTATATATACACAAAAATATCAAAGTTTTAATTCGCTTTTCGGCTACACCTTCTTGATGCAGCATGTACAGGCCATTTGATTAGTGTTTGCCTCTCTATTTTTATTTTTATTTTTATTTTTTTTACTCAAGTCTCTTCATCATAGATATATATTTTAAAATTAAGATATATTTATGTGTATTAAACTATTATTTTGATTTATGGTAAGTGTTTTTGTTCATTTATTATTTATTATCAAGTTCTGATATATATATATATATATATATATATATATTTTTTTTTTTTTTTTTTTTTTTTTTTTTTTCTTGGGCTTCAAATGGGTACAACTATGGGTACAACTTTGACCCAAACTCTAACATTTTTTTTTCTTTTTTGTAATGTCTCTTGGCATGTTTATTTTAGTAGGAAATATAAAATCATATAACCAAATTACAATTTACAACCATCATAATTGTGGGTCGTTTAATAATTTTCCATGCTATATAATTGTATTGTTTAGTTTATTTTTAAATCTTGTATGTTTTTTTTTAACTTTACTTTAAAATATTAACTATACTACTGCTACTATTTTTATTAACATTCGAGAGAAATGATTCGAACCTATAATTTCTTAATTATTTTAAGATATTATTAGAATTATGTACATTTTGACTCTAATCGTGAATATGTAATTATATTGATTGTTGATGGTTGGTTTATCTATGATATGGATGTCGAATCATTCTTGCATTTTCATTTACAGAAAAGTACCTCTAAATTGTTGGGATGATCAAGAATTATGAGTGCTAAAGAGAAACTACTCAAATATGCTTCCTAAACTATTTGAGATTACAATTTATTTTCTTTTTGTTTTAATTATTTGCAAATAATCAATTAGCTCTTACAAACAATTATATATATATATATGCACACATACATACATACACACGCGCGCGACACTTTTCAAACATTAAAAAAACATTTTTCGACATTTGAATATTCAAGTATTATTTGATCATGAATTAGAGAGGAATAGAATTCTAGCAAAAAAAAAAAAAAAATTATGGTGAAATCAAAATCAAATTTCTAGAGGAAGAGTTTTGGACGGCGTTTAGGATATTAGGTAGTTGTTGAATTAACAATTTCAAATCTCTGAATATTTTACGTTTCCGGTAAATATGAAAAGAGCTTAGTTTGAACCCAGGGTTCTCAATTTTGATTTTGTTGAAGAGTTCGGTCAAACTGACGTATGCACATTTTTCACCCACTCAATATTTTAATCGACTAGTTAGTATTATTAATCTAATTTTACATTCATTTTTTAGTGAATTTGGTATTTTTGTTCATGAAATCAACAACCACATTCAGGAAAAAGTAGACATAAAATACAACAAATTTGAAAAATAAAACACAAAATCCGGAATACCAACAGTAATACAGACAAACAATTAATTAGCTTATGTTATGTTATGTTAAAGCATAGAAGAATCTTGCTGTCATCTCTAATTTACATTAACAACATTAAAAGTGATTCTTTTTTCTTCATATTCATATGTGTCGAAGTCTTCAAGCGGTGGCATAGCTGGTTGAAGGCTTGAGCTTTGTAGGTATGCTCCCTCAATCTCCTAGACTCAACTGTCTCCATTCTTTAGATGTCTCTCGGTGTCTGACCTAAGAACGGACATGATTACTTCTGGTATAGTGAAAGGAAGCTTCAATTTCCTAAATTTCAAAAAAAAAATGTCGAAATTATTTAAGCGTGCTTTAATTATTCACACCAATATGTTACATGGTTCTACAATATTTTGATATTGAGAAAAAGCGCTAAATAAAATTTATAGATGATTGACCAACCTCGCATTAAACTTATAAGCTTTCCTTGGGTTTGTAAAGACTTCTTTGGCCACTAAATCTACCTTGAATGGTTAATGTTAAAATATATTGGTTACGATTAAAACAATAGCTTAATCAATATAAATGTCTATAATTGAATTTCAAGTCTAATGAATTCAAAAAATAAAAACAAATAATCCAATTGACCCCAAAAATCTTTTTTTCTAATTTAAGGGAAAAAAACGGTGGTAGAATGGGTGTTGAGCTTTATTTAGCCAAATTACTATCAATGTCAGAGAGCAACACGATCTTACTATTAATTCTTAATCTACGTAAGAAAAAATAACAAAGAAAGAGGAAAAACTTCTATTGTAATTATGGGCATCTAACTAATGGAAATAAATGTCGAATTTAAGCATTGATCATCCTTATCTTAAAGTCAGTTGTTATTAAAGTACATTAAATTCAAAATAAGTAGCGGCAGTAGCCTCTTTTAAGAGGGTCTAATTACTGATCTTGCTGTTTTCTGTCACTAAATTGTGAAGGAATGACCCAAAAAACCTGAAACTAATCTAACACTCTAACACAATATTAGACATTCAATCGTTAACATTATACACCATGTATCTGGAAACTCATCAGCAAATAAACTAAATATCAAAACTTCTTCAGCAAATGAACTCTTTTCAGTGATGCTTCTCAGCCTGAATCTCCGAAGTCTTCCAACTGTTTAGCTGTCCACAAAACTTTTAACGGTACCCTCTTCACCGTCCACCCCAACCTCTCCCTCGGCCACCCCTCATCTCTCCACGGCCGCGACCGCGACCGCCATAAGATAACCCTGCCAATGCCTTATTTACCAGCTGATTTTGTAAAACACCAGATCCTCGAGCTTTCTTTGGTGGATTGTTGTTTGATCCGGCTGCAATAGCAGGCCGTTTTCCACTGAAACATAGAGGCATGCATTTTTAATGAAACGGTATTTCAAAAATAAAGCAAACAATATATTATGAAATTGGAACAAGGATCAAAATAAAATAGAAAAAAAAAAAAAAAAAAAAAAAACAAACACACAAATTTACATGATTCAAACTTCACTGATTAGTGTGTTAATTATATCCGCAAAAAAAAGTGAGAATTTTTAGTAGGGAGAAAACAAATACAAGAATGTTGATTAAAAGCGGCTAGGAATTTTAAGAGTGCACAGCAAACCGCTCAAATACTAAAAGCCCAAATATAAAAATATAAACTCAATTATACTTTCGTCTAGTGCACTCTGAAAGAAAGAGGCTTGACCTCCTACTAAGTAATCGTAACACATCAAAGTTTGAGACATATCACAACACGATAAAGAATTCCTCTTCCAAAAGAATCTTTAAGAACTACACGGAGAACCAAATAGTTTAACTATATCCATTCATGAACCCAAAACGAAGCACTAATAATGGAACAGATAATCTAGATAAGCCAAAGAGAGAAAATAATTAACCTAAGGAACTGAATGACCAGTTAACTTACCCAGCAGCAGATGTGCTAGTGGATATCGAAGGTTTTGTTACTTCCTTCCAGGATAGGTTGATGCTGTTATCCCCAATAAATGAGGGTGCCTTCGCGTGCAACGGCTGAAAATAAAAAAATAACCATCAGTTCAGAAGGATCAAATTTAAAAAAAATACAGTCTCCAAGAGATGGCCCAGTGATTGCAGGTTTGGGCTTTGAAGGTGACTTCCTCAGGGTTCTAGGTTCGAGACCTATCTGTGACATTAATTTGTAGACAACTCTCGTGTCTCCAATCATTCGATGTCTCTCGGTGCCTCGCCTAAGAATGGACGTGGTTATCCCAAGTAGAGTGGAGCGAAGCTTCAATTAACTCGATTTCAAAAAAAAAAAAAAAAAGGGGAGCACACGACCCCTTTCTCTTGTAATTTCTCTCATCAATAAAACTGTTTCTTATCAAAAAAAAAAAGTTCGGAAGCACGCTGCCTTCTCACCTTCGACATCGCTAAAATATTATTGCAGGTCCGCAAGCCAGTTTTAGCATTTAGCTGCTGGGTTTTCTACAGAAAAAAAAAAGGGAATAATGATCACATGCTCATGGCAAAGAAAATTGAAGAACCACAAGTCCAATGAGAGGAGCACTCACAATGTTACTTTTTGCTTCATCCGACTTGGCTGCTGCCATTGCCTTGTTGTGTTCATTCATCCCTTGAGTTAATTTCTTTATGGTAGCTCTAGTCAACTCCTCGATATTAGTTAACCTGTAGTGTCCAATAGAACATTGTCAAAAAGAACATTCATCAACCATCGATCTAAAGGGAAAACATAGATAGTGGGAACCCGGGGCCTTAAAGATGAAAAAGACTACAAATCAAACACCCAACTGATACTGACTAACTCAACGATAAAAACAATCAGATCAATAACTGAAAGCAAAGGGAAAAGAGAAATAAAATGATTTTTCAAGAGATTCTGCATGCATGAGATGGCTCGTAATCAACTTTAGAGAGCAGTAAAATGTAGATTACAATTTAGCCTGGAATTCTAGAGACGTAAGGAGAGTCTCCTTGGTATGTTTGAATTGTGTGATCTATCTAGGAATGAACTACATCCACCTCAGTTTGTACAGCCATGTTTCTATCAACCAACTCAAACTTGCGTGATAAATTTACCCATAGATTTTTTTTTTTTTTTTGGGATATGAACAATTTCAACTTAGTATGTTTGAACTTTTTACCAATGAAATTGTGTACACTTTTCAATATTAAGCATCCCATGATCTGTCTACATAAAAATACTAACGAATTGCATTACTCTGAAAAAAGTAAGCTAAATATATCATTTGGTCCCTAAAGTTCGCATCATTTTTACTTTCCATTCATAATTCTTTTTAGAAGTATCAAGATGTAAGAAATTGTCAATAAGGTTAATTTAAAATTTTATCTCAGTTGTGCAATTGGTAGTTCTTCAAATGAATTTGTATTTCAAACTATGAGGCTGTTTGTTTCAAGTTTTTATGGAGCTATTTAATCGCTCTTCAAACAACCTCATCAAAATGAGCTATTACTACAATCTCTCTTTTAAAACCACTCAAAATGACCTCGTTTCTAATCATTTAAAATAACCACTCCCGCAATTATTCATCCAAACACCTCATGCGATTCAGTTTAGTTTTGCATCGAGGAGTTTATATTTGAGGAAAAAAATATTTTTTAATTGGACAACTGAGAATAATTATTAAAATAACCGTTGATTGATATAAACTTTGGAGTTGATAGGTGGTTTGAGAGGCCAAGAGATCTTGAGTTAGAATCCAGGCTAACTTGTTTCATCTCAAATTACTTTTCATATATAGAATAAATAAGCCAATCATAAATAATTGAAAATTACATATGACTAAGATTATTGAACATTACATATGAAAGACAGTAAAAGATAATAGGTTAGCCATCCGCTTAGACTTTTAGATTGATAGGTCGTTTAACATAATTCAACAAGTACTTCATTGAAATTTTCTAATTTGAGTTTAGTAGGAAGGAATTGATTGCATGAATGGAGAAGGTAGAATAGCACAAATGGAGAAAGAGATAACATGATGAGGAAAGTGAACAAAGAGGTTAAAAAAAATTATGAAAATACCAACACTGCCTGGGTTACTTTAATTCATTGCTCGACAAATAATATTATGAAAATTTGTCATAGATAGCAAATTCTAACATCCATATTTTAGTTAAACCAACTTTTTTAAAAATATTTCATATATAGCAATGTATTTTAACTTTTATTGCTTACCTTCACTTGATTGTTTTCCCTTGGTTTAACTTGATTGAAGCCATCAATTTGACTTGATTGAATCAATTTTTGCTATATTTAAATTTTTTCCTAAAATTTTGACATCCATTAAACTTTTTTCCTTTTTGTTATTCATGAAAAATCCCCTAATATTACGATGAGGAAAAGTAAATCTTTGATTTTTTTTCAGAAAAAAAATGATATTTAAACAAAAGTGTTGAATTATGTTAAATCACCAATTAACCAAAAAACTTAAGTTGACGAATTGAGATAAATTTAATTATATCGACTAACAAGCTTCCTTACAAAAATACCTTTCTGTAAAATCCTTGTAATTATCAGAGAAGTCCTCCCCCAATCTATCAGAAGGCTGGCCGGTAACAATCTTGTAACCACATAAACTATTTGTGGCATTGGGGACCTAGAGTACGAATGTAGCATAAGAATGTGACATTTCATAAGATTCTGCTATAATGATTAGCTTGCTAGTACGGGGTAAATATTCCTACTTTAAAGGACAAAAGAATATTATCTAACCTTGTGAGACAAATGATGAAACGTGTATAACATGCACTCAACATAAGTAAAGTTCATCTCTTCTCCAGTCTTTCTCCCAGGCATATACTTCTGTAAATAAAGGTTTAGATACCAAGTTTTAATTGAGAAATATGAAAGAAATATATGGTATTGAATTATGAAAAATCACCAAATCATTCCAAAAGCTTAAACACTGACGAGTTGAGACAAATTTAATTATATAAATCAACATTCTCCCTCACTAGTGGGCTTCGAAATTTGAAAAATACTCTACAAGTAAAATTTAATTATAATTGGAGAGAAAATGACTCGACAAGGATTAGAACACATGATGTCAGCTCTTATACCATGTTGAATATGTTAAATCATCAATTAATCCAAAAGTTTAAGTTGATGGGTTGAAATAATTTTCATTATATCAAGTTGTGGTATACAAAAAACCAAGCCCGCAAAGAAAAGTCACAAAAAGCTACCTAGGAGACTCCAGTCCAACACAATCAAATCAAGCACCTAATTACCAAAACGTTTAGTGACTGATAGGCAATGGGTCTCCTCACTCAGAGGGCCTACATTTAAAACCTATGAGTGAACTTAATTGTCAAATCCATGATTATCTCTTGGTTCCAGACAAAGGGACGGGTATGGGTGCCCTGTAGAGGGTGAACTCCAATTTCTAGTTATCAAAAAATAGATGCCCACCATGAGGCATCAGACATCACCAACTCCCATATTTCGTCACAACACGTATCACCCTCCCTAGAAACGAACATAGATATTAAAGCCAGTCCATTTTTTTTTCCAAAAATTTGATTTGATTATTGCATAAAGTTAACCCATACGATGAGTGCACCTCATTGCTTAAAGCAAAGTACCCTTTACTGGCTATTCTCTATAGAGACCTTTTTGAAAACAACGATACCTAGTCCCTCCGCACATGCTCAAATCTCCTCTCTAATCATTTTAAAAAAAAAAAAAAAGAAAGAGGGGATTTACCTTCAATAGTTGAACAACTGAAGGAAGGAATTGACGAGAATCTTGAGGCGTTGTGTACGGCGAAAATTCTGCAAGGGCTTTAAGCAAATTCAGCTTGCGTTCCTCAGGCAGCTGAAAAGGAGAATGTAGAAAAAGAAAAAAAAATAGTAGTAGAAGATTAAATTTTCAGAATAGGGCATCAACACAGATTATAGAGAACACCACCTTCGGTAGAAGGATTAAGATTACATTGTAATTTCTTACACAAAAAGGCAGTCAATGAATTGAATAAGTCATTTCAAAGGAAAAGGCATGATCTAGTTTTTATTTAAGATATATAACTCAAAAAATGATTAGAAAATTAGTTTAAGTACATTTATAAATTATTAAATTGATAAATTCCTCAGTGCCCGGCTCAAATAAGTAAATTAATGAACTGCTTCGTGCCTAAGTGGATGTCGTTTGACATTATTAACTAGCTATTACAAATTAGCTTTTCCAACACTTCTTCAAACAACATCTAAACGAGCTAGTGTTTGGGAAATGAGCTTTTACCACTCCTCTCAAGTATCCATTATTTTTCATTTTTGCTCTTGATAAAAAGATGGAACAATGATATTTCAAAGATTGTTTTTTATATCCTAAAATCTACTAGGGTTTGGGAAATTATGCGCACCTCGACTATTCTTACGGAACAACCACCTAACCCTACTACATTTGGTTGCCAATCTAAGCAGGAGTTCATTCCTAGGTAGGTAGTGTAGTAGTCACTATGGATTGAACTCATAACCTTTAAACACTTTATTTTTTTTATGAACAAGGTTGTTTACTCGTAAACCATAACGTACGAAATCAAAATCCATCGCATCGGGTTACATAAGGTATCATATATTATAAGTTTTTGTTTTTATTAATATTTAAATAATATTATTTATATATATAGAGAGAGAGAGAGAGAATCAAGAAATTAACTTAAGTGGTTAATGAAATATTATAATATGAAAGTTTTTTTAAAAATAAAATAAAAAGAGATTTAGTCGGGCTTCTGCCCAACTCAGTTTCACTTTCCTTATAAAACTAAAAGGTTTGTTTTTTGAGATGAAACTAAAAGGCTATTCAATTCTCTCTAACTTTAAAAATCATCACTTACTTTGGGCCTTTAGTTTTTAAGCATAGTCCAGAATCTCAACCATTTAATTTTTTTTAATTTCTTTTCGAATTCCCAAATTCAAGACCATTCCTTCACCTTCCCATCCAATAAATGTAAAATTAAATTGATTTTTCTTCTCTTTAAATTTATTCTTTCCTTTCCTGTTATTTTTCTATGCGCATATCAGAAGTTTTTTATTTCTCATTCTTTTTTTTCTCTTTCTTCTTCAACTCAACCTATTCGTCTTCTTCGATTTTCCATCTAGTCCAACAAGTTCTCCAAGTTGTTTTCTTCTTTAGCGCGAACAACTCAAAAAGGTAGTTTGTTTTTAAGACTTTCTATGATGTGAATCGGAATCATTCCAATTTAAGAACGAATCATATGATTCTTGTGACTTACAATTCAAAATCACATTTTCAATCGTCTTCCCTCCGTCCCATTAGGAACCATATGATACAAATTGGGTATTGTATGATTTTAATAACATTGTTTACAAGACTCTTATTTGACCATTAAACCAACCCATGATAGTTTAAGGTTCATATTTAATGTTGTTTCTAAGATTGTTTTATCAGTTCTTTAATGTTTTTTTTCTAAATCGATTACTATTAAAAATCATATGCAATACAATATTATAAATACTGCATCCTTGCACATCTAACACACATACACGAAAAAAAAAAAAAAAAAAAACAGTTGATTGTCAAAGAAACCTATGAGATTTTAAATTTTGTGAAGGTGGGTGACAGAACCAAGTTCTATCAAAGGGTCCTCTTCATTCAATTGAATCACTAAAAATATATCTCTTTTCTTGATTATGGCCAAGAGTACAATATATAGTCATTAAGGCTAACAAACTAACCGCCCTAATTGTAACTTCCCAACAATGTAACTAACTAATAATGACCCTAATAAGAGAATCCTATCAATTACCCTACCCAAAAAAATGCACCTTGTCCTCAAGGTGTGGATATAAATTTTTTTTTTTAACAACAAAAAGATACCTAAAAAATTCAAGCCCAAATCCTAAATCTAGTTGTGCTGTAAATGAATGGGCTTAAAACAATGACAATTTTATGTCCACAATCCACTAAGAAACCAATGTATTTTCTAGTCCATGATCCACTTCTCCAAGCCCACTGCCAATCAAGTCACTTGTACACATCTTGTCAAAGCCTGGCCGTCAGCTTTATTTACTTATTCATCTCTCTCTCTTTTTTACACAACCTAATCAGGCCAACGTCGGGTCAGGTAGGCGGAACGGATCAAGTAGGTGGAATCGGTTCGGGTCAAACAGAATCGGATCAGGCAGGTCGGGTTTGGATCGCTAGTTTTGGATTTCACATCTCTTCATCCACGCAATTTCGCGAATCTAGGGCAACAGCAAATCAATCGAAATCTTCTGCACAAATCGATTGATTTCACTATTTTTAGAGCAAAACCCAATTGATCGACAACTTCTTCTTCTCCACGCCAATTCGCGAGTAAAGGGTGACCAACACTTAGTAAAATTTGTAGATTTTCCCCTGCTGCACATGAACTGTATGACCATAGATTTCAACCTTCATCTTTGGCACATGAGCTGATCACCATCTTCTAGCCGTGAACGCCCAAGTTCTCCCAAACCTTTGACTCCAGCGATACCACGAGTTCTTCTTCATTTTGCTTACGGTATGTACCTTCTTTGCACGGAGAAAATTGGTCTTCTTGTGTTCTTCGACAGCACGATCTCGCCATCCATGTTGTTTTCTTGCTTGCTTTTTCTCCTTTTCCAGCCACCGGACAAACCTTTGGTGCTGGTATTGTTTTTCCCAGGTTCGAACTTTCTTCATTCTTACTTTTTGTCTTTTATTGACTTCTTTCGTTGGTTTCTTGTTGGATCTTGATTTCGAAAAGCCATTAGTGCTCTTGCCTTTGCTTTTCCAAGAATCCTTTGACGCCAAGGCTACAAGAACTCGATCTCGTATCTTCTTCCTCTTTCTCTTTTTGTTTCGAGCCTCTTTTTTTTTGCTACGTGTTCAGCCCACTCTCTTCTTAATTCTCTCAAATTCCTTACGATTTCATCCACCAATCTTTGTAATTCGCTTTTACCTTGTGCATTGCTTTCCAAAACTTCATTCTGAATTTCTATGTCGATAGTCACCACGAATCGTGGCTCTGATACCAATTGAAAGAACCAAGTTCTATCAAAGGTCCCCTTCATTCAATTGAATCACTAAAAATATACCCCTTTCTTTGATTAGGGCCAAGAGTACAATATATAGCCATTGAGGCTAACAAACTAACCACCATAATTGTAACTTCCTAACAATGTAACTAACTAATAATGAACCTAATAAGAGGATCCTATCAGTAGGCCACATAGTTTGATTCACTTTCTTTCACGTCCATTAATTTTGCATTAATCCCAATGATCCCAGGGCCTACCTAGGGTGCATTGTCGATTTTTTTATTCTACGAGTGTTCAGACAACTTACGTGCACTTCAACTATTTTCATGGAACACGCCGACTAATCTTAAAATACTTGAGTGTCAAAAAAACTCGTAGAAAATTAATTCCTAGATAGGTGGCACTTATGGATCGAACTCATAGCCTCTTAGATCTCCAAGACCCTTTAAGACCACTACATCACAAGATACTAAAATTAAAACAATCATGTTCCAAAACAAAAAAACTTAAGAAAGGAGCCTTAATATAAAATGTTATTGCCTAATAAACTAGGCCTCGAATTTATAATGGTTTGTGTTACTATGAAAACGAAAATTTAATTTTAATTTTAATGAAAGAGAAATACTGAAATAACTACTACCTTTTCAAAAACTGGAATAACATGTTTGTTCAAATAGCTGAGGAACTTGCAACTTGACGCACCCCTCTGTGTATGATGGCATGTAAGGTAAGCGGTCTCACAAAAATATTCGGAAACATAGTGAAGACTTAGCTCACTTGTAGACAAGGTAAAAGATATGCATACCACGACAAAAGGAATAGCCAGAAAAAGGCATGATATCAACCTGTCAATATGATCTACATCTGAAACCTGCATTAAAACGCCATTTGATGGAATGTAACTAATTGACAGAATAATAAAAATGAAATAGGAATGGCCGAATGGGGAAATTACATTTCTCAATATCAGAAAGTGGCCAGCAACATAATATTTTAACTCAGACAAAGTGATAAGTATTCAAAGCATTCACAGGAAAAAACCATGTCGTGTTCCTCTTCCAATAATTCAAATAGAAATGTGCTTCTCATTTCAGCCCTCTTTGCGATTATCATCAATGACAGGTAATAACTGTATTCTTTCCAAGAAAAAAAAAACTGACCAAAATGCAATTAATCTAATTAATAGTGTAAACTCGTGGTTATGAAACTTTACACTCCCAATGTGGTCATAAAGCTTTCCAGTGCACAACTGGTAACAACCAAAGAATCACATCCTTTTCAAGTTTTTTTTATAAGAAACAAAAACATTGTTATTGATAAAGATGCAAGTGTTATAGAGGTCTGGGGTCAGGTTTTGACCAATATTTACAATGAGATAATACGATGAATACAAATCTAGACCTTTCAAGAAGTTGAACATCCAACATAAAGCCCTATAAAAGAGGAGGCTTGTACATCTAAGGGATTATCTAATGAATCAGTCACACATCCAAAAGAAAAAACTCTTATGTCAAGGAATCTCCATTGAAACTGGCATAGGGGGAAAAAGGGGAGAAGATCATGCACAAATCTCA
This sequence comes from Cyclanthera cordifolia, assembly GCA_037832605.1. Taxonomy (NCBI): domain Eukaryota; kingdom Viridiplantae; phylum Streptophyta; class Magnoliopsida; order Cucurbitales; family Cucurbitaceae; genus Cyclanthera; species Cyclanthera cordifolia. The sequence continues at coordinate 1,654,394 of JBBMEG010000024.1, forward strand.
TGTTGGTGTCATATGGTGGAGTGTGTGAAGACGACACGACTCGTCATCAATCAGGATCAATGATAGAGGTGTGTAACCAAAGCTATAGACGAAAACATTGCGATGTTCACTTCATCAGCCGACGAGAGGGTACAGGGGAAGTTTTAGAGAGAGGTTACACCCATTTTGAAGGAGGGTTACTTTTGAACTTCAAACTAAAGCTATTTTCCCCTTCAAGTTGATATCTAAGCCATCTTTTATTCAATTTGAACAAATTAAACCTAAGCATCACTTTGAGTGTAGCTAACCCGGGTATAGTGGAGCAGAGCTTCAATTTCCCAGTTTCCAAAAAAAAAACCTAAGCATCACTTAATACATAGGATGCATATTGTTGTCTAGACATACATCCTCGACATGAAACCTAAACCATGACGTTTAAGCATAGGAAGAGAAACATAAATAATGTCGCATATTCCTCAAATTGTACTATTAGTACTACTAAGTATAGGAATCAATATATAAATCAAATAATTAAATAACCTAATGATGTAATCATGCAACAAAGCAATGCACTAAGCACTCATGGAAGTTGGAAGGATTTCGTTACAGAGTGATGCACAACGAAAATGCAAAGAAATCTACCTGGATCACTATACAAAGTATACTGTAAAAGTTATAATACCTCTTTTTACCTGTAACTAGGCCAAGTAAATACCAACAGAAAAAACAGAGATATAATCGAAAAGCTTGAAGAAATACTAAGATTTCTTCAGTAATCAACAAGAGCTATGAGCATAACTAGATACAACGTCTTAACAAAAAAAAAATACACGATAATCAACGAAAACACAAAACACCCAGCAATTTGAGAGTTCTAGCTCTCTCCCAGAGGCGTTGTGCCTACTCCAAAAGTTGCCTGTCCCCTACCCCTGCACTTTGTATAATATATGGGCGCTACAACACATGCACGGACCATACTTTTGGTCCCCTCTAAGTGTGAATGATCGGTGGCCTTATGCGTACATCGTAGTTAGCAATTTATAATTTGCAACTGTGAAAATATTATAAGCAATAAAAACTCACATTGAACTGAGCATCTAAATCAGCTTGACCTTCAATGACTCCAATAAGTTCTTTCAATCGCTCAGGTGGGGCTTTTTCTCCAAATATACTCAAACTTTTCAAGAAGTCCATAAACATTCTAAACTCATCTCCGGTCACATCTTCTAAACTCTGAAATAAGCTGAATATCATTACTTGCTCATCCTTAAGTAGAGTGAAAAACCAACGACAGTGTATAACTCATAATGGGTTAATAGCCAAAGGGACTAAAATGCATTAAATAGACTAAAATATAAGCATTTTCTCAAGCTGACCTTTTTTATCAAATCTGTTATGTGTCTTTCCATTTCCTCCTGGGGCTTCAAGAGTTCAGTTTTAATGGGAAAGACCTACAAATAAAAACCGAAGATGAGGATCGACTAACAAGTACCAAAGAATAACGAATAATGGCTGAAATCAGCTTTGATTAGATCTCCCTCTCACCTTATCTCTGATAAAGCTTAGGACCTTCTCACGAATAACTTCATCTGTAGTTGGTTCATCGACATTTCCAATATGCTTAAACAAGGCTGTTAATGAGGCTGCAACATCACATGTGTACAATAAGATGATAAGACTGTTAGGAAGTTGCAACATGAATGTCTTTTCTTTCTTTTTTTTAAACAAGTATTTCATGCACGATTAATTTGAAATTTTTATACATGGAAGAAGAAAATTCACAATAGTTCTACAAACACTGATTATCATTGATTCATTGGTCTAGCTAGTAGCCTAGGAGTTCAGTTGATCAAAATTAGAACTGTGTATGTATCTTCGTGTAGTTTAAAAAAAACGGACAACATATCATAATATTATAACCAACCTTTAACATCCTGCCTCAAGAGAGCCATTAGAGCTTTATGGACAGCATCACGCTCCAAAAATTCCTCTAAAGCATTAGAGATTACTAAAATCAGATTTTCAATTGGATATGAGCCAAGACTATAGTAATCTGTAACATCTTTTAGAACTGAACAATAATTTACCCACTAAAAGAATTTGAACGAGAATGTCAACAATTTTGCCTATATGTTCTGGTGTATCTTTGCAGAAAAGTGGAAGCCCACGAATAGCCTGAACTCGTATCTGCATAGTCATAGAGATAGAAGAAACCTTAAAAATAGAACCTCGCAAAAGAACCTAATAAAACCAGCTCAATATGTCACCAAAAATCATTACGATGAAAGGGGAGAACTGCCCTAGAAATACTCAATAATCAATTCACCAGACAGCGTCTAGTAAGTATAAGCAATTAAATTCCCTTCTTTCAATAAATTCCTTATTCTACAAAGATCGATAGCTTTAAATGCATAATTAAAATGGATTGTGAAGTTCGAAATATACAAACCCCTAGCTCATCTTCTTCAACCAGATCAAGATGGGCGAGGATAGCAGGATCAGAAAGGCTGGGAAAGAACTTGAAAAACCTAGGGATCAATTGAGCTGCCAATTGCTTGGCTTTGGTACTCGTTTTCGCAGCATCTATAATCCCTTGATAGTCTTCCATGTGCTGAAACAAAAGCCAAAAGAGTAACTCCCAAAATCAAAACTCGCCCTGGCCCCAACATACTCGAAAATCTTAAAGAATGAGAATGAGCAAGAGACCTGAGACTTGTCCTGCGCTGCGCTGAGACGCTCACCGAACTCATAGAGCCTCTCGATGTGCTCGGCCTCTTTGGAGGGATCACTCATTGGCGCTAGATTTCAAAATTGAAACTGCAGTTCGAGGAGAATGAGAAATTGTAGAAAAATGATTAGGAGGAGAGTTCAGTTGCAGAAATAGAGCAGTGAAAATGCGAGGAGCTTGAGGAAGATGAACCAGAGAGCTCCGCGTGAGGGTTTTGAAGGCTCGAGACCAAAGCAGTGAAAGTAGCGCTGTCAGTCTCTATTGTGAGATAAAAGAAAAGATTGCGTCCGACACTTTTATCTAATCTGCATCATAAGGGTACAACCAAATGGAATGAAACCAATCCAATTATAGCTTCAATTTTTTTTAACAATATTAAATATTCCATTTCATATTTTTAAAAATGAAATATATTGTATGAGTGTTTGATGAGGAAAAAAAAAATAGTGGGCATCTCAAACATGTTCTTCAAGATCCCAATTAATAACCAACTAGAGCTTTGATATCATATTAAAAATGATGGACAATCCATCTTAAAATCAATCAACAATGATAAAAAGTAGTTCATTTATCTTGTAAATTTGTTACAAATTTTCACTTTTTAATGTGAGACAAATGACCACAAAATGAATATTTATAATCGTTCTCTTTTTAATACAATGTTAGTTTTATGTTAAAATGAAAGACATGTTTTGTATGATGAGAATAGTTATGAAGGGAAAGGAATAGATCTTTTTCCATTATTTGACCCTACTAATTTTTATCACATCGGGATGATTAATTCAAAGTAGGCACCGGCAAAAAACGAGAGATGGAGAGAAGGGTTGATGGGAGAAGAAAGAATAAGGGATGGGGATTTTTTTTTTTTTTGTAACATTTATTATTATCTTTGTAAAGGGTTTGAATGTGAAATTGTAGATTGATTATAAACGGGGTTATTTCGAGTGATTGACATTTTGAGATTTAGTAATAGTTCGATTGAATATAATTATTTATAGAATAGTTGCAATAATAGCATGATTAAATAACAGTTTTTGTATATAAATTGCAAACAAAATTGTGTTTGAATGTAGTTAAAAGTGAGTGATTACTTTAAGAATCAATAAATGAATAATTAAAAATAAATGATTTGAAATGACGGATTATAAATAGATAATTATTTTGAGTAATTAATGATTAAAAACGAGTAATTATTTATAATAATTAGAAGTAAGTGATTATTTTAATTATTTACAATAACTCGTTTGAAAATAAGTTGTAAATTATTTTTTTTTTAATAATTCGTTAATAACCTAAAACAAATACTCAATTCATAAAAAATTAACCACAACCGCCAACTGAGAGCAGCATGTTTACTATTGCGTCAACCTACAATACATTAACTTTTATATTTTAATATAAACTATGATTTTTTTTTCTTCAATATAGCTAAAAAAAATTGAACCTATATAACTTGATGGTTTATAAATTCTTCTACTAAATACTTTGGTTTATTTTGTTTTGCAATATATGCATACTCTCTTTTGGGTAAAACCATCCATTTTATTTCTACAATAGAGAGAGTACCCTCTTGATGATACGTGTTGGCAACTCAATTTTTCAATTTAACTTCTCTTCCAAATCATTTATTTGTAAGCTGGCAATGAGCGTTTTATTTAAGCTGTCTTAAAATTGGCAAATGTTGTTTACTTTGAACATACACTCGCATGACTTTACTTTTAGTTTGACCTAAAATGTTTCATATTAATAGAGATTGTTGTCAACATTTATATACACACGATCTTTCCCTATTCTAACCAATGAGGAACACTTTATTTGTATCCCAACAAGTTATAGGCTTAAATTTCAAAAACAAAAAACGAACTGATTACTAAAAGGAACCTTAAAGTTTTAATATATCATTCATTATGGGCATTCAATGTATAAATTTGTAGTTCTCAAAATAGAACGCCAATAGCAAATCATCCCAAAACTTATGAACTATAACCCATTTTTCCATTAATAGTTCATTACACAGAAAAATAGCTGAAATATAACTCAAGGATGATGGAAGAAAAAAAAAACCCCCACTCTCTTCCCATTCTATATGGCAAAAAAAAAAACAATACCTTTGTCTGCATCCTTTCTGCGGGAAACACGTCTCAAATTATAAGAACTTACCATATAAAGAACAAAAATCGGATTTATTCTCTCTAAACAAGTCAGAACAGACTATTCAAAGTTTCGAGGAATTAAAAATAATAGCCTAATGTCCTCCAGAGTTGCACAGTGGTTGAAGATTTGGACTCTGAAGGTGTACCCTCAATGTCTCAAGTTCGAGACTCATCTATGACAATAATTTGTAGACACCTCCCGTATCTTCATTCTTTCAATGTCTCCCGGTGCCTGGCCCAAGGACGAGCGTGATTACCCCGAGTAAAGTGGAGCAAAACATCAATTTTCTAGTTTATAAATTTTTTTTATAAAAAAATAGCCTAATCAGGGCTTGACATTTCCTGCTAAATTTCTCATTACCTCCTAGAGACAACTCTTGCCTGCCAAGTTTTGAAGAAATCATAGAATGGGCATTTCCAGAGCTTGTAAGACATCCTTGAACTCAAAATCATGTGTTTGTCTGTTGAACCGTTCAACCAGCTTGTACCGAACATCGTTCAGATAGAAGGATTGGGCGGTCTCTAAAAGCCATTCTGCCTCCGAGTCGGTGAGCTTACTCGTAAACACAATATCACCTCGAATTAGCACCAAATCCTTGCTCTCTGAAAATTCTTTATAATAGGAAACAGTGAAGTAGGGAGCTGCTTGAGTTCCTCTTGCCTTATAATCTTCAAGGCCAGTGAAAAGGATATGCGGCGTTTGCACTACAAAATGAATTACATATATATCCTAATTAAGCATTTGAATAGAACTGTAAGCGCTACTGGCAGGTTTCAATTATGCATTTCATATCACACAGCTCAAAATATACTTTAGATTTCGTTATATAACAATTTTCCAGCACTATCAAACTTCTATACTAAAAGACATTACAAGAAGCAAAGAAGAAACCGAGCAATTGATTTATCCAGATGTAAGAAGCAGCATGATGGCTGAATGCTATTCACAAATCAGGCTTGTGGATTGAAAGGTTGGCATCCTATCATTTTCCGAAGTCATATTTAACGAGAATCTATCTAATCTTTTGTCGAGGGAAAAAAAAAAGAAAAGAAGAAAATATATGCGAACAGAGAGCCCTAAAAGAAAAGAGTAAGGTAAACCTACAAAAATGGTCTCTATTCAAGCAAAAAAAGAGCAAAAGAATAGTTAAAAAATGGTTTCACCACCGAAGTCCAAAGATAAACATAGAATCTAACGAGTAAGAAAACATCATACAACAACTACTCAATCTCTCAAAATATTATATTGTTCCTCTCTCCTTATAGCCCCAAAAAATAGCATGCATCCCAGCTTCCCACGAAAACTCTCTCATCTCCGGATAGGGATGGTAAAGTATAACTTCTAGATCAACTATCTACGACCCCTCTACCTAGAAATGGAGAGTTAGAACTCTACAAAGAAATGACTTCAAACCTCACAAGTCAGCAACCCTCCTACAGAGAATGCAATACCAAGGGAAGCACCTGCCTCGACACAAGGGCTTCAAGGCCAAATTGTTCTTCTAAGAAATTCTAGGGTTCATTAGCAGCACGAGAGATTTGTTCTAATTTTCCTAAAATATTACATTCTATGTAGTTCATGTTCCACTTTAGTTGACTAAAGTACAAAAAATCAAATGAAGGATGTTCGTCAAAGGTTCACTCTAATTTCTATGAATATTCATTTTTTCTTGGAATATTATTCTTTCTATTAAACAATGTGAGAGGGAGAAAAAGAAAATACATCAAAGGATTAAGTAATGGCACCAAATCTAACTTTCAGATAAGGTCACTTTCAATTTACAATTATATATAACTTAAAGCCATGAGTTAAAGACCAAACCTTGAACAAACATGGTAGAATAACCACTTCCTCGCCACAAAGGAATAACGAAGTATCGGCTGCAAGGTTGCACTAAACTTAGAACAGCAAAATACTGAAAAATAACTCAAAGCAGCATTTCCAAAATGTTCGATAGTTACCAATCCGCAGCTCGTTGTTCCAATAAATGATATAGCTTAGCTTTCATTGATGCCCCAATATGACCTCTTCCCAAATGATACTGGCAAACAAACCCAATGTGAGAGTAATTGCATATACGGGAGATAAAAGAAGAGAATTTGACCTCGGGCTACTAATATTGATAACATTTAACTACTGTTTGAGTTGGGAAGTATGCCAACAAAGCTAAACCAATTACTTCCATTGATGAACTTCTAAATTCAAGAGCATTTAGAATTAGTACTTACAATGAGGATTTGTTATGAATATTTAGAAGTAATAATTGTAGTCAAAAGTTCGTTTGGATGTAGTTTTGAAGAGTATGTAGAATTAGTATTTAGAATGAGAATTTATTGAGTATTTGTAAATAATGATTGCAAGCAAAAGCTTGTTTGGATGTAGTTTTTAAGAGTATTTAGTATTTAGATTGAAGATTTATTTTGAGTATTTAAAAGTAATGATTGCAATCAAAAGCTTGTTTTCATATACTTTTTTTAAGTATTTCTAAATACTTAATCCAAACATCCTAAAGTACGAATATTCATTTCATAATTTATGATAAATGACTAAACTCAAAATAGAGCCATCTGTCTCGGGACTACAAAAACAAAGGTTCCAACTATGTTCAATTCAAACATTACATCAGAGTACCCACATTCATAACAAATG
>JBBMEG010000024.1:1679845-1715078 GCA_037832605.1 Cyclanthera cordifolia
TGATGACCGTCTTTATTGACGGCGAGTGGACCATAGGAGTCAACGTAGTAAAATCAGCAGCGGCTAATTTTGACTGCGTTGACTTCAACTCCTTTTCAAGCATTTGATTGAAGCTTCTTGGCGACGGCGGAATATGAATCGACGCAGCCTCGTCGGAGCACCGCGTCGTCTGAATTTATTGTGATGATCGCCGGAAAACACCCCATCGGCGGCAGCCCAACCACCGCAAATCTCCGGCCACGTTCAGCCCACAACCGGCCTGTAATAATTTGCACCGCAAAAAAGGCCATTTATTGTTAGCATTCATTTATTTAATGAAGCTACCAACCGACAGGCCTATAAAGCTGAATTTATGTAGTATGAAATTTTAGATTGACACATTTCACCATTCATAAATCTTGACAACTAAATAAATAATTTATTTTATTTTATTTTATTTTACTTTCTTACCGTATAAACAAAATGGGCAACAATATCCTCAATACATGTTTTTTGTATTGGACTTTATGATTCGTAATTGTTTGGCTAGAACGGAAGGAAACAATGGAAAGTGAAAGTAAATAAGTGTTTCGTAAAATAATAAAAGAAAAGAAAAGAGATAATAAATAAGTGTTTGGTAAATGAGGAATAAAAGTTATGATGTTATCTATTGAAATTGATATTTATTACTTTTTTAATATAAAATAATACTTTAAATTAAAAAAAAATTATCATTTTAATTAAGAATAATAAAAATGATAAACAATAAATATAATCCAATTTTTTTAATGAAAAAAATTAAGTTAATAACTCAAATAAAAATGTTGAGATTAAGTTGAAATTTTACAAAGGTAAAAAAGGGAAAAAAAATCAAAAAAAAAAAAAAACACAAATTTAAACGTAAACGAGAAACGTTTAACAAAAAATTGAGAAAACATTTTTATATAAAAATTTTCAATTACTTACCAGTTAAAAATATAATTAAAGGCATAAACAACAATAAATATTGTTCAAATAACATAATGTATCAAAAAAAGTGATAAATATTGCATTTTAGAATGAAATTAGAGAGTAGAAGAGCTGTAGCTCAACATATTAGTGAATGTTGAAAGATCATGAGGTTACGGATTCGGTGCACCTGATTGAATCGACTCTTTATTTCATTTTCTTCATCTTCAACCATGGATAGGATCAGTTCAAAATTCATTTTACCCACTAGAAGTTATTTTAAGAGAACAATGACCAATTGATGCTTTGGAAGTCAATGTGTGTGCAAGATTAAAGTTGATCATAAATTTTATGATATGTGATATGATTTAAATTGTCTTTATCTTAATCTTATCATGGTCTTTAATTACTCTAGGAGAGTTAAAAATTTTGGAGTTAGCAAAATAAACATTAATTATCAGATTTTAGAATATTTTAGGCAAATTTTCAATTTGTTTTTAATGTTTTAGGTTACAATTTGTTAAGTGGTCAATATGATATTGTTGGACAGAGAAGTTGTGACTATTCAAATAACCATAGGTTACATTGTGGAGTTAATTTGCTTAGGCTATAAAAACCATGAATTTAGTTGTAAAACTCATATTTGGAAGAATGAAAAATATTTTTCAACAAGAAATCATTTTCTTAAAAATTTAGAGCATGTTTTTTGCCATTTTCTAAGTTCCTATGCAATTCTTGTGATAGATTGCTTGTGAGTCATTCAATCTAGCAGTGATCAAATTTTATTCTGGAGTGACTCAATGTAGAACAAGATCTTCCATACCTTGCTCCTAGATCTTTGATCAAAGAGGTAATCAAAAATCTAACTTTTTTTTTTCTCTTTGTTATTCCAAATTCATAAGTAGGCGTTAATCTATTAGATTCAAGAGTTCTTGCTTCATTATAAGCTTCAATCTTTGAGTTAAGAATTAGGGTTGCCTTATCAGAATCTCACACAATCTCTTTGAGAGTGGAGATCCGAACACATAATCTCTTAATCATGGACACAAATTTATGATAATTGATCTATTTTTTTATCCCCTCATGAGACGCGCAAGGAATATCGACAAATTACTGATCTAAAGGGATGGGGCGAATGCGTAAACAGTTAAACTCGCTAGGAAGATAATCAAAATGCTGCTATTTTTTCTACTTATTATATAATGCAAACAGTCACTGGAGCATCTGACCATAGAACATAAATTTACACTAGCTATGCATCTGTTTGTGAAAAGAAATCAGCTTAACAAAATGATGAAATCAAAACCAAGAAAAATGAAAGCAGGATGCAAAATATTTGCAGAAAGGGTGATTTCATTATTCGTACCAAGGCTTTTTGAAGATTTACCGTTGAAGTAACTCTCAGGACAGTCATCCACAACAGTGGCAGTGAGCAAAAATGGTTTGTTCTTTTAGAGTACACAATGAAAGCTGATATTCGTTGCGCCCCAACCGCAATCAACAAAGTTATTCCTCGCCGTTGATAATGCTAGAAGAGTTCAAACACTAACGTGTATCAAAATCAGATTGACAATTAAGCAGCAATATTCGACAAAGTGGATGAATATCAGTTCATGAAACACTATATAAAATAGGGGCTATTCTCGAGGGATGACACGGCGGTTGAAGGTTTGAGCTTTAAAGATGTGCTTCCTCAAGATTTCAAGTTCGAGATCCATCTTTAATATTAATATATAGAAACCTCTCGTATTTTCATTCCTGACCTAGGGACGGGTGTGATTACTCCGGGTATACTGGAACAAAGCTTCAATTTCCCAATTCAAAAAAAAAAAACAAAAGTAGGCGCTAATTGCACAGAAAATTAAAAGCGAACTACAATTGAACCCAGAAGCACCTAGAGCACACTAAAATCAATTATAATGATCACATAATAAATTTAGTTACTTGCATTGCTCGGAAAGATCTTAATAGAAACGCCAACTAACAGAACTTTCTCTGTTCTATGACTTTCTTTTCATAAGAAATAAGCGTCATAGGTAAATGTCAAATAACTAAGCACAACAAAGCCTATAAAATCCATAGTGCTATAAGAGATTCATCAAAGAGAGAGTATAGTTACAAGTGTAAACAAAATCAGAGGTATGCCCATAGGAAGATACAAAAATATTAAGTTTCAAACATCTGTAAATCAAAGAATTACTTATTTGAATGAACTCCTTTGTATTGACCTGTCGAATTCGTCATATCGTGTTTTACGACCGCTGGTAAATGTATCCGGAACTCCATTAATTTAATATAATGACGGAAGCTAAATATGTAGAAATTTCGCTTCATAGAAAACAAACAACTAGATGCCAATCTTGCTTCAGAATTAAACTAACCCTCGTTCCCAATCAACCCTTGTACTAATCGGCATCACAAGATCATATGTAACTGTTAAAAACTAGTCAGGATGCATAATGTTCAGTATCAAGAGAAACCATTTCCAGGAACTCTGAGAACAAATGAAGATTCACCTTCACACTCATCAAAAACTCCAAATTTAGTTCTCACGATAAACTTAGCAAACCTTGACTAATCTACCAGCTTAAGCGAACCCGACTAATCTCACAAGAAAGACCGATTGATCCTACAACATTTAACTAACTTAGTAAATTATTACTTGTTTGGATAAGAAACAAGTTCTTTAATGAAATGAAATTATTCCTGGTTCCAACTTAGTAAATTAACACCCCCAACTGTTTCTCAACTCTTCAGATCTAACCATGTGCAACAGTAGGGACAGGCTAGTGGTGCCCCCGGTTTAGAGGAGCGAACAAAATTTGCAAGGTTATAAAAAAAAACTTAGTAAATTAGTTGTAGGTTCCGCAAGGTCATTTTAATCATTAGCAAAACTATCATGATTCACGAAGTTTGGGGTAGTTAGAATGAGAAGAGATCCCTTCCTATTGCTTAAACCTCCAACATTTATCATGTCAAATAATAATTTATTCTTAGTTTTATTTATCAATCCCTTCCCTTCCCGCCGTAACTAAATATGTCCTAAACTCGTTCTAAGCCATCAACTAACATCAAGAAATTCGACCCACATGGTAATAATCAACCCACCCCAAATTCCAACAGATGATTTCTGGAAGAAAAAAAAAAAAAAAGAACCCAACATAAAGAATTGAATGAAGGCATTAAAGACAAACAAAATACAACACTCACCCAAATCCAAAGTAAAAAAAATTCAAGGACGAGTTTCACGCTCGCTAGTGGAAGCCGAATTGGAATCGTCTTGGCGAGAGGGCAAAGGATTGGAACCCTTAATCACCCAACCGAGAGCGAAGAAGGAGATTCCGGCGAGTATAGCAGTTCCCCAAGCGTGCGAGTACCATTTACTGTACTGTCTAATCGCAAACCTCCATTGATCTCGAAGCGTTGCAGCGTCGGGATTCTGGATCTCCGGTGGGTTACGATAACGAATCCTTTGGCCTGTGGATTCGGATTTCAAGCCATTGCTACTGATTTCATTCGCAATTTTAGGTGGAGGAGAAGAAGAAGAATCAGTAGGAGGATTGGATTCTGTCATAGCACCAAAAACTACTACTCGGTTCTCAGCTATCTTAATTCAGTATCGCCGAAAACGGCGAAGTCAATCGTCTTGGCCACGTGGATGCCTAATTTACAAAAAAAAAAAAAAAAAAAAAAACCAAATTTAGTTTTTTTTTTTTTTTTTCACAATATACCGTGTAACTGTGTAACCATGCCCGTCTCTAGGCCCGCATCGAACCATCAAAGAAAAAAAAAAAACCAAATTTAGGTTCTTCTCAACCATATGAGAGTTGAAATTCATAAATCTTTATCATAATTCAATAATAATTGAGATGAGTATTTAAACCTATGGTTTCTTTTTATCATGAATTAATTAGATTCATTAGAGTATGGTTTTGGTTGGCAGAATTTATAACTTTTCATATTTTAATTTAGTTGAATTAAAATCTTTTAGACTTGTTTTTATAGTTATATAATAATCGGAAGTACTAACATTTAAACTTACTAAACTCTTTTTTTTTTTTTTTTTGTTGAAGGTAATTGAATTTACTATCACTAAGCTTACACTAGAAGCTCAATCAAATTAAAGTTTAGATCATTTTGATAAATTGAAAACACACATGATGAAACTTTTTCGATCCAACATAAACTTTCGGCATCAACAAATAAAGCCTCTTTAGCCAATCCATGAGCAAGCCGATTTTTCTAGACGATTTTACCAAGAGAACATGCATGAATCTAACTGGTTTGCAATACTATGAATCTCCATCACCAACACAGCTAACTCAAAACTGTCATCTTCATCATGATCCGAACGGTCACATTTGACTCAACTATAATGCTCACAATATGTGAAAAAATTAGATCATGCCTAAATAATAATGCCCACACATGTGCTACACTACGAGGTACACTCTTTTTTCTTTCTTTTTTTGTGTTAAAATAAAATAAATTATGACTCATATTGGGCCACGTGTACCTAAATATTTCTCTATTATTTATATATGCTTTTCTTAAGAGATAAAAAAAGAAACATCAAAATCAAAGTTAATAATAATACCTATAACAAAGTCCATGTATACCCATTTTTAATTTATGACTCGGACTAAATATGATAACTTGTCCCCAAAAAAAAACTAAGGGAGTATTATCCGTCGATCTTATTGACATTTGTTCTATTTTGATTCTTAGAATTTCAAAAGTTCAACCAAAATTTTAATTTTAGTTTGTTCGTTTTATTCCACGACCTTTCAAAAATCTAAATTTTTGTAATTCGTTTTTCAAAACATAAAAATGATCACCATAGTCGAAGTTAATATCAATTGAAACTATTCCAATAATATTAATACTTGAAATACTATCAAAGACAATGTAAACACATTTTAAAATTTTATAGAATAAGGTAATTTTTAAAGCAAAATAAACAAAAGAAAAAACTTCTAAAAACCAATTTTATATTTTCATGAAAGTTCAAGAACAAACAACTAAACAAACTTCAAAATTTAAAATTTAACATTCAAATTTGATATTCAACGGATTAAGAACTAAAATAGAACAAATTTCAAAATTCAAGACAAATTAAATTCTTAAAGATTCAAAAACTAAAATGGAACAAAATTTCGGTACCAAACCAAAATGACAAAAGTAAAAAATAATCATGTGTACATTAATTCAAAAATTAGAGGTAAGTAGATTGGAAAATGAATTAAACTTAAAAGGTAATTAGTAAAAATACTAAAGCCAATTTTGTATGAAATTGAAGGTTATGAAAATTTTATTCATTCGTCAATTTTGAATACTAACAGACTTAATTTTGAAAATAGCTCAGTTCTAAATCAAATAAATGACTAGATATTTATGTTGAATATTCAGATAAAGTAGGGAGAAATTAAACCTAGAATAGAAATAGCAACACATTTCTAAGCTTAGAGTTCAAATATGAATGATATCAAAAAATTAGATTGAAAATGGAAACAACTTGAAATATTACGGGCATGTATGGTTACGGCGGAAAGGAAAAGGTAGGGTAAAGAAGGGATAAATAATGAAAAGTAAGAATAAATTAGGGATGGATATGATGAAAGTCAGTGGGCCAAAATAATGGGAAGACTCCTTCCGTTCCTTTTCCACCACATCAAACATACCGTATGATAAAAGAATTCAAATATCTTAACAAAGACAAAATAGATGTCTGGTGCAACTTAAGCATACTTGGAACTATTTGACCCTCCAAAAAATGCACAAGAAATTAATTCATATTTACTACTTAAGAAAGATTTAAATTTTGATAACCAGGAATTAAAGGTTCACCCCTTATACTCAAAGAAAGGCACTCGCGCCCATCTTATACTACAACACAAACTTGAAAGATAACAATGATATTTACAATTAAGTTCATTTGTAGGTTTTGAACCTAGAACCTCCAAACTTAGATGGGAACCGCAATGAGGATTGTTTGCATCTACATCCAAAACATCTCTCTTTCAAAATCATTCAAAATAACCTCTCATTTTTAATCACTCAAAATAACCCTTAAAAAATTATTCATCAAAACTCCCCTAAAGGTGTACAAAAAACTACCCAACCAAAACAGTAAGGATTGGGTTGAGTTATAATTCTATTGGGGTTGAGTTCGTTCTATGATTGACCAATTTTTTACTCGTTCAACTTAACCTAACTTGTACAAAAGAATAATATATGCATATGTATATATGAGTTTGGGAAAAGAAATTAATTAATAAGATAGATTCTTAACATATTCATAAATAACATGCACTAATATAATAGGTAATATAAGTTAAGTATAGTATCATTCATATTATATATTTACAGAATATGAATGTAGTTGTTTTATAGAGGAAATGAGAGATTAATACAACCTGGGAGCTCAAACCAACCTAACTCAAAAATATAGGATTGGGTTGGGTTGCTATAATGTATAGAGTTAGACGGGTTGGAGAAATGACCAGCCCAAAACTTTGGGTTGATCCAATGGAGAGTCCAAGTGTTCAGTGGAGATCCCTCCACAAAATAAATAGATAGCATCCCAGTCAAAAAGTATTTTTATTTTTTCGTAGTTGCGTGAAGAAACAGGAGGTATTATGTATTTCCCTCCCACGTACATTTATTCTTGATACGCTGAGATATTAAGAAAAGTCTTTTCCTTTCAAATAATTTCAACCATCCATGGTTGATTCTATCAATTCTGCCCAAATCAACTCAGCAGAATTCTAGACCAATATTCAAAGAAGAAAAAGGAAAGATATTCTAAAATGATAAGGTATAAAGGCATTAGAGAATAAAGGTTAAACTAATATTGAAGTCTCGTTGAAATGGAACCATTTATACTGCGGAAGATATCAGTAGTATACTTGCATAAATGTAAAACATGATATTACGGTCACTTCTATGCCAAAGAAGAGAATATTACTTGGTTGCAAACTATAAAGTAGAATGGTAGAGAATACATATTGTTCGTCCCTGGAAAACGAGCTCGGAGGGTCCCCGGAGCTCATTTGCGAGCTTCTGTTTTCTTCTGTTCTTTGGCTGAAAGTAAGAGATAAGGAGAGGTAGGGTATCAAGTTACGATGTCAATCTTAAGGGGAAATATAAAAAGGCATATTGTTCTGTTGTATATATTACCAGCTTTTTCTTCTTCTCTTTTTTTAGCAGCTTCTGCCCTTTGTTGGCGAATAAGAGTCAAGCGTTCTGCATAGTATAAAGTGAAGTAAAGTTTCAATATCAGATGGTTTTCAAAATTCAAAAATTCAAAAATTCAAAAAGTCAATATCAGACAAGTCCTGGCTTCAAATTTGTTGACAACATTCAGTAGCTGCGATTGAGGTCTAGGACGATTGCCACCCCCATAATGCTACTATAAAAGTTCACTTTAAACCCAATTTATACAATTTTAATGATGTAAAACACACAAACTATTAATCTAAGTGCTGCTGCTGTGCTGCAGAATGAAAAGAACACGGACATTCCAATCTTGGATGACGGATTGAAAATAAAAAGGACATTGTTAGTTGATATAATTAAATTTATCCCAACCTACGAGCTTAAACTTTTAGGTTGATTGGTGATTTAACATAACTCAATATGGTATCAGAGCAAGAGGTCTTGAGATCGAGACTCTGCCATGTCGTTTTCCTTCCCATTTAAAATTAATTCTACTTGTAGGACATTTCTAAAATTTCTAAGTCCATAAGTGAGGGGGAGTGTTAGTTGATATCATTAAATTTATCTGAACCTACTAACTTAAACTTTTAGGTTGATTGGTTGTTTAACATAACTCTAAAACGGGTACTATCCTCAAAACATAGAACACATGCTTAAACCAAATATTTGATCATAGAAGTAGGATTACCTAAATCCTTCTTAGCTTGATCAGTTTTCCCCTGTTCTTGAAGCCTCATGTATCGCTCATGAGCCTTTTGTTTCTCTAACTCCTCTCTGGAAAATAAATAAACAAAATTTTATAAAATTTGTGCATACTTGTAACATTGCCAGATTTGTTTCAGATTAAGAATCAGACATTTAAGTTCGCGTTAAATATTCTTCAAAACATAGAAAATAGAGCTTGTAATAACCTTTCACGCCTGGAAAGTTCAGTTGTTTTCCCAATCTGCAAAATGAGGTGAATTACATCTCTACTGTATAATAATGTTCAAATTGAGAAACCATATGTGAGGATGATTATTAAACTTACATCAATATCTCTAGCTTTCAAGGTTTTTGGCTTTACCAAGTTAGGATTTTCAATCTCAATAATACCTTGAGTACCTTTCCTCTAGCAGAATTTGACAATAAAATAAAAATGATTTAGTTCACTTCCATCAGTTGAGAACTATGAAAATATGTAGAAAATTATGCTTAGAGATTAAATAAAAAGACTAAATACAAACTCTAGGTTTATCTCCTTCATCCCCAGATTCGTCCCCAGATTCTTGTTCAGATCCTTCCTCAGACTCATCCTCCTCCTTGTGTTCAGCTTCTGCCTATACTCGTGCACAAAATACGTAAATAGAAAGAACAAGACCATGCAGTTAAGGAAGCAGCAACTTGAGATACACACAAGTGTATTATCCATCCTCAATTGGAAAAAAAAAAAACAACATCCAGATCATATAACATATACTGGCTTAAAAGCATTCTTGAGAATTATGTTGCTGGTAGATGAGAATATTAATGGGAACTCTGTGTGTGCATGCCTGAACTCTTGAGGTACAGAGATAGAGAGAACCTGTCTAAACGTGCGTGGCCGCGTTGAGGTTCCAGCAACTACAGGTAATTCAGAATCTGAAGTTAGAAATGTGAATTTAAACCACCATAAACTATCTCAAGAATGGAATCTTTAGTTTTGTAGATAGTTCATCTATAAGAAAAGCTTAAGGACTGAAGAATTATAATCACAATTCACAAATGTGTTTGCATGATGCGCTGAATACAAATAATGGGCTATTTCTTCACACCATTATCTCTCCCATCGGCCATCTTTTACTAGTTTAGAGAAGCAATTCCAAAGCAAACCGAATAGCAACCCTGCGGTAGAAGTAAATCGTACAATAACCTAGACCTTTCCTTCATTTTCATTTTTTTTTTCATATAACGGAGAATTAGGCACTCGTGCACGTCCCCAAACTCCGTACAATTAAGCTCACTCATCACTCATTTTAAATTCAGGAGGAACCCTACCTTTAAGACCCCAGACTTCTATCAACGAGGCAATCCCTTCGAAACCCAAGACCTTTCACTTAGATTAAAACGTTTTCAACTAGACGTCAAAATACAATAAAAGTAGAAATACTTCCGCAATCAACTAAGCCTAGATCTCACACCTAAACCAAGAACCTCCAGATAGGCGATAAATATTATGTAAAAACAACAGCGATGCATAGAAACAGCTGAAATCACTGATAAATCCAACATCATTCGAAATACTGGACTCTCAAAGTCAAGCAGAAGCTCAATCCGATAAAATCAAATACATCAGGGCTTCAAAAGACGCTCGCATCCAAAGTAAAGATCTAATGATCTTGAATTTCTCATTAATCAACCAAAGGTAGTGAAAGAAAATAAGGGAGATATTGCTTACGCATGTCTTCTGGGGTAGAGAATTGGCGGCGGCCGGTGGGCTTGCTCTTGAACTTTCCTCTTCCCATCGTCGACGAAAAGCAGAAATCGGAAGAAGAATCAGAAGAGAAGAAAAATCAACTAGAAGCCGCTCCTGAGTTAAATCGTCGAAGAAGAAGAAGATGGTTCGAAGCTCCGCTTTTGCGCCGAGGGGAGAATTTATAGTTGTGTTGGGTTTATTTGTTTCCTGGCTCGTTTGATCTCTCTCTGGTGCAAAAACGCCAATCGGATTCCCCAAACCCTACCCGAACCGTCACACAATAATCTCTCTCATTCCTTTTTTTTTTTTTTTTTTTTTTTAACCAAGTATTAATTTACAACTTATCTCTAAACAATACTCGTTTTTATAATCAGTCATTTCTAATTATTCAAAATAATAGTTCATTTTTTATTATTCATTTCTAATCATATTCAAACTGAGTTATAGCAAAAATTATCATTTATAACGAGTTATTAATTATAATTTTTTTGCAAAGAACAATGTTTAAACAAGTGGTTACTAAAAACTTAAATATCTAATCTCTCAAAGTAACATTTTATTTACAATCACTTTACAATTTTACATTCAAACACCTTCGTAACATTTTTTTTTATAAGGATCCTACCCATTCTATGACCTATTTCATAATCTTACTTCTATATGCATGTACAAATTTAACAAGAGATATCATGAATATTACCTCATTTATTGAAAATCATAAAACAATTAAATCGATAAAAATAGTTTTCAGGGTACCCTTTCAACATGAAAATCCAAAGGAAATAAATAAAAGACACGTCTCAAAAATTAAATTGTTCGTGCGGAAGTAAAACAGTTTAAGCATTAAAACTGTCTAATCTAATGCAACTTATTAAAAATACTATCTCATGGTCCCGTCAGTTCCAACTCCGCCATCTGGTTTTACTCACGAGTACCTGTAGAATTCAACAATAAAAATGGTGGGTTTTTACATTCAGTAAGGGTCCTAGCAAAGGACCTCATGAGACACATAAGAGAATAGAAACATGAAATCAAGTAAGCACGGTAGAACCTCGCAAGAAGGCCTAGAGACCTAAGTCAAAAAACCGTAATACCCCTCTTCGAGTCTCCTAACTCTAGACTAATAAATCATATAAATGTTGCCCCTCACAGCTTGTTCTCAAGATTTAGTTTGTTTGTGTTCAATAGGCTTTAGCTTGTTGATCTTCTTGTATGGTTGGTCATTGACTTGTTGATCTTATTGGATGATTGATCTTTGACTTGTTGATCATGGAATCAATCGTTGACTTGTTGATCTTCTGGTACGGTTCACTTCAAGAACACGATGTGTGTTCTTCGTGTTTTATGATTGATTTAAAGAATGTGATGCACGTTCTTCGTAGTTGATCGTTTGTTTATGGAATTGCGATCTTGACTTGAAGAACAGATGTGCGTTCTTTGTATTTGGTTGCTGATTTGTGGAAACGCTTGATCTTCGAAGTGATTTTGTACTTCATAAGTTGCTTTGATCCTTAGAAACTTGAAAAGTCATCAACTTTGTTGAGTTCTTTCCGAGTTTCAAACTTCTGGTCTTTCTATAAACTCTAAGCTTGGGCCCTAGTGGGTCATTAGGCTTGGCCTACTAGACTTGTCTATATAGATTTGGACCTATTTGTTGAGTTTTGGACTTCCATGTTTGGACTCAGTTTCAAAATAAAACAAACTTTTGATCCAATTTAATTTTGAAAAATATTATCTCAAAATTTAATTTAATTTTGTCATTAAATTTGAAATAATGACGTGACAATTGATGATTGACTGAAATTTTGTAGTCAACAAGGTGAACTACTCCTCTCATTACTAATTGATTTCCTCTCATTGCTAATTGATTTTGAGATGAATACTCATACTTTTTATATACTATCAAAACTCATCAACCCAAATAGATATTTGCTCCATATTAGATTTAAAAATGATGAACCAACTTTCTCCTTTTTTTTTTTTTTCTTTCTTTTTTTTTTTGTTTGAAAAAAGTAGCAAATATATTCATGAACTAAAAAATAAAAATAAAGCATTTACTCTTACATTAATTATCAACCAATTTCTATTAAAGCGAAAATTGGAGAAATTTATTTTGAAATTGCTTTTTAACTCGCCCATTTTCCTAAAACATCCAAAAAAATTTAAGAAATTTTATTTTGGAATTATGATTTACCCTTAGATAGGCAGTCAAAATCGAAGAAACAAACGGAGAGTAAATTGTCGAAAGAATGAAAGAAAATTAAGCGTTGATAGAGAAAAATGCAATATTTTAAGTTTAACCCATGGTAAAATGGAAAATAAGAAATTCAAACACAACCAATCAAAGATAGGACAATAGAGAAAGATTTAACAGGAAATAATTCAGCAAATCTACATTTCTGATAATGGTTAACAAGGTAGTAACCTTAGAGCAATATACATTTCAATATCTTGAGAGATTACTGAAAAGATTACTCAAGATGTGTATGTTGACAATTGACATCAAATAAAATAAAACCTAGATAGCATAATGTTGGCGGATTACATTTTATCGAAACCCAGACCGCGACCTAAAACCATTATACGAGTTTGTAGCACCAGCAGAAACAATATACATTACTAGTTAGACTCTGCTGTGTTACAGTGACTAATCTCCTAGAATCATACCAAATGCAAATTGTAACCCAAAATATTAGGGAAAACAACCAGCTTTACCGTTTTCCAGAAGTCAGGAGCTCCATCTTGAAGTGTGTATGTTGCAGCTCCTCCCTAGATGAGTATCAGATATAATATACCATGAGAGAAGAAAAAAAAAAGAACTTATTTATGTTATTTGAAGCCAAAAAGAAAAAACTGATTTCCGGAAGAATGAACTGTAAACTCGATCCCAGCATCAGCAGTGCACAATTCATTCGATGACCGAGCTTCTAAACTATTAAAGGTAATATTCGCTCAAATTCTCGACGAGGTAATCATACTGTGCCTGAAGCATATAGTCATATGTTCCATTGGGTGGCATGACTCTATTTGCTGAGGGGTAACCATTTCCAATACCAACTTTTGTGTTAATCTTGGTTCTTGCCTTCACAAAGCGCTTATTATCAGGGAATTCAGCAGTAAGTCTTCCCATTTGCCTCTGTAAATCAGCAACTGAATCATTTGATACCTTAGTCTTAGAACTTTTTTTTCCATCAACAAGTTTCAGCTCCAATCTATACAAAGCGCAGGCATCACACTTGTTGATTTCGTATTCGTAAAGATGCCACTCGTAGTGGTTCAGTGGCTGAGGATCCATGTAATAAGACCTTTTCAGCCCTCCAAATTCATTCATCACTTGCTTTCTTGATTCATGCCAACCGCGTCCCCTGTAATCAGGCAATGACCTCTGTTTCCTATTTCCACTCTCGAATGCTCGGCGAGGCTTATCGAAGAAAAGCCACTCCCTAATCATCTCACCCTCCAATATTGAGAGATCAAAAAGCTCTGAAATACAAGAAAGAAATAATCCTGTTAGTTGATATAATTAAATTTATCCAACTTATAAACTTAAATTTTTAGGTTGATTGGTAATTTAACATAATTCAACATGGTATCAGAGTAGAGGTTCTGAGTTTAGTCCCTGCTCCCAATTTATAATTAAATTCCACTTGTAGAATATTTATCAAATTTCTAAGACCCACAAGTGAGGGGAGTGTCAATTGATATAATTAAATTTATTTCAACCTATCATTTTAAGTTTTTAGGTTGATTGGTGATTTACATAATTCAATCAATACAAGCATTTTACCAGGAGTACTACGGCGCAATAGCTTACCGGGAGCATTCCATGGGGATTTTGCAGTGGCAGCTCCCTCACATTCAGGGATGCCAACATCTTTGCATTGTGACTTAGCACTAAGAGCAGCAAAAAGCAAGCCATCCTTCAGACCAATGCCACCTGGGCGTAAAACTGGACCCATTCCAGGAGGGCCTTCATTCAATGCTAAGGCAGCATGAAAACTGCTACAGTAATCCTCGCACCAGTCCAACCCTTGGGCAGGCCGAGGGCAATCCCAAAGTGCACATTTTGGGCCTAGAAAAGCAGCAGGTGGAGGACATATGCTGGGGCAGTAGCTAGAAACATGAGGAATTGCACCCTCCCCACACAAACCTCTACCATTAAGGAAAGAGTAGAAGTTGTGCTCAACGCCCTGTTGTAAATCAAATTGATGACTATCAAAATATGGAGCTCCTTCCAAGTTATTCATACCCATACCATGAACTCCTGAAGGAGAGTTCTTGCATTGATCAACTAGAGGGAAGCTTGGTTCTTGGTGTACCCGATTCACATTAAATCCCTGAAAGCAGGTCAAGTAGTAATACTAAATAACAGTAATAACAAGCATGAAAGACAAGACAGATTTTCAAATCTATTGGACACTTTCTATCAATAAAGGCAAAACAGCTAGAATAGAAGAGAATGAACCAATTTCCCCAACAAAATTCATATTCACACAACTTATAAAATAAAAATATTTTCAATGGTCAAAGTCCACATCATGGGGCGAGAGATAGAAAAACCCATGAAGGGCATGCATAAATAACTCCATGCTTAATGTTCATCCGTGTTAGAGAAAGGGAACGTCATGCAAATATGGTGCTGGAAGCAGAATTTCTAATTTCACCAATTACCGAAGTTAAATGCATGGCACGACCACATAAGATGACAAGGGCTTAGATGTATAACAGTACAAGCGAGTTCCTTTTTTTGTAATGATTCCCACATCCAATCTAATTGGAAGCTGGATACTGATTCTGGCAAAGAGCCTCGTTGCACAGCAGGCAATAGTTTTTTTCCTAGTAAAGAGTTAATTTGCAATATCCCCAAAAAAGAACAAAAATGCAGGACATAAGTTGTCAAAACTCTCGGTATCTTTTGCAGAAGGCTGAATCAAGACAACAAAAGCAAGAAGACTTTGAACCAATCGGAGCTTTCTCCTTTTGTTTGAATTTTTTCCATCACATGCATCCAACAATTATCAAGGGACACAATTATAATTTATAAAGTAAAGAAGAAAGACAAACTTGGACACAAGCTAAGCAATATCCAAACATAAAATACACATTAAAAAAAATCCCACCTCTTGAACTGCCATAGTTTCTCCAACCTGCAGATTTTGTTCATTGGGTTCGGGCTTAGGAGCAGCTAAAGGACTAGATGCGTCATCCTCCTCCTCACAAAATTGTAACAATCGACAAATGTCCGAAGAAAATGACCCAAGGCCTCCACCCTAAGTCAAACATACACTAAAAACATCATAATCCATATATGCATGCCTTCACATCGAAGCATTCACCACTTAAAATTCAGTTAAACTAGCTATCGTCCTCATTACCACATACATAAATATGCAGATTATCATATCAAATGATACTCTTCATCTTATGCACTTAAAAATGAATTCAATATACAGTGCTAACTTGTTGCAAGGAGGACGCTGGAGAGGGCTCGCTCAGCTCGGCTTTCCACTCACGAAGCATCTGATGAACTTGTTCCTCGAGAATCGACACATCAACTGTGCGGCTTTCTTTCCTGGCATATTGCAAATCTACAAATATGCTTTGCAGATCATCGACTCGATTCTTTGCCTTATCCTTAAAGAGCCTGTGGGAAGCTGACTTGCAACTGGTCTTCGAATGCTTTCCCATTACAGATCTCTAACTTTTCTCCTAGTCCCTACGAATTCCAGGAAATGAATTGCATGTCAGACAGCAGATATGAAAAACAAAAATATATATACATTCAATTGCAACAGAGAGACAGCAAAATGAACCAACTAAGGTAGATTGTATTTTTATCGTTTTTTTCATACCCGGGCTAACTTATGCACCTTGACTATTCTTACCAACATACCGCCTAAGCCTACCACATTTAGATGTCACCACAGCAAGAAGAAAATTAACTGGATTGAACCATAAACTTTTGATTTCTTAATGACCTTTGACCAGTAGGCTACCCAGGGCAGTTTACCAAGGTATATTGCTGCTCGGAAATTCAACAAAGAACAAGCGATAATAGCAATAAGACTATAACACAACCGATTTTAGACGAACACATTTAAGAAAAAAAAAAAAAAATCATAGAACACAGACAAAATCCATTAAAGCAAATTCGATTCAATTGTACAAGCAGAGAAATAAAAAATCATAAATAATCGAAATCAATCAGATCCCACATGAGTACGAGCATCAATAAACCAAAAAAAAAAAAAAAAAAAAAAAAATCAATCATATGGCTAAATTAAACTCAAAAAAACAAAACAAGAACTGAAAGCAAATTCCAAATTAGATCATCAAAACTGAAAAGAGGTAGCATAAAAATTACCGAGGAACTCGCAGCTAAACTGGCAGCAGCTGAATCGAAATCCCTGATTCTAAACAGGGCTACAAACTCAAACAATAAGGAGAAAGAAAAAAGAAACAGGGGAAATGGAAAGTGAAATATTCGCGATGAAGGGAGTGATCGAAAAGGAGATTCTCTTCAGTTGAATAGTAGAAAGCCCTAATTTCAATTCAAATTTGTAGTTGCGACAAAAGAGAGAGTTTAACAGTTGCAGACGAATTTGGCTTTTGAGAGCTCTGTGAGAAAAGCATTTCGTCTTCTTTCCCACCGCTACATATTTGCCATCAAACTCAATAAATAAATAAATAAATACACAATATTTGTATATTAAATTACACTTTTTAAAATCTACTTTTTTTAATATTTACTTTTAATTAAAATTAATTTCTCAAATTAAGACTTTTGAGCATGCATTTCACTTTTCAATTTTGTTGGTTCTTGGAAATATTACAATCCAAACTTTCTCACGTGAACTCTTAACTTATTACCATCCAAAATTTTTTCTTTTCTTTTATTTTAAATTATAAATTCGGTTCCTATCGTTAAAAAAAAAAAAAAAAATTTAAGGTAATTTTTATGATTTTAAAAATTATGACTTTAGTGTTATGGTTTAGAAAAATTTACGATTTAATTTTTATGATTTGAAAAAATAGAATTTAGTCTCTACCATTTAACAAAATATAAAATATAATTATGTTGTTTGCAATTGTTATGAATAAGCACCTAGAAGTTAATTATTTATGTGTTTAATAATGAGAACGTGAAATAAGTAATTGATTGAATAAAAAAAATGCATCATTTATACTTCAGAAGTTAAATTTAAGTGCTTAATTCGCCTATGATTTATGAATAACATAGACTATTTTTTTTATATTTTATCAAATCATATTAGACTAAGTTTTGTGTTTAAATTATACGAATTAAAATTTATATTTCTCTGAACCATAAAAATAAAAAGAACTAAAATTTTAAACTATAGACTTCAAGCTGTCCTAGTTTATAACTTACTCAAAAGAAAAATACTATTTTTTAATGACATAAAAGAAAAATACAAGGTATATTCGATAATACATTCTAAAAATGGTTCTCAAAACAATAAATCAATCCATGTGGTATATGTGTGGCAACTCAAAAAACATATAATGAAAGAGATGGTAGTCGGTTGATTTAACTATTTGGTGATAATTCAATTCAACACTACAATCACAAATTCTAAAAAATGTAAACTACTATTTTTTGATTTTGAACTTCCACATTTGTTATATTTTTATTTTTTTTTCAAAAGTACAATTTTTTAGTCTATTAACATTGAGATTTGTTTTATTTTAATTCTAGAATTTTCAAAACTCTCGTTTAAATCCGTATACTATAAAAAAAAAAAAAAAAATTAGTCCCTAATGAAAACTCAAGTCAATATTAATCAAAATTGATTTAATAATATTTATATTTTAAATACAATCAAAAATAAAATGTAAACATATTTTTAAAATTTATAAAAGAATACGATAAAAAAATAATAATAATAACAAACAAATTACAAAGATCAATTAAAAAAAAAAAAGAAAAGAAAAAAGAGATAGGTTGAGATAAATAGAAGGAAGGAATAAAAGACATGGACATTTCCACTATCCCATCTTCTAGATTCTCATGTTATCTCTTCAAAGATGGTTGGCCTTTCAAAAAGAAGTATTTTCTTCAACTTCCCATTTTGTTTTTTATTCACACTCCATGACCATACCTCCCTTGCATTAAAATGCAAATAAAATATGGTCAATTTGATCTTATCAAATATTCTATAAGTTCAAATTAACACATCCAAGATTATTTTAAATAAATAATCAAACTATAGTACTTGAACCGAGTTAAAAGATTTGAATCATCGTTGCGTTGAAAATTCCATATAAAAAAAAAAAACTCATATTATAAGATAAATGAGTTACTCCTCTTATCAGTAATTGATCTTTTTGTTATAGATATCCACGTCATCTAATATAACACAAAAGCTCATAAATCCAAACAGATATTCGATCTAATAAAAAATAAAATTAAGATATGATTCATGATTAGTGAATTCAAAAGTAACATCATCTTAAAAAAGTATGTTGAGAATCCAACATTGAAAAATGAAGAGGCAGTCTAACAATATATAAGATAGGTGTGTTACTTTTCTCATCATCAAATGATTTTGAGATTGATGCCTATGCTATCTAATTCACCGAGCTTATGAAATATTCTTAAAAAAAAGAAAAAAAAAAAAGAAAGAAAGAAATAGTAATCTCATTTTTCACATGATATTGTATGTTAAAAGAAGCAAAATCTGGAGAACCTTTGTTTTTTAGTACGAGAATGGGACAAATAAAACTATAAACCAAACAAGTAGAGGGATGCATTGAGGCTCCCAATTGAAGTCGATGGGTCTAATCCAGAGTGGAGAGCTGGCGGAGAAGTATCAAAAAATTCATGGTTCACATATTTGACTAGAGAGGGGAAGAGAAGGGAAGAAAAGTAGGAAGAAATTAATAACTGACAGAATTCAACTCGATGACCAAACAGTGGAAAGGGGTCTCTTTCTTTTCTTTTTCATCCTTTTATATCATACCAAACATATCACTAATATTTTAATATCAAATTTATCCAGGAATATAACTAATGGTCAAGAATAATTTGATAAATTTGTCTTTACTTCCAAAGATCGACTCACAACCATGTAACACTCGTCAACAAAGAATAGACGTTAAAAAGAATTATCTTTAACAACAACAAAAAAAAAATGAAAAAAAAAAAAGAAAGAAAGAAAATGATGTTGATCACTGCAAAGTTTAGAGATACTTTTTGAGTCCATGAATGTTAAACCTAGCATAGACAAATCTCGACTACTCTTACGGGATAAAGAAAATTATTTTATAATATTTGGTTGTCAAGAAAACTTGTAATAAATTAATTTATAGGTAGACGATTATCATAGATCGAACCTATAATATTTTGATTTCTCGAGATTGACAACTCATGAGGATTAAACTTTAGAAATATAAATTACAACATGATCTGCAAATCCTCGTTTGAAGACCAAAAAGAAGGCACTTGTCTGAAAAGGGAGGTAGCAGTAATATTGAATTTTGGAGTTGATGAGAGGAGAGGAGAGGAAGTGGAGGAAATGAAGTAATTTGGCGATATAAATACTTGTTTAGTGATTAGTGTATTACAAAGGAGAGATTGCAAAAAAATTTGGGATTTATATTTAGGAGAATATGTTTGTTTTAGATGAATTTTGATATAAAATTTGATTTGAAGATTGATGAGAGGTTGGAGAGAACTTGAGAAGAGGTTGAGGAGGAGTTGGGGAGAGATTGTAATGTACAGCAAACAAGTAATTCAACTCTTTCGCTTCCTCTCCTTCAAATCCAATCACCCTCCGAGAAGGACATCGTCAAGGAAAGTTGGGTTAGCTTGTGAGGGAAGCCAAAGTTAAATGATTTTGGAACCATAAAAGCAAATGATTAAGAGCCAAAATAGCAAAAATTCTTCATTTAGTTGATACTTCGAACAGTTTACACCCCATTAATGCAGGGCGATAAAAAGAATTTTATTGGAATAATATTCCATTTACAGATGTAAAATACTAATACCGAAAGCCAAAGGTTTAAAAAAATGGTGCAATATCAAAGGATAAGGAAAATGCACCTCCATTTTTCAACTGGCAAACTTAATCAAGCAGCCTTTGTTGAATTCCCACTTTCAGAGTTGACATGTTTGAAGTTCAAAATACCACCAAGACCTTTTCCTCTGGCTTGTTGTTCCAGTTCAACAAGTTTTTGCTTCAAAAGTTCCAAATCTGTTGCTAAGCTTTCGTCTCTTTGCCTCAGTGCCTACATATATAATAAACCACGTCGGAGAAAAATTATAAAATGAGAAACTTGATATTTTTTTTAGTTCATCAAGTGGCCGTGGAGATTTGAACCTCCTTATTTTTAGTCAAATGTATGTCTTAACCATTAACAAGAAACTTGATATATGTATAACCGGGAATCACGGTTTTCCGTAGAATATACATAAGGACACGCACATCTATCCCAAATCCTAAACTCGAGATAGTAAAATATTTTATGATTGAACATGTTCATGAGTTTCAAATATGAGATGTTCAAATAAGCATACTAACAGACTTTAAGCTTTTACAACGATATTCTTTTAATATGTGTAATTATTTAAGCCAGTTTGTGCGCATCTACTTTATTGTGACAGGACATATAGTCCGACCCTACAATATTTATGTTAGTTGACATAAGTAAATTTACCACAACCTATCAGCTTAGCTTTTAGGTTGATTGGTGGTTTACATAATTCAACAAGGTATCAGAGCAGAAGGTTCTAAATTTGAATTCATGTCAAGTCGTTTCCTCATTTAAAATTGAATGTCACTTATAGGGTATTTATCAAATTTCTAAGTCCACGAGTAAGAGGAATTGTTAGTTGACATAATTAAATTTACACCAACCCATCAATTTAAGCTTTTAGGTTGATTGTTTTATTTCAAAAAAAAAAAAATTTGATTGATCGGTAGTTTACATAATTCAACCATTTAGATGTCAAAAAAACTCATAAAAAATTAATTTCTAAGCAGATGAATACCATGAATTAAACTTATCACCTCTTAGCTCTCAACATTCCTTGATTACTAGGTCATTCCATGACATTGTTGCCAAACAAAAAAACATGATATTACTATTAGTTTTTATTTTTTTATTTTTTCTTGGGAAGGAGGTGAGGGTCGGGTTGGCCAAAAGATTACACAATTTGATGGGAGAAGCTAGAAGTGGTGAGGAAAGAATATAGAACTTGATTCCCTAGGGAATAAGTCCACTTTGTCGCCTACCCATGAACCGTCATTCTAACAGTCAGATTTCTTATGGCCGAAGGATTCATTTCTATATTCATACATCATGATCATAACCTAACCTTACCTCAGTTCAATTCCATTCATGTAGAAAATCATAGGAAAAAAAACATGCATGGCACTAATTTGCTCACGATCATATTCTAGTAAGTGGTAACAGATATATTCAGTTTCTTAATTTTAAAAAATAGTTCTAGCAAGTCCCAACCAACTAAGCAAATAATCATGAGAGGAAGAAAACTTATTTCTGCTTACACATATTTCCAGCAAAATTTGCCATCATAATGATCTGAACCCGTAAGGCATCTTTTTTTTAAACCATTTTCAAAAATCATGATTCAAGGAACTTAAAAGATAAAATATAATAATGCAAAATAATGATTCGTGAACTAAAGCTTAGAAACGAAAAAGAAATATATCGTTCATTTTGAAAAATACATGCAGTTGTGAGAACAGAAAAAAGAAAAAACAGAAAAATATCTAATATAATGTTGAGTTGCAACCGATCAACCCAAAAGCTTAAGCTAATGAGTTGGAGTAAACTTAGTTATATCAATCAATCCTCCCCTCACTTTAGGCTTATAAATTTGAGAATTGCCCTCCAAGTGAAATTTATTTTAATTTGAGAGAAAAACGATTTGGCAGAGATACAAACTTAGAATTTCTTGCTCTGATACCATGAATTATGTTAAACTAATCCAAAGTTTAAGCTCATGGGTCGGGGTAAACTTAATTATACCAATCAACATCTGAATCTTATTCTTTAAAAAAAGTTCTTAGTCAAGCTGTTAAATTAACCAGAGAGCTTGCTGTAAGTAAGAACTCAACCAAGCAAACTACTAAAGAACAAAACGTTTTCTGCAACGTTTTGTGGTCTTATGCCACAGGAGAAAATAACTATATCATTACCTCCATTTCTTGTCTCCGTACTTCTTCTTTTCTGGCTTCTGATCTAGCACTTCTCTGAACCTCAAATATCACTACTGCTCCTGCTACCTAAAAATTTCCAAAAACTAGAACGTGAAAGAAATGGCCAAGAAAATGAAGAGGTGAAAAAAGTTTAAGCAGCCAAAAATATGCATAATAAGTCAAACTCCCAAACAGAAAATATGTATCTATACAATTTTCTCTTGTATGCTTTGTCCAAAGGATTAATTCTCAGATTCTCAACTAAGGGTTCCTAATAATGATGCACAGTGGTTCTCCTTAGTTTCCAACATACAACACTAAATAGCCGAAAAATATATGGTTGGTCAATTCCTGGAAAATATATAGTATATTTAAGTTTTGAAATTGTCTTTATCAAAAGACCGTTAATTCTACTTGAAAATGAATATTACCGAGAAGACAAAAACCTCGCCAATCAGGTCAACAGCAGCCTGAACTGCTTTCTCTTCATTAAGAGGGCGAATTTCAACATCAGTTGCATGACTGTATATGCGTCTTTGCATTTGCGTTGAAATCCGATGGTTCATCTGTAAGATTAAGCATTGAACAAATGTGGTCTTAAGAATTATTCATAAACATGTAACAATAGCAGTATACAAACTTGCTTTCAAACATAAAGCACCCACTTCAATTCTGATACCTCAGCTTCTCCCTACACAATCAATGCAAACTAACCCTTTGAAAATTGTACTTTCTAAAGCATCTACAATTGAAAAAAAAAACTAAATCCAATTGCTTAGTATGAATTAAAGTAAAGCTTCATTGTCATAGACTCATAGGAATTGTGTAACTCCTTGCTGATGAAGCTTAAGTCTGTAAAAGAGAGACAGAAAACCTGGGATATAGAAGTATTTGGAAGTATCCAATCAAAAAGAGGATATTACTTCACAAACTTCTTCCCCTTATATTTTTTAATAGTAGAAACATTTCATTGATAGATGAAATATGGAGGGAAACCTCTAGGACTTAAAGCCAATTACAATAAGGTTTACCAATTGGAGAGAAAATAAGATAATCTATAAACATTCAACACATTCATATGCTTCAAATCTTTGCACCAAAAATAAACCCAAGAAAGGATAGATTCCAAGATTCGATCAAAATTGCTAGAAACTTCTTCCCCTTATAGCTCTGAGGATTGAGTGGATATCAGTATTACTAATCTTGGATTTTTCAACTTCCGTCTTAAGGCACAGTTAACAGTTTACAGGGGCTTCTCCTTAGAGAGGAGTTATTTTTTGCACACAACAATCAACTGCACTCATTGAAGCAGGACAACGAGAATTCAATGTTTCTATAAAACTATTTTCAGTATGATTAAGAAAAAAATTCTCCTCTTACATCCTTCGAAAGAATTCCTGCATAGTTTGGGGAATGAAATTGTAACTATAAGTTCCTTGCTTATACCAGGGCCTTTTCCCGAGGAAAAACTTATAGCCAATTGATTGAATTTGACACTCATCTCTATATAAAAAATACGAGCTCAAGAAAATGTTTATCATCCAAAAAAAGGAAATTGGTATCCTTACAAGCATACGATTGAGCATTTTACAAGAGATGAAATACCATCAAATCTAACCTCTCGTATTTGTCCATGATGTTCTTAGACCTACATTATTAACTTCGCTATTAATGAAATTTACATATAATCCTCATCCTTAGACCTACATATGTTCTTATATAAATCAGTACAGAATAACCAACGACAACACAACCAAACAATCAAAATAACCAACCACGACACAACTAATCATTCAATAACTCGCGTGCAAAAATCCATGAAGAAATGGGGGGCGATTAGTAAGACTATGAACAAATCGCGGGTAAATTATAAATACCTGGGCAAAGTTAATGATGTGCTGCCTAAATCTGGGGTGCAACGCAGCTTGCTTCTTGAGCCTGTTGCCGAGTGGCTTGCTCAGAGTTTTCAACGCGAGCGTTCCAAGCTTCAACAATGGGAGTACCATAACTACAAACTAAAAGGGGTGATCTGAATTGAAGGCTCGAAATTCACTGTTGATCAGAAACTAACAACAAACGATCAAAGAAAATGAAAATCAACGAAATATATAAATTGTCAAAGAAGATGAGTGATTGCAGATCGATTGAATTTCATGGGGGAGAAGGGGACGCAGCCCATCGGCAAATCGGAAAATCGTTTGGGTTCCCCGCGAAGAAATTTTACGAATTTTCCGCTTTGATTATTCGATCGTAGACCAACGCCGACGAGACAAAGTCAGATTCAACGACTTTTCATTGGATTGACCAATGCGCTCATCTAATTTAAACCTAAACTAGTCTTAAAGCAGTCTAAAGCGGCCTTATGGTGATTCCAATTTGTTTAATTAATCTTCATTACATTGCATATGACCTCTTAAAGGTTAGCCTCATCCTCTTATTTGGAATCATACACTTAATAGGTTGTTTAGGGCTCGGAATATTTCAAAGAAATTCATCTCCACTAATGTTACGTTCGAGGAAAATAGGTAGACATTAATGAAACTCAACTTCTATGTGGAAAGGCTAACGAGACTAATATGCATATTACTAAAGATTGTAAGTTGGCGATTAACACTCGGTCTTTAGTTTTCATTTATTTATCTCCTCCTTTTTTCAGGTTTGCAAATCTGGGAGAAAGTGTCGGGCATAGCATTTTAACTAAATTCCCCCTTATCGACCTTTTCTAAAGCCCTTTTTTGTGATTTGGCAATTGTGGACTATTCGTAATTTCATGTTGTATAGCAAGCAAAATACCTCAAAATCTCAAAAAAAAATTAAAATGATCTCTGATTCAATTCATCCTTATAATTTTATGTTTGTTGCAGAGGCTGGTGATTATGCTTTTGATTCTAGTTTGGAGGATTCTGGATCGAGATGGAGGCCTCTCGATATAGATCTTTGAAAATTGAGAGACGGTGATTCATGAGATGCAACCAGGGGATTGGACATTGGATGGATTATACGGGAATTTACAAGCATTCCTTTGGTGGCGGGAGCTCGATGTAAGGTCAAAGCGTCCTCAACATTAATTATGAAAGGGTTGGCGTTGAGTGAAGGGCTCATGCATCAGTTGGCTTGTGATAATGGTGTTATCAGTCCTATCTTGGTATAATATGATTCTAGCAAGCTTATTGATATCATTAATGTTATTTTTCAAGATTTTGCGAAGCTCAACAATATCATTGGTGATATTACAACGATGATTCCTCTATCCATTAGGATTTCTTTCATTTTTTGTAGGCAAGATTGTAGTCATGTCGCCAATCTACGTGCCAATGTATATATATTTACGGAATGAAATTGTTGTTGTACTTAACAAAATGAAGTTGTTGAGAACTTGAAATAACTAGTTTTAATTAGGAGTACATCAAAATTGAAACTCAAACCAATTAAACTTGAAATAACTAATTTTAATTAAGAATACATCAAAATTGAAACTCAAACCAATTGAACTACAACAGTAACTATTGAGTTGGATAATAATTTTATTTAAGTCAAATTGAATTATGACTTTACAACTTTCTATTTGTGTTGGGTTGGTGCACAAAATTCGAGGAGGTGGAGGAGGAGGAGGAGGAGGAACCAATAATATATAACTTAAATTTAAATGTAATATTACACGTCTTGTATTCTTTTTGTTGACATATTTATTTGTTATAAAATGAGTTTAAAGGGGAATATTAGATTAATTATAAATTCAGATTCCAACCCAAAATATATGGGTATGAGTTAGGTTCACTCGGTTTCATCTATTGGTTAAATAGAATGATTGATTGATAAATCTAAAATATTAAATTGGTCCAAAAAGGTCTCCTTACCTAAGACGAGTCATGTATAACCCTAGTTTTTTTTTTTTTTTCGTGTATACCCTTAGTTTTAGCTAGGTGTTTTTTATTGATTTTTTTTTATTCGATAACATTTAAAAAATAGATTCGACCATGTAATATGGTTGTTATTGATAAAATGTCTCTAGAATTGTGGTGTGAGTTTGATAAAATTTAAGAAGTAATAACAAATGGCTAAAATCTCATGCCTTTTAATTAATTAAGAAGAAAAATGAAAGCCTCTAGCCACAAAAAAAAAAAATAATAATAATAGCGAACAATTGAGTAGTAGCATGAGCAACTCGGTTCCATTCAGAGAACATAAATAAAATATTATGGTATTGAGTGAATTCATAAGAACACAAATCTCATGTAGAACACCAATGACGAACACATAAGGTTATTACATTCAATGTCTTTGCTATGACTTTTGCTTCTGATAACGCGACAAAGTTGCGAATCTCATCATCAGTTGCCAAGGGGCAAACCTATCAACATTGCAAAAGTCTCAATTGCAGAAAAATCCACTTGACCGTCCAACATAACGCTCTTAATAACCACAAGAAACCATTCTCATCTCGAAGAACTACGCCAAGGCTTGTTCTAGGCTCCAACTGATGACAAGCAACATCAACAAAAATTGAGAATAAACCATTCACCTCTTGAAAAATAGGGACATCAAGCCTTCGATCTCGAATCACAATAGAAGATACTCTAGATTTAGTAGACTCTCAATATTTTTGACAATAAGCAACAATCTAAGCCAAAATCTCGACAATCGAGCGCTTATTCTCGTCTAACCGAAGTTTGTTTCACTCATACCACACACACCAAAATGCCACACACGCAATAATTCTAAATCATTCTTTGAAAGAAGCAAACAAATTTGTTATAAAACCCCCGAGATTTGGATCTAACAACTTATTGAAGAACAATACCGAATTTAGATCACAAACCCGAAAAGTCCAAGAACTATATGGAATCAAACCCAAGGGAAAACTTTAGAACGGATTACCTTGATGATCAAGATCAAAAGTATATAAAACTTGTTTCTAAACTTGTGATTCGATCAAATCACTCCACAAATAGTTTGATCAACATTACTTGAATGATTCTAACATGCAATCTTATCACAAGAATTGCTAAGAAAAACAAGTTCTTGGCTTAAAGAAGCAAATATGCTATTTCACTAAAAAATAAAGTCTTATTTGTTTCAAATCCAAAGATGGCTTTTTATAGCCTTCAAAATGTAACATAAATCCAGCAAATAAACTCCCTTAAAGTGTGTAACCTCTCAAACATTATTATCATAAAGACTCAATAACAAAATTAATCTAAAAAACCATTTAAATGTCTCAAAACTGAAAATTACATAACATATGGTCATAAATCTGAGTTTGAATTTTTGCATTCATTCTCCTATGTATTTGTAACCATTTTTAAGTAAATGAACCTCTATTTAAATTAGCTTGATGCATAACTCCATTACTTGATGTTTTACTTGCATTAAATGAATATTCAATTGCACTTGAGTTCATTTAATACAACTTCACTTCAACTTCATGGTAACTTGAAATCTAACTTGAGTCTTCATAAATGATGCTTGACACATTTAATGAAACTCCATCTTGAATCTTAACTTTGAAACACATGTAGGAAACTACTTCAATATCTTCTAAGACTTTCTCTTTCGAGCTCACCATTGCTTGAAAATAAGTGATGATCAAAGCTTATCGTAGCTGTTTGGCTCTCGACCTTGTGATTGAACCTTGAGGCATGACAATAGATGTTCATTGGTTCATATCAAAATTTCTAATTAAACAAAATGCAGTAATAGAATCAACATCCGGCAGACAAATACAAGGCAATTACAAGCCCAATAATGAGGCAGCATGACAACATCGACATAGCACATGAGTAGTAGACTCCGGTTCTCTTTCACACACCACGGCTCAACCTCCACTTTCCTAGCACACAGTGTATTGCGCGTGCATTACTGAAATATTCATCATCATCAAGTTTTTTTTTTTTTTTTTTTTCTTTTTTTTTTTTGACTACAACATTGTTTATTTATTTGTTTGAAATAAATAAACATAACAGCTAAATTTTAAAATATCTAAAAATGGAGTAACCTGTTCAAACCCATGAATATATCGTTGAAGCAGGTAGCCATATGAAACTGGTATTGGGTCAGTCATCGAATGGGCCACGCGGCCCAACGTCGATCATAAAGAAAGCCCAAATTGAAAAACTTCGGAAAACAATCAATAAATAAAACATCGAGAAGAGCCAGCCAGATAGGAGCCAAACCGGTAGCCCGTCCGTCAACCCGGTCCGACCCAATGCATCAAAAGGCAGTTCTGTGAGGGTAATTCTGGACCGTACGATCCCAAAGCCGAGAAAACTGTATAAGTAGCCGACAACTTCTGTTTCGACAAAGACCGGTCTAGTTCCTTTTGGCAATTCGTATGTGGGCCCGCTTCTCCACAAACCTCCAGACACGTGTACCAACCACATCGAAACTCGAGTCCTGGATGGAGGTTTCGAGGAGGCTGCCACGGTGGCGCAGTGGTTGAGCGACACGTTGACGGTGGCGCGTGTGAAAGACGATGAAAAGGCTGAGACGACAAGGCGCAGCAGCACCCGCGTAAAAGTCGAGGGTTCTCTCTGCTAAACAAAGACAACTGCTTTTTTCTGATTTTTTTTTTTTTTTTTTTTTTCATTGGCACTTTTTCTTTACTTTTTTATTCACATGTGACCATCTCTCTTTTTTCTCACGCTTTTCAACGCGCGTGTTAAGTAAAACCCACGTGTTCTCTTTCTTTCTTATTACCACGCGCTACTGTTAGAGTGGGCTACCGTTTCTCTCTCCTTTTTTCTTCTTTCTACACGAAACAAAAGCAAGTGACCCTGTTTTTATCAAAAAAAAAAAAAATATATATATATATATATATATATATATATATTTTTTTTTTTTTTTAGTGTGTATAAAGAGAAGAGGACCACGAATTGTGTATAAAAAATATTATTGTTTTCAAATAAATGAAAGTCAATTATCAATTTTCACGATCGAAAACATGATCGTGCTACCGAATTGAATTACTATCAAACAATGAAACTAACATGTCACTAATCTTTCGTTACATACACATATTCATAAGACCCAATTAAAAAAAAATGTAGTTTATAGTTCAATTACAATTATTATGGTGTATTTAGGGTGATGGGATATGATAGAAAGAAAGAAAATTGATCTCTTTCTATAGTTTGATTCTCTCCTTTTTTTTTGTCTCATCGATACTTTTTACTTTCTTTCTTTTATCTGTTCTCTCCCAGTAGTCGTAGACAACTAATCTTATAAAAATTTGTAAATTTCATATTATTATAATACAATTATTAAATAATAATAGTAATAATAAATATGTTGAGATATCATTTTTGATCTTTAGACAATGAAAATTATTATATTTTAGTCTTGAGACTTTCAAATGTCTAATTTTAGTCCTAAAACTTTAAAATTTGTCAAATTTAGTCTATGAACTTCCAAATCTCTGTTTTAAATAGAATAGGAACGATTAAAAAAAAAAAAAAAAAAGATGACGAGACGGATAGACTTTAAAAATTAACTTTAGGATTTATAGAGATTTGGAATGGATTAGAATCGTAATTCCAAACTAATAATACTTTGTTTGATTTATGGGTGTTTAGGATTAGAATTTAATATTCTAAATTAACCTATTCTTATACGGTAATTCAATATAGCATTTTATTAAATTGTCACAAAAATTGTTGGTTTAACCAACTTTAATTCATGATTATAAAAGTTATAAGCGATTAATTGACGGAATTACAAAAATTAATAGTTTCAATCAAGTTAAATAGGATGAAAATAAGAAATAAAATTAGTTGAAAACAATTAATATTGAAATATTTTGCTATTTTTGTCTTTACAAACTTACTTGAATTGAAATAAAGAGGTTTTCCAATGTTTAATTATTAGTGAAAGCAAAATTAACAAGCCACGTGAGAATAAGTCGATTTAAAAAAAAAAAAAAATGCTATATTGAGACCACACCAAAAAGAACAAACTTTCAATCAAACTTTAATTAATGACGTTGTAAATGTCAAAGACAATACCAAATCTAAAAATGTACTTGCAAGCTCGCTTAACGGTCATTTGATAAGTTGAGTAACTAGACTTCAAAGGAAGCGACCTGAATACTATCAAAATCATAGAGACGTGATTTTTCATAGGTTTTGAAGGTAATCTCAAATACATATTCACGATTAAAGTACAAGACTCAATCAAAGAGAAAAATAAAGTTTTGACCCTCTAAAGACCTAACCATTTCTCCACCACGAACCTTTCACAATCTTCATGAGACATTCAACTAACAACTCATCCTTGAGACGAAACAACAAGAACTTACTCGACCTAACAAACAACAAGAACCCAATGACATAACTAGCACAAACTAACCTAGATCATAACATCAAAAGTAAACAAACATCCTACAAGAAACGATAAACATTAAGCAACCTAATCGGTAATACAAAAACAAATAAAACTCTAGCAGCGCATAACATAGGGGCTGATGGATCCATATTTTACCAATGAGATTCTTCACGCACACATTACTCCAAAAATCCCAGCTCCCCGATAGCTGGCTTTAATGACCTATAATTCAAAGAGGTACACCTATCTGTATATCTTCTTCTCGAAACCCTTTCGACAGAGCTCTGACTAGGCAAAGCCATGGTTATCGCCAGCCTCATCATCTTCAAGACCTTCACACCCACATGACCCTATTTTCCCCAGTTCATATTGGGAGGCTGGCCTTTCTTACAAACTCTCTTCCTCTTGCTGAAATCAAAACAGTTATATGTCAGATACTCGACATATAAGGCTTTGAAAATAGCCATCTTTAACCCACTTCCAAGAAACTTGTCCACCACTCCCTCAAAGTCCCGACCTTTGTCATAAAAGACTTTGATAGCTGCGATAAAAAGCTCTAAAAACAACCATAAAAGAGCTCTCAAGAATAATAGTCACAAGAGGCTCAAAATAGAAACCCTAAATTTCAAGAGAGAAGGAAATGCCATAATTTGATTTGAATTATATTGCACTATTTTGTTTAATAATTTTTCCTTCTCTTCACTGCTACAAAATTGAGATGTGATGGTTCAAAAAAATTGTATCCACATATCGTCTATTCTTTTTGGATTACGCATCATAAATAGTGTCATTCAAACCGTTTAAATAATGATGTAAATTCTGTATGCTTATTTAAAAACTATATAATAATAATAATAATAAATGTTTTCCAAAGTTTTTGTTTAGCTACAAATTCGAATAATTGAATTACGAAAATAAGTTTCATTAAAAAAAAATAAATAAATAAAACAAATAAAAGTGTAGATAATTAAAGGGGTCTAAATGATTCTCTTTTTCATGTACTTTTTATTTCCAATCATTACAAAGTTTAGGGTCTTGTAAATTCAACATTTGTTTTTCTTTGTAAACATTGAATTTTATTTATTTTTATTTTTATTTTTTTTAAATCAACTTTATTGCTTTTTGTCACGAGTATCACCAGCGATTAATATGTAATAATAATAATATTATTCAAAAATCAACTACAACGGACGAAAGTAAAAAATAAATAAATAATAATAATATATTTGTACGGATGATTTTATTTTGATATATACAGTAGGAAAGACATAAATCTATCCATTTTAAATTTCACTAATATATAATACATAAAATATCAAATAAAAATATATTTAACAAATTTTATTTTAGTTAATATCTAATTAATATCTTAAATATTTAATAATATTCAAATATCTAATTGCACATTGTTGCTATATCTATTGTTGATCACATCGTCGAACCGAACGCGTCACAAAAAATATGTTGAAATTATTGGTTACGAATCTTCAAATTTTGGTTGATCATACCAACAAACATAATATTCCACAGAAATGATGTTTTATTGTACCACACGAATCTCATGAATTTCACGGATCGTCAAACTTTTGTGTTGATCATGTCACAGATCATAATACCGCAAATAAGATGTTAAACATACATCATACAAATCACGCGCGTTTCATGAAATATCAAATAACCCTCCATAATTTAGAGATTTTGATACTATAATAAATTTTGAAAGTCATGTCTCTCCTACAATGATAAATTGTGAAAAAAAATATAAATCTACTGATTTTCATTATTTTTTTCACAAATATATCGTACAAGAAATATAAAATCTCAAAAAATCTTGAAAATATTTCTAAATATTTATTATTCTTAACACGTTTTCATCTAAACTTATTCTTAATTATCTATATATACACATCATTAGAAAAATGACGACTTTAATTACAGTCATTAAATATCGTTATTTCTTATTGAAAATTTGTAAAATAAACAACAACGTCGAGCGATTTTTGCTATTACTTTTTCATTCAAGCAAACCCAATATATATCTTTTATTTTCGTTAGGGTATGTTTTGCTACGATAAAAAGAGAAAAAAATAAAGAAAATGAAAAGAAAAAAAGACAAAAATAAATAATTAAAAAAAAATAAAAATAAATGAGTGATTATAAAACGTAATCTCTTCCCTTTTTCTTTTCCACTATTTTCCTCCCAACAAACATATCATGATATTTTAAAGATATAGATGTGTGACAAAAGCAAAAGGCCATTAGATTATTGTAACTTAGACATTATGACTTTGGGTTGGTACTTATGATGCTTGGAGCCTTTTATTTAAAAAAAAAAAAATAATAATAATAATAATAATAAATAACAAAAGTAAATATTTGTTTGGTAATTGAGAACTTAAAGTTTATTCAAATGATTTATTCGGGGTAAGTTATCAAATTTAGTCTTTATAGTTTGATGAAAGCTAAAATTTAGTTCATTTGATTTTATAACGTAGATTTTAGTCAGCTTAATTTGAAAAATATTTATAATTTAATCCATATATTTGAAAAATTAGAATTTAATCAATAAAGTTTGATAAAATCTAAAAAATAGTATGTCCTTCAAAATTGTTGGTGAATAAAATAATTAGAAGTTAGTTATTTTTGTATTTAATAATGATAGTGTGAGATAAGTAATTAATTAGAAAAAAAAAAAAATCAAAACATAATGTGCACATCACATTTACATACTTAGTTCGCCTACAATTTACAAATAACATGAACTATTTTGTAGATTCTATATTTTTCCGAATCATATGAACTAAATTTCATATTTCTCTAAAGCATAAGGACTAAAGCTTAAATTTTCAAATGATATGAACTAAACTCTAACTTACCTGAAATTACAACGACTAAATTTATAATTTAAAACCTTATTTATTTTGTACTAAAATAAATTTAACATGACATGTGGATAAAAGGAATAATCGTAAAACCAATTTAACGGTAATAATATAAATTTAATTTAATTATTACGATATATCATGAGATTTTATATTCCACATCCTATATATATTTGTAAAAAAATAATAATAATAAACATAACTGTTCAAAATTTATCAAAATATGTACCCTATCACTGTAAAATATGATACATGTTATGAATGTTACATAACAAATTAATTCATTATTATATAAAACACCGACCACCAATAGTTTCATTATTGGTTCTCAAAAACATTATTTTTAAATCAAATTTATGATAATTTATAAATTTAGTTTCAATAATTAAAAAAAAAAAAGTTAAGTTTATTTTTAAAAAAAAATTAAAAAAAAAGTTTGTTTCAATAATTCGAAAATCTCCGCCTTAAGGGTGTTTGTTTGTAAAATTGTGGGGTGTTTATTTTGAGTGCTTAAAAATAATGAGTTATTTTGAGTGATTATGAAGAATAAATTGTAATAATAGCTCGTTTGTATAAAGTTTTTAAAGAGGGATTATAAAAACTCGTTTATAAAATCTTCATAAACACTCAAAACAAACATGCTTAAGAAATTTATCATTTAATTTTTATATTTTGAAAAATTAGAATTTTTTAAGATTTAATAAAATCTAACAAAATAGATGTTTGCATAAATAAACGCATTATTCATACATTAAAATTAATTATATTTTATGACTATCTTTTAAATTTTATCGACTGAATTATATTTTTTTACCGATCTCCTGAATTTTATAATTTACCTTAAAATTTATCATAATTTGTGGGACCCATTGCCAAGTCATGTTGGTAATTTTGGTAAAAACAAAACAAAACAATCAATGTTTCAAAAAAAAAAAGGGGAAAATCAATTAAAAAGATAAAAGCATACTTTTTGTATTATTCCATTTCTCGAGTGATTCATGGCGAAGTTCATGCCAGTTCGTGCAAATTTTGATTAATTATTAAGTTATAACCTATAGTTTTGACTATGATCTTTATGCCAAAATTAAAATAATTAACTAAATTCATGACCATGGTTAAACCCATGGACGGTGGGTCAAAAACATTATTGTAACGCTTGAACTTTGATTATGGGATTTTTCGAAAGTCGAGAATTATGATTATACTTTTTATATTATGATTATTTTATTTATTTTTCTCTTCCTTATCCATTGCTCCTATTGCCTGCA
>JBBMEG010000024.1:1737861-1748603 GCA_037832605.1 Cyclanthera cordifolia
AAAATTGGTAAAACTTGATTTCCTTAAAGTCCCACCTAAATTTGTTTTTTCATCAGATAGAAATATCAATATATTATTATTTTCTTTTAATATTTAAATATTTAGTTTGTGTCGCTTTTATGTTAATTCTTTCATCAAGATTGAAATCGGACTAATATATTTTGATTTTTTAAAATATCAAATTATCCAATATTATTCTAAAAAACTAAACTGATCGGATTTATTCGGTTTCCTCAATTTTTTCTTTCTTTCGCTCCTAATCACAAAGATGTAAAAAATGTTGAAATATTTACTCTACATTGTTGAGTTGAATTATATAAATTTATTGGTAGGTTTGAAACATGGGATTTTCCAAAAGAATATACTAGTTAAAATATCTACATAAGTAAGCAAATCACATTTTTTAATGAATAATTATGGGTTGTGTATACGGTAAGGGTTAGTGGTGCGTTGGTTTCGTTGTTTGGAGGTAATCTAATTCAATCCCACCATCAAGGGATTCGATCCTGTAAATCCGTATTTGTAATCCCTCCTACAATTTGTATTAAAAAAAATTACGGGCTGTGATAATAATGTCATTATAACCCTTGATGATTCAGCAACATTCAGTTGGGCCTGTCGAAAAAATTATTGGGCCTCTTGATCCGGGCCGATAAATGGGCCGTCTCAATTTTCATAAACTATTGGGCTTAAATATTGAGAAGCATTTATTTATTTCCAAAAAAAGAGTATTTATGATCAGCTGCCAGCCTAGCCTTGTAACTACGCTTACAAGGATAATGACTAAAAAACCCCTAAAGTACTCGAAACGTTCCCATGCTAAATGGTAATTTCGTACTTCTAACACTACCGGAACAAGAAAAGTCTTTAGAAAAACCTCAAATCTGCGTTTCCCTCCCCGATTTCAAAAGCTTCCGATTTCACTCTCACTCAGTTGCATAAATAAAAGGACAATTATAGAAGCGAATTCTCATTCCTTTTTCTTTTCATTCTTGAAGAAATTT
The DNA here is from genome assembly GCA_037832605.1 of Cyclanthera cordifolia. Taxonomy (NCBI): domain Eukaryota; kingdom Viridiplantae; phylum Streptophyta; class Magnoliopsida; order Cucurbitales; family Cucurbitaceae; genus Cyclanthera; species Cyclanthera cordifolia. The sequence continues at coordinate 1,738,866 of JBBMEG010000024.1, forward strand.
GTAGGTAAGTTGGAGCTTTTTGTTCTGTCAAGATTGTGAAAGGGCGCGAAATTTGATCGGGAGTGGCGGTGAGGAAGACGGCTTGTTGAAGAAGATGATGAACTTTTTCCGAGGGAAAGAGAATTCCGTCGATGTTTCTTCTCCGCAGTCTTCTTTGTCTTCTCTTGCGCCCTCGCCGTCTTCCATGTCGTCGACGGTGACTGGTCCTGCTAGGCCAATTCGCCTTGTTTACTGCGATGAGAAAGGAAAGTTTCTGATGGATCCTGAAGCTGTCGCTGCTCTACAGCTCGTGAAAGGTCCTATTGGTGTCGTCTCTGTTTGTGGTCGTGCTCGTCAGGGCAAGAGCTTTATTTTGAATCAAGTTAGTTAATCTCTTTTGCTCTTTATTTTGTGGAGGATAGATACTGAAGATTAGTTTTCGTCATTTGGTGGGTTTTGTGAAATGAAATATTTTTTTTTTGAATTTGGGAGGAGTTGCACAGGTTTAGAGGTTGTTTCTACTTGTAAACAGGTAGCTCTGTATATAAACATGTCTGAGCCTAAATTCAAGTTTATAACGGCGTATGTGCACGGAAGTGATACATGCATACATGACAGAGTTCTAGGTTTGCTCTTATTATTTATTGATATTTAAAAGGAGAGGAACTGTGTCCATGGAGGAAGGAATTTTATCTTTTTTTGAACTGCCTTATTCGAGTGGATGGTGTGCGCCTTTATGTTACTGAGCTGAGGAATTTAAGTGTGTACTTCTTAGAGGTCTTCTAGAAAATTGAATACTCTTAAGCTAGGGTTCTAAGTTGCGATATTCAGAAAGAGGGCATTTGCTTATCGGGGTTGGAAAGTCTCGGATTTGAACCTTTACGTGTAGATTGTGCAAGGAAATGGGTTCAGATGCTTGATTTTATTTTATTTTTCTTCATTTTCTGATTTGCTATGGTAAGCATGTGGTATAAAACAGGAGTTTATGTACCTAAGATTTAGGTAGCACGGGGTAGTTTCTGAGTCATAGCATAGAGCCTTAGAATTTGCAAATCTCTGTGCCAAACATAGGTCTTTATTTTCAACCCTGCTATACATTTTCAATTTTTGGCCGAACGCCCCTCTAAATTATTCTCTTGTTTGGGATATTTTTGCAGGCGTAGGTATAAAGTATAAACTTACAATTAGATTATTTTTGGTTATTTTCTATTCATTACAGCTGACTTTGTTTCTCATGAAACTGATATAATTTCGTCTTGTACTCATAGTTATAATACTTTGTTTTGGTGAAGAGGGAGGTATCAGTTAGGATTCAAGTGTGCACATCTTTTTTTTTACTGCTTTATAGAGCATACACGATACATTGATACTACGCATCCGTGTGTAATGTAATTTTGTGGACTTACGAACAACTATTTTCTTTTGAAGCTTCTTGGAAGGAGTAGTGGATTTCAAGTAGCATCTACCCATCGGCCTTGTACAAAAGGGCTTTGGCTGTGGAGTACACCCTTGAAAAGAACAGCCCTGGATGGAACCGAGTACAGTCTTTTACTATTAGACAGTGAAGGAATTGATGCTTATGATCAAACAGTATGAATTTTATCCATTATTTGATGTTGATTCTGGTTATCTATTGTGTATTTGGTGTGACATTGAGAAGAGCGACGGCTGTGCTGGATTTTAAGTTCTTTGTGTGTTGAGCTTCAATTCTTATCAACTTATAGTGTTAAAATATTTCCTTGATCATGTGTTTGGCTCATCTAAAGCTATAATATTGGAATTTCATTTGATATTTAATTTATTCTAATGATTTTCTTATTTCTTCCTTAATTATTTTACAGGGAACGTACAGCACCCAGATTTTCTCTTTAGCTGTTCTCTTATCTAGCATGTTTGTCTATAATCAGGTAGAGGAACTAATGTTGATCCTTATCTTTTAGAAGCCTGTCTTATCTGAAACTGTTTAATGGCACATTTCCTCTATTTTCTCTCTCTTCAAGTGTAACATGATACATAAGTATCATGCTACTATCTCTATCTATTGCTTTATAATTTGTACCATTTTTTCAATTTAATTTTCTGCATGGACCATTTATTTTTGTCTCTGTTCAGATGGGTGGAATAGATGAAGCTGCACTTGACCGTTTATCTCTCGTCACTCAAATGACTAAACATATTCGTGTTAGAGCTGCTGGAGGCAGAACTACATCTGCTGAACTTGGTCAATTCTCTCCGATCTTTGTTTGGCTTCTAAGGGTACGGCGCACTTCTCTACCATTAATATCCAGTCGATTAGTTTGCCTCAAAGCACATTCAGACATCAGGGCATGTTCATTAATTTATTTCATTTTGCTCAATGAGAGCTTGGGTTGTAATAGAGGGAGGGGAGGGAGTTACTTCTTATCTACTTATTATGTTAGATTCTCTCTTTTTCTTTTTCTTTTTTAACACTACTATTATATTATGCTGTCTTCTCTGAAATGCGAATTACTTGCAGGACTTCTATTTGGACCTAGTTGAGGACAATAGGAGAATAACACCTCGTGACTATTTGGAGCTTGCCTTGAGACCAGTTCATGGTAGTGGAAGAGATATAGCTGCTAAGAATGAGGTATCAGATAGACATTTATCACCTGTGTTGTTCGATGAATCTGTTCTCTCCTTTATTTGGGCTCTCACACGTTTAGGCCTAAGAATAAGAGAAAAAGTTACTCCTTTATAAGTCACACAAACCCTATTAGTATTTAGTAGTTGGTTCATAATTCTTCTCAACTCTAGAACCTCCTTTCTAGAATTCCACATCAAATTTGTAATCTCCGTTTATTCTTCAATTTCAATATTGTATAGTTTGGTTAAAATACCATTTTGGTCACTAGACTATCCTTTTTGTTCTATTTTGGTCCCTAGAGTTTCAAAGTCACACAAACTCTATGAGAATAAAAAATGAAAGTAGAGAGTTGTTGATCGAATACTCTGTTTTAGATGTGCAAATAAGAAAGAGAAAGAAAGGGGAAAATGAAGAAGATAAAGAAATTTAATTTTTTTTATTGTTATTTTTTGACATTTTTGAGCTTTTTGCAAAGTTTGAGGACCAAATTTGGACTTTTTCAACTTTAGGGACTAAAATAGTACAAACAGGATAGTTGAGGGACCAAAGTCGTTAGTTTAACCTTATAGTTTTTATACTTATATGATTTGTTGTTTTTCGTATGTCTTTAGATATTTATCACTATTTGTTGTCGAACTGTGTTAATGCTCATGTTCTACTTTTTATGATTTCCAAAAGTCGCATTTTGGTTGATTGAGAATGTTTTTTTGTTACCTTTTGACCGTTTGGGGTACCTCATCTCCCTTATATCAATATAAGTTTTTTGTTTCTTTTATAAAAAATTGAGTTTTGGACAAATGGTCATTTGTAATTGTATTTTGTCGTGGAAAAGTGATTTTGTTTGTTTGGGCTGATGATCTAACTTGTAATGTAATCCATTCACCACAGATTCGTGATTCCATTAGAGCTCTGTTTCCTGACAGAGATTGCTTTACCCTTGTGCGTCCTCTAAATAATGAAAATGATCTCCAAAGACTTGATCAAATATCTGTAAGTAACTTAAGCTTATGGATTTTTTACATGAATTTTCTTTTGAAGCCAAAATTCGCTGAACTTTTTTTTACTATTCTTTGGGTTTGCAGTTAAATAAAATGAGGCCTGAATTTAGGTCTGGGCTTGATGCGTTTACTAAATTTGTTTTTGAGAGGACGAGGCCTAAGCAAGTGGGAGCAACTGTTATGACAGGTCCTGTTTTGGTGGGTATTACACAGTCTTACCTTGATGCTCTAAACCATGGTGCAGTGCCTACGATAACCTCTTCTTGGCAGGTTCGTACTTAGTATGTCTTATGAACTCTTCAAAAAAATTTATGAAGATGATTTTTGAGCCTTGCTGGTTAGCAGTATTTTTTTCTTCTTCTCATATCTGAATTGGTCTGTTTGGATATCTGCATTTTCTTGTGCTGCTGTCTTATTATCAGTTGACTTGGGTGCAAAAATACAATTTGTGGGTAATTTTATAAATGGACACACTTCTCTCCTTTCATTGAGAGATTTATTAAATATGTTGTGGTTCTGGAGTGTGAACATATGTGAAATAGTTGCCACTTTTAGAGATTTAGGATAGCATTGAATTAGAAGATAATTTCATCCATATCGTTAATTTGCAGAGTGTTGAAGAAGCTGAGTGTCGGGGTGCATATGACCATGCTGCTGAAGTGTACATGTCTACTTTTGACCGGTCAAAACCACCAGAAGAAGTACGTGAAAATGCTAACTTGCATTCTTCTTCAACAGTTTACGTTGTTCCATAACAATTTTTTTCCTATAGGCAGCATTGAGGGAAGCACATGAAACAGCTGTTCAAAAATCACTTGCTGCATTTAATTCAAGTGCTGTAGGTGCTGGTCCTGTCAGGAAAAAATATGAGGGACTACTGGAGAAGTTTTATAAAAAAGCATTTGTGGTAAGAATTATTATGAATCTTGTAATGCTACGTTTTTCTCTAATTGTGAGTGGGCAATTGGAAATGAGATTTTGTTTAAATCAAACTTAGATGAAAATGCATCAACTGATGCCTCAAACAATTGGTTTGAGGTGACCTCAGTAGAAAAAAAAAAACTCGATGCTTGAGATGACAGTCTTACATATTCCTTTTTATTTAAGGAAAGGCTCTTTGGAAAACTGATTTTTGGTAATTATATGGAAAGTTTTGTTAGATATTCTGGAGAACCACAGGGTGTAAGGTAATTTTGGAGAAACTGCAGATTGATTCGTTTCATTTTCTCTCCAAAATTTTGAATTTCAAATTCTCTCGCGCATCTCTCTAAACCAAACCCTAGACGCTCTCCCCTTTTCTCTTCGATGTCATTCACTGTCGTCGGAGGGGATCATTGCCTCCTTCCCTGCAGTTCGACTTCACATCAGGCATTTTGTTGAATTATGTTAAATCATTAGTCAACTTAGAAGCTTAAGCTAATGTGTTAGAGTAAATTTAATTATATCAACCAACACTCCTTGTGAGCTTAGAAATTTGAGAAATGTCCTACAAGTGAAATTAAATTTTAATTGGGAGGAAACAACTTGGCATTGATTCAAACTCAGGACCTCCTGCTTTGATACCATGTTGATTTATGTTTAATCATCAATCAACTTAGCTTAAGTTGATAGTTGGATTAAATTTAATTATATCAACAACACATCTCTTCCCTCCGAGTGCTTCTTTTGTTGAGCTTTCTTTCTCCCCTTTCCTTCGATTGTCTTGTAAAACCCACCATAACTCATTCCACTCCTTTTCTTTCAGTGAGCGATGACCACTGCACATGCCTTCTCAATCGATGCTACCAAGCCAAGCATCTTCGACCCTTAGACGGAGATTAGTGTCTCCGATGAGCTAGCACAAGCGGCTTCGCCATCCTTCATCGACCTGAATGGCATCGGTGTCGACCATTAATGTACATACCGAGCTTCATTGTGCATTAACTCTCCTCTCTACTGAGCACAGGCTCTCATATCAACTCTTTGATCCCAAATGTTGAGCACAGACATGCTCCACCTCCTACAATCAACCAGAATGGCACATGGCTCAGTTTCTCTTTTAGAATCAGTTACTCATCGCCTCCGACAAAGATCACAAATCTGATTGAGCTTTTGGTGCAGCTTCAAACAGTTTCTAGCACAAATCTTTTGTTTCTTGACCCATGCCAGACTTCTTTGCTTAATTCTTGTCATTTTGTAGTAGAGGATTGTTATGTTTCTTCTTGTTATCAGCCGCTCAGACCTCTTCTGCCCCCCTTTATAACTTTTCCCTAACATCAATGAAATGATTTTTGTTTATTTATTTTTTAAAATGAGAACCTCTTGTAAAGTTAGTTAGCTTCTTTTTGTTATCCGCCATTTGTTCTTTCTTTTGTCTTAATGGAAGTTCGGTTTAAGGTAAAGACAAAAAGGAAATACACTTGTAGTTAGTTAAACCTTTGGGTCAATAATTCTTCCAAAATGAACCTTGAACTTTGATGAACATAACGCTCTCCATTAGTTGGGTTCCCATTTTGTAAAAAATGCCCTCCAATTATTATGGCAAAGTATTTCGAGTAATTTTTAATTTTCCAACTTTTCTTAAAGTTGTTTGTGATAGGTTTTTTTCTGCTTCTTGTTTTATTTACACGAGTTGCTTGTGTCTAATGCAGGATTACAAGAGGACTGCATTCACAGAAGCAGACTTGCAATGCACTAATGCTATACAAAGCATGGAAAAGAGGTTGAGAGCTGCTTGCCATGCTTCTGAAGCAAATACAAATAATGTTGTGAAGGTAACTTGGCTTTTATTTGTCTCTATTTTGGGTATAGCACTATTTTTGTTGTAGTTCGAACAAGGACGGTTGACAATTTAGTTTTTTAAAAAAGTATAAACTAATTATCAGCTATGTTGATGATTCTGGTGGTCCAGAAGCAATTCTAGGTATTGAGTTATGTTTTCTTGCTGGGAAAGATGAACTTTGATTTGCACATTAGACACCAGAGTTGGTTTTTATGTTCTTAATAGCTGTTAATAATTAATTGCTCCCTGTTTCTTTCTTGTGACTTGTAACATATTTCTATCTACTGCTTTATTGAACTTGCATCCTTCTTTGCCAAAGTCTCTTTTCTCGTGCAATTATTTATTCGCAAATGAATTCGATATTTTCTTTTGGATGTTAACATGTCTGTTCAGGTTCTTGGTGTTCTTTTGTCTGAATATGAAGCATCAGCACACGGTCCGGCAAAGTGGCAGAAGCTGGCAACATTCTTGCACCAGAGGTCTATATTAATGCTTGTGTTTGTCGCCTCATTATTCTTGGATTTTTGAATTAATGTGGCTGACACCATGAAACTTTGCAGTTTGGACGGTCCAGTACATGACCTTATAAAGAGACTTATAGATCAAGTTGGATCGGAGAAGAATTCCCTCGCTTTGAAGTGCCGCTCAATCGAAGACCATCTGAGTTTGCTTAAGAAGCAGCTGGAAGCCAGTGAGAAGTACAAGTCCGAATATCTGAAGCGATATGAAGATGCCATCAATGATAAGAAAAGGCTTGCGGATGATTACATGAACCGCATAACTAATCTACAGGGTAATTGCAGTTCTCTAGACGAGAGATGCTCTAGTCTGAAGAAAACATTGGACCAAGCAAAGCAAGAATCATTGGAATGGAAAAGAAAATATGAAACTGTTTTGTCGAAGTTGAAATGTGTGGAAGATCAAGCTAATTCAGAAGTTGCCGTTTTGAAGTCCAAGAGTAGTGCTGCTGAAGCAAGGCTGGCAGCTGCTCGGGAACAAGCTCAGTCTGCACAAGAAGAGGCCGAAGAGTGGAAGAGGAAATTTGACATTGCTTTAAGAGATGCTAAATCTTCTCTCGAAAAGGCTGCGCTTGCAGAAGAACGCTCAAATAAGCAAACAAGACTCAGGGAAGATGCTCTGAGGAAAGATTTCTCTAGTACTTTGGCTGAGAAGGTACCTTCATCACTCACATGACTTAGTGACAGTTTCAAGCATATTTTACTTCTACACTTGAATACTAGTGCTATAATGAGAAGTATCTGAAATTTGTTTTAATATGCAGGAAGATGAATTGAAGGAGAAGGCAGCAAAAATTGAGCTGGCCGAGCAGCATTTAACCACTTTAAGGCTCGAGTTAAAGGTAAAACTTAGAAATAAATAAATAAGACCCTCATGTTATATTACCACAATGTTAGTTCCCTCCAATTATGTTTCAAGGTTTTTCTTTTCATCATTCTTATCTTTTGCATGCTGTCATATCACAATATGTGGATATCAGTTTGTATCTCAATGATGAAAAACATATCATTCTTGTACCAAAATTTGTTTCTTCTGCAGGCTGCTGAGTCGAAAATTGGGAGTTATGATGTTGAAGTATCTTCTTTGAGGCATGAAATAAAAGAGCTAAAAGTAAGGTTGGAAACAACAAATGCTAGAGCTCAATCATTTGAGAAAGAAGCAAGGATTTTGCAACAAGAGAAAGTTCATTTGGATCAGAAGTATTTATCTGAATTTCAAAGGTTTGATGAAGTTCAGGAAAGGTGTAGACTTGCTGAACACGCTGCGAAAAAGGCTACTGAAATTGCTGATAAAGCAAGAAATGAAGCTAGTGCTGCTCAAGAGGGAAAGAATGGGATGCAGAGGTTGGCTATGGAGCGGTTGGCTCATATGGAGAGGGCTGAGAGACAAATTGAGAATCTGGAAAGGCAGAAGAAAGGTTTGGTGGAAGATGTGCAACAAATTCGGGGGTCAGAAATGGAAGCTCTGTCAAGAGTTGCATCATTGGAAGCAAGAGTGGAGGAAAGGGAAAAAGAAATCGAATCTCTATTGAAATCAAACAACGAGCAGCGCACTAGCACTGTTCAAGTTCTCCAGGGCCTGCTGGATTCAGAACGTTCTGCACATGCAGAGGCGAACAATAGAGCAGATGCTCTCTCTCTTCAGTTGCAATCTGCTCATGCAAAAATCGATCTACTCCAACAAGAGTTGACTAAAGTTCGTCTAAACGAAACCGCATTGGATAGTAAGCTGAGGACTGCTTCTCATGGGAAACGTCTAAGAGTCAATGATGGCGAGATTGGCATGGAATCCGTAGACATGGATACCGGTGAGAGATTTTTCAGGGTAAATAAAAGATCTAGAAGCACAAATAGTCCTATAAAGGGGGACGAGGATGATCATAGCCAACAAACAAATCAGGAGGACTATACAAAGTTCACAGTCCAGAAGCTTAAGCAAGAACTCACAAAACACAACTTAGGTGCAGAACTTCTTCAGTTGAAGAATCCTAACAAAAAAGACATTCTTTCTCTGTACGAGAAACGTGTACTCAAACTATGACGATAATAGATTTGTTCTTAGGATTTGTATAGGTCGATGAAGTTGTCGATCGATTTAGGACTAGAGGGGTTTTAAAGTTTGTAAGGGGTTGGTTTTATGGATTATTTACATGACCATTCGATGGGATGATAATCTCCATGTTGTCTTCTGATTAGATTATTTGTTCTTTAAGTGCTGATTTTTCTTACCATCTGTGTTGTTTGAACATGGTGTTTTCTTTGTTTGACCTTTTGAGAGTCTAAGCCTTATTTCAAGAAATTGTGGGTCATGTTCATAAATTTGCATTTGTTAGCAGAGAACAAGCTGATGGAAAAGGATACTAATTATTCTGTTTTCATAGAAAATATCACCATTGTTGTCATATCATGGTGTAAACAAAATCCATTGTTTCATAACTATAGTTATAATATCTTTGTAAACAATTGGATTTCGTAATTGTTGTAATGGCCATAATGCCCTCTCTGTAATTTCATATTATTAATGAAATTGTGTCTTATACAAAAATTGGGTTAAGTTTCGTAACCTTTGGATGATATTTTTAGTGACTAGGGTTTATATGGCCTAAATTGGGTTAAGTTTGGACCAAACTGTGTTCCTAGGTTGAACTTAAAAATATAAAAAAGTTCCAAAATAAGACCTTTTAAATTGGGGTTTTCAAAGTTTGAAATAGAGAAGCTTAAAAAAAAAAACATTATCTCTTTCCTTTTATTATAAAATTTAGAATTTAGTTCCAGTGGTTATAAAATTTAAAAAGTGTAAATTTAGTCTCTTATAAAAACTAAAAATGACTAAAATTAATCTGACTAAAATTAATCATTGTCGCTTCATAATTG
>JBBMEG010000024.1:1757220-1786022 GCA_037832605.1 Cyclanthera cordifolia
AAAGATAAGAAAATTATTTTCATTAGGAGTTTGATATTCTCCTCCCGAACATCTATACAACATGTTTGGTGTGGAAAAAAAACAAAAAAAAATAGAGAATAAATATAAATTAGTAATTGTTGTAATGTAAATTGATTGATCAAACGATGTAATGTTAATTTTTAAGCTAAATTGCAACATATTGTTGTTCGATCACCGCTTAGAAAATAAATTTAATTTTTGTGAAGAAAATTTGTCTTTTTATAATTAAATAAATCATTTGTTGTCACAATTTTTTTTATTTATTTTTTTTTTTTTGTGGGACCGTGTTTTGACATTGAGTTGATGATAGCTCTAAGCACTTAATTATGTTATACTTTTAACAAAAAATGCATGTGTTTCAGTTATGGCTTATGAAATTGGTAGGACTTGATTTAATTATTCTGCTTACAAATTCGTTTAACCAAAATTATTCTAATTAAACTATGCACTTCATCTAATTCAACGTCAACAACTCCTGCACTTAATCAAAAAAAAAACTCTGGAATAACTGGGGAGATCAAATTTGCAGGAAGAGTGGTAGGTTAAGTTTTTGGATATTGTTGAAAAATAATAAGTTTTTTAAATGTACATGTTTGTAAAGGTGTTGAACGTAATTGGTTTGATTGCAGTTATTTTTAGGGAGGTTGCACTCAATAACCATTTATATATGATCTTTGCAAGGAATTTATGTGATTTTTTTTTTTTAATGTATTTGCATTTTTATAATAATTGGTGCTTCATTTTTACAATTTTTTTTAATTGAAATTTGTCACTTTTTTTATGTTTTTGTTTTATTTTGATTTTTTTTAATATACAAGTATTTAAATAATACTAAAATTTTATAATTAGCAAATAAATTCAATTATGTAATATTAATAAATTGAATAATTATTGTTGTCTTGATGTTAAACAATTATTTTTTAAATTATTATTTTGATTGAAGTTTTGTTTATATTAGTCTTTATACTTTCAAACTTCTCAATCCATATAAATATTTATGGTACGTTTGAAGTTAACTTTAATGGAAAGTAGCTTATTATAAATAAAACTTGAACAATTTAAATAAGAAATTTAACCTAAAATAAAATGAAAAAAAAAAAAAAATTGTCTATTTCTAATTGTAACAAAAAAGCAGAGAATTTAACTAATAAAATATAATCAAACTTTATTTGAAAATATTAAGGGAAGAGTTCATAATGTAGAGAGATCAAAAACTATAAATATCATTTCTTCATTTTATCTAAGAATTTAATACATTTATTAATTATATATTAAATTACATTTAATTAGGCACACAGTTAGATACAAACAAATTATTTACAACCGTGTAATGTCTCCCAACTAAATTACAAATCAAGATCATCAAATATTCAGGTAGATAATCAAAAGTTGTATGAATGAATATAAATAAATAATTATTTTGAAAGATTAATAAAAGATTTAAATAATTTGCTTTAAAATTGAGAAATATTTAGGTCGTGCCTAGACATGACCTAAATATTAATACTCACACATGTGACATATTACAAGCTACAATTTAACATAATGTGTGAGTATGTGATGTCGGATTGAACTAGATTATCACCAAACAATCAAATCATTACGTCATCAACTTTTTCGATATCTTAAATCCAACTCCGAAGTTAAAGCCCAACCCAGAGGCCCAATCAACATTTATTGGGGTGGAAATGGATATCCAAGTTTGTCAAAAAAAGAAATAAAGCATAATGATTTGACCTTAGAACATTTTCAATGGAGGAACTAATGACATAGAGATCATCATCATTTGAATAATTAACGACATATATTTCTTCATCTGATACTTTCCTTGATGCCTTTCAACTTCTCCGTCCGCCATTAACAAACTCATCAGCTTCTGCACGCTTGAAGTTTCAGATAACTAAACTAAAACCTTACATCACTTATCATTTCTTCCAAGTTTCAACAATCTTAATACCTAACAATAAAAAAAAAACATACACATTCAACTCCACTCTAAAGAGTGAAGCAACAAAACTCCTTTCCCTAAATCTCACTCAATCTTTCATTTTTCAAAATCCCTTCCCTTTTCCTCCACTCATCTTCCACTTCCCCTGTATTAATACACTCCGAATTTCCATAGGGTTAGTTCAATTAGCCATGGAGATTAATACAGTGGATGAAGAAACCCATTCTCTTAACGATAAAAAACGCCCGCTTTTGCGAAATACAACCACAAATGAGAAATCCCTTATTCAAAAAGCTATTTCTCAAACGTTTCAAAGCACTGCCCATTTAGCCAACCTCTTGCCCACCGGAACCGTACTCGCGTTTCAGCTTCTTTCTCCGATTTTCACCAACGAAGGCAACTGCGATTCCGTTTCCCGTTACTTCACGGCGGCGCTCGTCGGTTTCTGCGGATTGTCCTGTTTTTTTCAGAGTTTCACCGATAGCTTCAGAGACGGTGAAGGGAATGTTTGCTATGGATTTGCAACTTTTAGAGGGATGTGGGTCATCGACGGCTCTGCCGAGCTTCCGGCGGAGGCGGAGGCGAAGTATCGGCTGAGATTTATTGATTTCTTGCATGCCGTTATGTCGATTCTGGTTTTTTCTGCCGTTGCTCTGTTTGATGAAAACGTAGTGAGGTGTTTTTATCCGGCGCCGTCCGATCATGCTCAGGAGATTTTGACGTCTTTGCCGGTTGGGATTGGCGTGTTTTGTAGTATGTCGTTTGTTCTTTTTCCGACCAGACGCCGTGGAATTGGCTTCCCGATCTCTGCTGATTAACCGGCGTTGTTCTGTGATTCGCCGGAGTTTCCCTTACACTTTGTCTGATTATAATTTTTTTTTCCTTAATTATTTCAATTCAAATAAATGATTCCTTTGAAGCCGACATTCAGAAATATGCTTAATTTCGAAATTATTAAAAATGAAAAATTAAGCCTACAACTAACATTTTAATAGATAATTGATTTTTATGCTTAAAATCAAAAAGTAAAAAACAAAAATAAAAATATATATATATACTTGTTTTGATTTATGAAATTTGATTATGATTCATATATTTATTTAAAGAAAAAGACAAGAGATAGGTAGAGAATTGAGATAAATATAAACTTAAATTTTAAAAACAAAAACGAAAAATAAAATGATTATCAAACGGAACCTAAATTACACGTAAATTTGAATCAAATGTGTTCCAATTTTTTACGTCCGGGTGGAATTGGAAGTTGGAACTAAAAAAAAATACACCAAGAGAATAAAAAGTTGAATTTAGTCCAGGAACTAAACAATTTATTTTTTTTGTTTTTTTTTCTAAATCAAATTGAACTACTCAATATAGTTGTTTGTTTGGGTAAAAATTTAATTCAAATTTAATGAACTTTTATATTAATTAACTTAAAATTTTATGTTCGTGACACGTTGTTTCATTGTTTGGAAGTAATTCAGTTCAACCACCGTTCGATCTGGGAAATTGAATGATTTCTTCACATTTCTATTATAAAATTTATTCTCAAGTACAACAAATAGGTTAAAAATAAAAATTTATTACCAACGTCTTTGGTTTGATAACTACTTTCATATTTTATAATAACTTACATCTTTATTTTTATTTTTTTTTTGAGATTAATATAATTGAGAATAAGGAAATTTGAACTGGTCATGTTCGTTGGACGTTGAGTGTTGTTGAGCTATTCAAACTTTGTTCTAAATAAATTGAATTCACAAAACAAATTATAGTTTTGAAAATCCGTTAATATTTAAATAGACCAGTGGAATATAGATCCAACTTTAATTAATGTTTAGTCAAAACGTAAGAAGATTTGGCAAATTCCTTTCAATCCTTTCCTGCTTTCTTTCATTTGACAAACAACAAGTTTACTGGAGCTACCACATGAATTATCTTTATTTATTTTTTTTTATTTATTTTTTTTATATCCATGATTTCCCATGACTTTCCCTTTTTTGTTGGAGCTAGCACACATTTAAAATATCCACGAGTATAAAAAAAATATTAAAAAATACCCTCATTTTTTTATGAAAAATCTTAAAATTATGTATCACTATGGATGGAGCGATCTATTGGTAAAAGAAGAGTATTGAGGAGTATAAGGTAACTGTAGTAACAATTTGATAAATGAATTACGTTTATGTGTTAATATTTGTTGTTTAATTAATCCAATAGTTAGTTTGATGTTTGAAACTGATTTCTTAATATATTTTTCTTATAATTATTGTTTATTATCTAGTTTATGTATTAGGGTTGAGTTAAAGAGATTTTTTTGGATAGATCCAAAATTTTGAGTTGGTAAATCCATCAACTATGTGCATTTGAATATTAAATTTGGTCGTGTTAGTTCGTATTATTAGGTTATCTAAATACTCATAATAAAAAGTTATTGAATGTTATCTTAAATTAACTAATATTTTTTGACTAGTTATACTCTTAGTCGTGACGTTCTTTAAATTTTCACATTTAATGTTATATTAACCATTCATAGAAAGAGCAAAAGCGAGTATAGGTCAACTGACACTAGTGATGCATTAGCATCTACTCGATCAATGTTCGAGCCCAACTTGTATGATTTGTTGTCCCCTCCCCCAACTTATACTAAAAAAAGCTGTTCATAAAAAGAAAAGCTATTATTTACAGTAATCCACGAAGGTGATGTTCGTTTTTCCCATGGTGCCAGGGCCTTGTGGGGATTCACCCATAATGTAAAGGTGAATGGAGAATGATCGAGGATGAAACAAAATTTCACGAGCTAAATGGGATGGGGACGGAAATGTATTTTCCATCCTGTCATGTTTGTATAATATACTGTTTTATTGATGTATTTAAATATATAAAGTTTTAATTTTTGTTCTCTACATATTTTTCTTAAATAATTAACTATCTATTTGATCATAAGGATCAGTTACCTGTTAGTTTCGTTGTTTGAAGGTAGTTCAGTTCAACATCACGACCACGAGTTCAAACTTGTAAATTGATAGAAAAAGCTATCTTTGAAACTAAAATACTTGCCCCGTTTTTTCACATTTTACTATTAAAAAAAATATAGTAATTTCTATTTGTCCATATCTAAAATAAGTATACAAATTAGTGGAGTCCTCCACTTAGGTGTGACAAATGATGGTGAGTATCTCCAACACTAATCTAAGATAATCACAAATTGATTGAACACTATCAATTAAAAGATTAGCCGAAAATTATAAGATGAATTATTGATTGAAGAAAATCATTTGAACTAATTGAAGTGATATTTGAAGTGACATTTTACATGAACCAGCCCAATTTATTTATATATAAAAAATAATATCACTTTTTTTTCTATAAATATATTATATTTTCAAAAACAATTTGTTGTTATACACATAAAAAATTCCCTAAAAAAAAAAAAACTTGACAATCGGATCAGTTCCACCAACCCAATTCGAATTTGACCAATTAAGTTGAATTTAAAACTTATTTGAATTGAGTATTTCTTAGAAAAAAATCCGACTTTTTTTAGTTTAAAATAAAATTCAAACCAATATTATAATTTTTGATGAGTTCATTAGACACCAATAAATCCAAATTTAGTTTTTTTTTTTTTTTTAAATACTTATAACAAAATTATATTGCATGTAACTACTTTAATTTTATTATCACTATCAGCTCTTTACCCTTTAAAAAAATTATTTTACAGTATTTGTGTAGGATTTTAGAATATATCTTTTATAATATATACTAAAAATGTAAGTCAAGAGATTCCTTCATTTAAAAATTAAAAAGTAAATAGTAAACATAAATTCAAACTTAAAAAGATGATACTCCAACTTATAAAACAATATGAGTTGGATTAAATTCAACTATTCAGCATTAAAAAAAATTTAATTGTAAAAATAAAATCCTATCAACCCAACATAATTTAGGTGCACCCATATCCATATGTAGCCCTTTCTACTTTGAAATCTAATGTAAATTTGAACTATATTATATGGGTTGATTAAGGTAAAATTGATAACCATGTTTAAAATTATATATATTTTTTTTTAATTCAATTATCCAATTTTTGTAATGGTTGTGTGATTTTTGGGAATGACAAATAACATAAACCACAAACAAACACATGAAACGATAAGGAGATATCTGAAACACATACCCAAACTCGCCTCCTTCCCCATCTCTCATTCGCTCTTTCTCCCGATAACTGGACCCCACCACATCCACATGCTCTATCTCTTTCTTTCTCCCATCTTCCTCCACGTCACCCTCCTATCTCATCGACCGTCCCAGCAAGCGCTTACACAGTTCTTACTATACACCCGGACGCACTCTATCTAACGCTTCAATAATACGACATCTCACGGAATTATCGCCAGAATTTTGATTCCCAGCGAAACCACATTTGCCTCTCTCTTTGGTTTCTTGAAGTTATGGAGTCGCAGCTGCTCTCACGCGCCACTTCGTTCGCCGGCGGCATTCCCAGCCTCCGCAAGTTCCACAGAGAGTCCTCAGCCGGCAACAACCACGTCGCCGTCGTCCACACCAGGCCGATCGCCGAGGGAGCCAACTTGATTTGGGGACGGCAATTGCGGCCGTCTCTGCTTCTCGACAAACTCTCGCCGCCGAATCTAATCTCGGCCAAACGGGAGACGATTCGTCCTACCTATGCGGCAGCTTCTTCTCCCGCAGGAGGCAGCGATTCCGCCGGGTGAGGTTCGTTTCCTCCGTTCTGGACCAGACCAGGTCTGAAATTCAGCTTCCAACTGATTTTCTTTTTTTGACTGTTGCAGGGAGGCGAAGGTTGCTCCGGTGGGTTTTCTCGAGAAGAATCCGGCGTTAGTCACCGGTTTCTTCTTCTTCATGTGGTAGGTCGAGGTTTTGGCCTGTTGTGGTGGAGGTCATGTGTTTTGCACGGTGGACGGCAACTGTAATTATTGTTATTGAAGTTTTACGAAATGACTGTCCTGCCCTTTTGGTTTTGTAGGTACTTCTTGAACGTGATTTTCAATATCCTCAACAAGAAGATTTATAATTACTTCCCCTACCCTTAGTACGTGAAATATTTTCTATCCTTTTAAATCCCCGTATTTTATATTTTATTCTATTTTTGGTTGTTATTTATATATGGAGGGTTTGTCTACGTGGCAGTTTTGTGTCGGTGATCCATTTGTTGGTCGGGGTGGTCTACTGTTCGATAAGCTGGGTTGTGGGTCTTCCAAAACGAGCGGTAAGTCTAACTCTATTACGACAAGACCCATATATATATTTTTTCTTTTTTCATTCGTATCTAGAAAATTTATAAATTTTGATTTTGAGTGTTTGATAGTCTTATTTAACTGTCAATTTGTGTTTTTAAAAACTTAATTTTATATTTAATCGATCATTAACCTTTTTAATGTATATATTATATATACATAATTTAAAATTTCATATATCCATTTAATGCAAATTTAAATTGTATTTGTTAGGAATTTGGAATATTTCTAAGACTTATTGAATATAAAATTAAAGAATTATATCTTTATTAGAATTTAAAATTTTGTTAGATATAAAAAATAAAAGTTAATTAATTTATATTTAAGGGATTTATTGACACAAATTTGAGAATCTTATGATGAAGTACCCTGCAACTTTGTGGTCCTTCTAGCCAGACTCTAAACTAATGTTGGCTTCTTTTAAATTTGTTTATTACAGCTGTTTCTTCAATCTTCACACCCTTTTTAGTTAGTTTATTTGCTTTTATTCTTCAAATTAAGTTGTGTTAATTATCTAGTTGGTGGAAAAGAGTTGTTCTGAAACTAATTTTTAATGTGAATAGTATTTTGATTGAGGGAGCTAAACAGAGTGAAGATTTGACTGAGTTTTTTTTCCCTTTATTTACTTCAAAGACCGCACTTTGAGTTTCGTTACTTTTGTGCCCTTGTTTACTTAAATTTGCATCATAGAGAGAGAAACCAATGTACATAGCCATATATAATCTTAAAATTGAAAAATTGGGTTTGTTTTTTTAGAATTAAAATTAGGTAAGTTAATTTGTATATA
This sequence comes from Cyclanthera cordifolia, assembly GCA_037832605.1. Lineage (NCBI taxonomy): Eukaryota > Viridiplantae > Streptophyta > Magnoliopsida > Cucurbitales > Cucurbitaceae > Cyclanthera > Cyclanthera cordifolia. Next base: position 1,765,253 of record JBBMEG010000024.1, read on the forward strand.
TAAATAACATTGTTTCTAAAGGTTTTGGGAATATGCGTTTCTTTTGAAAGAATTGTAAATGTGGCAAAGGTCTCCTTTTCTCCAGCTTTGGAATCTTTTCTCTGTTTAGCGTATGGATTGTTAACCGTGTTTTGGCCTGCAGCCCATTGACTCAACCCTCCTGAAGTTGCTGATCCCTGTAGCTTTCTGTCATGCTCTTGGCCACGTCACTAGCAATGTCTCATTCGCAGCTGTTGCTGTCTCATTCACACACACAGTCAAAGGTAGACTACCAGGCAACAAATTCACTAGGATTCAGTTTGCAACATGTTCTTGTATTTTGTCGTTTCCCTAAAAATCTTGTTCATTTTCAGCTCTGGAACCGTTCTTTAATGCTGCCGCTTCTCAATTCATTTTGGGGCAATCCATTCCCATTACCTTGTGGCTTTCATTGGCTCCCGTTGTCATTGGTAAATTCTTGTATTTTTACCTGATTGTTGTTGTTTTTGATGCATTCTGACCTATAACTTGATCAGATATCTTGGTATATGGATTTGGTTGGATGTGATACCTTGTTTTAAATAGTGTTCTGTTTTGATTGATAATTCAGGTGTGTCAGTGGCATCCTTAACTGAGCTTTCATTCAACTGGACTGGCTTTATTAGTGCCATGATTTCCAATATCTCCTTTACTTACAGAAGTATTTATTCAAAGAAAGCCATGGTTGTTTTCAACTCTATTTCTTTGATTCTTTTCAATCTTGCATTTGTAATTGGAACTGATTTATGCTCTGTATACAGACTGACATGGACAGCACCAACGTCTATGCTTATATTTCAATCATTGCTCTCCTTTTCTGCATTCCACCTGCTGTAATTGTAAGTGCAGCCATTGAAGTTGAAAGAATTTATATCTTTTTTTAAGGTTTCATTTTTTTTTACCATCTTGCATTCTGTTTTTTCGTAGCTAGAGGGGCCTCAACTGCTGAAGTTTGGTTTCAATGATGCCATAGCTAAAGTTGGTCTAACCAAATTTGTTGGAGATCTCTTCTGGGTGGGAATGTTTTATCACCTTTACAATCAGGTACATTGTCTAGGTTTTCTGAACAGAGGTTGTAGTTCAATGGTTTTGAAGTTAACAATTTTGGCTTGGATGGCTTGACAGTTGGCAACCAACACCCTGGAAAGGGTGGCACCACTTACCCATGCTGTTGGAAATGTGCTGAAACGTGTATTTGTGATTGGATTCTCCATTATTGTCTTTGGTAATGCTTTAAATTGTTCGCTGTTTTTCTTGTTTTAATAATGCTTCAAAGTAGGTTCTTCATGACTTAGTAGATATGTAATGTTGTTATAAAATTGGCTGGTTGCAGGTAACAAAATTTCAACACAGACTGGTATTGGAACCAGCATTGCAATTGCAGGAGTTGCACTTTACTCTTACATCAAGGCTAAGATGGAAGAAGAGAAACGAGTGAGTTCTACCATTTAACGTGATCTTCAAAGTTTAATAAGTAGATTACTTTTTGAAAAAGAAACAATTCCGCTGATGTGTTAAATTACAAAACAAGGGGAAAATCATGGTGGAGGATTACAGAATAGATCTCCAACTTATGAACACCAACTCACAACTAAAGTAGTGATATTATTAATAAGTAGGTTATTTATCTAGAAATTAAAGATTAAAATGCCAAGGTGCATTCAGATAAGGTATCTAATAATCAGTTGAATGCTTGATGTCTTTCTCTACATTTCAAATTGTAATCTCGTATTCTAGCGCATGTCTTAATTAATTAAGCTATCGTATTCTATTGCATATGTGTTTGAATACTCACCTTGTGGCAAATGTCTCATTGGTAACGTGAGGGTTCTTTAACACATTTAAAGATAAAGTGGGCTACTCCTCTCATTGCCATTTGGTTTTGAGATGGATGTCCACACTATCAAGTTTCTAATACGGTATCAGAACATAATATGTAGGTTATTAGTTCTCTGATATTCCGAGGACCCCACCAAAACGGGCAGGACATTTCATGATCCCAAAGAAGTGCATATCTTTAATTAATTGAGCTATGACTGTCCCAAGCTTTTCTTTCTCTATAATTAAAATTTTATTGTTTTGACAGCGAACAAAGGTGGCTTGAAAGAACATTTGAGGTGATGGGAAGCAGGGGAAACGAGAGGATTGTTGTTGTAAATTTTTAATTAGTTTCGCCTAGCAATAAAAGTTATTTCCGAGAAATCTCTGTTTTCATGTACTTGTTATTTCCTTTTTCCTCTTGCTTATCAATTTTCATTTACAAACTTCATCGCTACTTGCGGCCTGCAAGAACCTCTGCGTACAATAACATCTCAATTTTTTTTCTACAAATTATTCTAGACTATTTTAGTCTGTCGATTACGATTTATTTGTTCTTGTTTAAACATGCTTTATCAATATTATCAACTTTTTTTGAGTACATAATCATAAGTTAATATATATCTCATGATGAGTTTTTAGGGATTACTGCACTTAGAAAAAATCTTAATATTGGTGTAATTAAATGTACTTTTTTAATTAAAAAACTTGTATAGCATGGTGTGAGTTCTTCACCTTTTCACACATTGTAAAATGATTTCATAACTGTTATTGTGAGTTGTATTTCAAAGCTAATAATGTCCTGGTGAGTATTTGGACTATAAATTCAAGCGATTAAAATATAAGTCGGTATTGGATACATAAATTTGGACTTAACCCAATTGGTGTTTTCAAATGTTGGAGAACTTCGGTTTGTCTCATGTTGATGCCGGAATTTGGACTTCAAGATCAACAATAAATTTGTGATTTAAGAGAAATGAAATCTTTATAAAGGAGAAATTTGGACAATGGTGTGGTGTGAGCTATGTGGCATTTGATGTTTGAGTCAGATTTTGACATAAATAGATGCAAGACAACACTTAGAAGAGTCGAGTTTAGGACTTTATAATTTACTTACTGACTCCTCTTTCCTTTGGCATTTTTATTTAGTAGCTGTTCGTAATTACCACTAACTCTCCACCTAGCTAGTAGTGGACTTATGGTATAAACATTACTTACGTCCCACTATTAAGCGCAGTGCACGGTGACCACTCACGTACACATTGCGCAAATCAAATGTAAAGGCCAATATAAAGAATGACATGACAAGTTTATGGTCCCTGCGACTCTTGATCAGCCATCCCGATAAAATTCGTGCGTACTTGTGGATGCCCACATATAGAAAGATCGAATATTTTGTCCTCACTCACATGCATCCTGAAAAATCCTTAGGAAGTCACCCAAACTAGGAATACTCCAAGCTAAGCATGCTTAACTATGAAGTTCTTTCTTAACCGAAAAGGAAGGTGCACCTTGTATAGGTAGTACAAATTAATTCTCTTAAGCATTTCTTAACCATGAGACTATATTCCCCAAGATTCCTCTAATTCGAATGTGGGCTCGGGTCATTCATGTACCCCTTCTAACCCCGGGTGTTACACAAATGCATGATGATAGGTGTTGAATTGAATGAGTAGCAGTGTTGGGGCAGCCCTAAGAAAGGCTATGTCATCCTGAATCTTCATGATTAGTGTGTCAGGGCAACCATAAATAGGGCTAAGCCAACACGGGTCTTCAAGAGTGGTGGTTCCGAGGCAACCCTAATTAGGGATAAGCCAGCCTAGGTATATTAGCAGATAAATGATCGTAGCCTGGGCATCGTTGATTCCCGGATATGCCTAGCAAGTCTTACTGTCGATTATTGAATGTGAGTTTTCGTAAACTAGTATAATCATGATGCTAATGCGTGCAACGTGCTAACCAACAGAAAAACATGTGAAACATATATCATGTTAACCTAACACGAATCGGTAGTACAACTCGCCAAAATGTACTCATCATAACATGACATAAATATTCAACAGACAGGGCAAGTATCAATCGCATAATACAATTCAGGACATCAATTTATTGCACTTGAATTACCCTAGACATACTTATAGTTACCCACATGAACCCGATTTAAGGTTATGGTTCTCTTACTTTGGCCGATTTCCACTAAATACACTTAGGAATGCTCGAGCTACGACTCTTGGAAATCTCCCCAACAAAAACTTGACAATTCAGGATCATTGAGTCAAAATTAGCACTTAAAACTATCAAAACTAAACAAGCTATAATGTTATCAACATATGCATAAAATGACTAAAAGAGAAATATTGAGTTTTGTGAGGATTAGGTATGTATTTATTTAACCCTTGCCGGTTCGAATCCCCCTTACTCAATTGTTGTAATCTCAAAAAAAAAAAAGAAAAAAAGAAAAAAAGAAAGACTTTTATTTATCCGGATTAAATTCAATCACTCATCAGTCACCCCTAAATTCAACCTATCGTTAAGGTGTGTTGGTTCTTTTTTTAGAAAAGACTGGAGTTAAAGGATTAATTGTAGTTAGGAGTAGTAACTACTTGTTTGAGGATTGATGTTAGTAGCGGTTGGGTAATGAATTATTTGTTTGAGAATTGATGTCAGTAATAAGTTGAATGATGTGTTTAATATGAAATTTTATTGAGTAGTTTGATAAAAAGTTTGATGAGTGATTAAATGAGATTTTTTTACTACCAAATACAGACGAGTGTACAAAAAAACAAACGCACCACAATATATTAAAAGTTGGTTTAGAATATTAAAACATTTTAACAAATAGTCCCTTCTTTTTGTTTGACTATTTATTTGTAAACTAAAATCGACTAATTTTTTCAAAACACAGAAAACAAAAAAATAAATATAACGTGATTTTAATTGTTATTTGGACAGTTAAAATATAATGTGTTTGGTCGTGATGTAGATTGGTGGAGGTTTTTAATTTTGATGTCCAATAAAATCATTTGATTTCTTATAATAATAATAATAAAAAAGAATAATTTGAAACCCAACAATGAGTAATGGCCAATCAGCGACGTCGTTGACTGGTAAAGGGGCCAAAAGTATAATTCATAAACTTGGAGCCCATGTCTGCAACCCAGAGTTCATGGATGAAAGAACGAAAGGCCCTAGAAGAACTCAACTTAAAAAAGAAAAATAAGAAGTAAATAATAATGGAAGAAAAAAAAAAAAAAAAACAGAGAAAAAGAAATATAAATACACGGAAGAACCGAAGATTAAAGTTCATGAAAATTCAGAAGCAGCACATAGGGAATGAAATTAAAAGAAAAGGGAAAAAGAAAATGAAAAGAAAACATTTAAAGCGATTATAAGGAAAAAAAAAGAAAATTTAAAAGAAATATGGGGGGTTGGATTAGGGTGAGAGGAGACTGTTTGTCATTTGTTCCTGAATTTGCCTTTTCATACGATTTCTTGTTTCTTTTCTCATCATTTATTATTATTTTTCTTTTATTGTTATTCGATGATGATAATTCTTCGATACTGCTTTTTTGTTCCTTGACTATTACGGTATTTAGGTTAAGTGGGTAAAAGGGGAATTCGTTGTTTTGATTGCTTCGGGGTTTTCAATTTTGTTTCGAAAGAGTGTTCTTGGTTTTTGATTCTTGATTCTAGGGTTTGCCTGTTCTGTGTTTTTCTTCTTTTCTTCGATCCTTCACGGTCCGATTCGATGGAAGCTGATGATGCTTCGGATGGAGAAAATCACAACCAGAGTAATGATTATATTAACAAAATTAGTAACTCAAGTGAAGGTCTTAGCAAGCCTAAGCGCCAGATGAAGACTCCGTTTCAGCTTGAAACCCTCGAGAATGCCTATGCTTGTTCGTCCTCTAAGCTTTATTTATTTTAAAATTTGCGTGTGTGTTTTTTTTTTGTTGTTGTTGTTGTTGTTGTTCGCGTTTGTTGTTTACATCTGGGTTTTTTATTTTGTTGTGTTTGGTTGATTTGATCAGTGGATGCGTACCCAAGAGAGTCGGTAAGGGCTGAACTATCGGTGAAATTGGGACTCACCGATCGGCAATTGCAGATGTGGTTTTGCCACAGGCGGTTGAAGGACAAGAAAGTACAGGGCAGGCAAAAGTCTGCACCTACTCCACTGACTGGACCAACTTTGCCTGATTCTCCCATTGAAGATTTGAGAGTGGTAGCAGAGCCGGGTAGTGATTACGCTTCAGGATCGGGTTCGGGTTCAAGTCCATTTGGTGATGTTGGGTTGGGTAATGTGGTACCTAGAAGTGGTGGAGACGATATGGCAATGATAAGAAGGTATTGTGAACCTTCAAGGTCTATAATGGAACTTAGAGCCATTGCTTGTGTGGAGTCGCAATTAGGCGAGCCCTTGAGGGAGGACGGACCTATTCTTGGGATTGAATTTGACCCGTTACCACCTGATGCTTTCGGAGCACCTATTGGTATGGCTGGTTTTTAATATTTTGTTCTTATTAAACCATTTTTCTTAAAATATTCGACTACATGTATTTGCACATTATACAAATAAAGATGTCTCTAGAAAAGCTCAAGGAGTTTCATAAAGAACTTCACTTTGCATTTATCATGAATTGGAGTGTACAAAAAGTACCAAGAGAAGAAGCGCACAATTTTCCTCCCATAAAATTGTTTATTTAAAAGATACAAAATGCTTGAAAATACTTGGTTCAACGTATTTATTATATTGTAACTAAAAAATCTATTTTGTTTAATGTATTTATTCCTCAATGCATGTTGTTATCTTCTTGAGTGTCTTGATGCTAAACTACAACAGTATGCTTGATGATTATAGTATTTTGCTGAACATTTGTTACTTGTAATCTTACAGTGGCAGAACATCAAAAGCGATCTGGACATTCATATGGAGACAAATATGAACAACGGGATGCTAAATTAAATAAAGTTAGTCTATTTTGTTATTGAATTTGGTGCTTGGTTGTACTTTATCATTTCTACCCACTGGTGACATAGTGATTCATCCTGACCTAATTTTTTCCTCATTTTTTTCTATTTTCTCTGTCTCGATTATTCATGTTGTTACATTTTATGTATAAAATTTTCTATTGGGCTATGGGGCCAGGGCAGTTCACAGAAGGTCCTCACCTCACTTCCCCCTTGCATTTATGCCTTAGAGAGTTGCTTTAGCATGTTTTTATGCTTTGGAACACATTGACAGTTGTAGTAGGTGTTTGACTGTTCGTGTCTACCCTATTTGCCACCATAAGGAGCCGAATTAACATTTTATTATGATATATATTTAAGAAAATTGAAAAAAAAAAGCAAAAACAGTTAGTCCACCTCAAAAGGAGCTTAAATACAGAACAGAAACAAAGACAGTAACTATAAGAAAGGGCTCTAATTTCAACCAAAGAAAAATACAACCACCTAGATAATTAATATCAAGCTAAATGATCCACAATTTGATTACGGGAGATGTTGTCCTCCATTGGGCTATTCACTTGCCTCTTAACAGCAGGGTCGGTCCCTCCTAAAAAGCTGGTAAAACACTGCCTCCAAACTAGTACAGAAAGTCATTATAGAAGGTGCAGAGAGAAGTTCTTACTGAGTTTTATGTAGTAGTTTGGTCATTCTCATATACAGATTTTTTATTGAGTTCATGTAATCAGTAATCATTGAACAGTATACGACTTGAGTCAATAAAGTTACTAGTGGAAATGTTTTTCTTGTTAATTTAATTCTTCTGGTTTCTCACGTTGAAATGGATTGAATTATCGTGCAGGCAACTGCTAGGGCATTCCCCGAATATCCATTTATGCCAGACCAGCCTAATATTAGAGCTGATGCATATGGACCAGTTGCCCAATCACATTATCCAGATTCATTAGTTGAGGTTTCAGCAGCCAGGACACCATCATTTTTGCATGGTCACGAACAGTTGAACAGGAGCCACAGTTATCATGGTCAGGTCTCAAGGGTTCGTCTTCTGCCTCAACCGGATAAGCAGGGAGTTGCCATTCCATTTCCTGCTGAAGATAACACATTTGTTCCTGCAAGGGATTCTCTTGCAAACATCAGGATGAATTCTCAGTTTGCTGATCCTCCAATTGTTGGACACGAAAATTTGCACGTGTTACCTGATGGGCATACTTTTCCAAATGATGTCGTCGTTAGGATGGAAAGGAAACGCAAGGTATTCTCTTAGCATTCGAATGATGTTGGTTTTCTCTCTCTCGCTCTCTCTTTTTCTCTCGTAAATGTAGAGTTGGTATACTCTTTTATTTATTACGATTCCTTTCTGCAGAGTGAAGAAGTTCGTCTGAATAAAGAAGCAGAAGCAAGAATGCAAAAAGAGCTTGAGAAACAAGATATTTTGAAGAAAAAGGTTTTTAATTACTATATATAACTTATACTGATTTCCTAATCATAAAACTATTATAAGTTGTTTAAAATAATTATGTTATTATTTTTTAAAATAAATAAACTATGTTTACAAGTATGTTGTTTTTCGAAGGAAAACTGATAGTACCTTCTCTTAGAAAAACAATAAATTTTATTGCTGGCAGAGTGAAGAACGAACACGAAAAGAAATGGAAAAGCAAGATCGCGAAAGAAGGAGAGAAGAGGAAAGGTTACTGCGAGAAAAACAACGAGAAGAAGAGAGATTGAAGCGTGAGGAAAGGCGGGAACATGAGCGAAGGGAAAAGTTTATGCAGAGGGAGTATTTAAGGGTAGGTTAAGTAAGAAGATTTAAGTGTTTGTTTTTCTTTCTCCTTATCTTCTAGGTTCTTAAGGAAACTACGAAGATAGGTCACTCACCGCCATGTATGTCAACTTTAGGCCGAGAAAAGGAGACAAAAAGAAGCTATTCGCAAAGAAAAGGAAGCAGTGAGACGCAAAGCTGCTATTGAAAAGGCTACCGCTCGCAGAATTGCTCGTGAGTCTATGGAACTTATTGAAGATGAACAGCTGGAACTGATGGAGCTGGCAGCTGGAAACAAAGGATTGACCTCCATATTAAGTCTTGATCATGACACTTTGCAGGATCTTGAGTCTTTCCGAGGTTTGCATTATTTTGAGTTGCCACCTTTTTAAGATATTAATATCTTTTAATTTTTTTGACTTAAAAATATTGTGACAATAGGCGGTATTTGGTAATGTCGTAAAAGAATAAAGACGGCTTTCGATAAGAACCAAATACATAATAGAATAGAAAGATAATAAAGATACAAGTGGTACTTGGATCCTCTCTATTGTGAGACAACTCTCAAACCCTAGATACTCACTATCTCAATACTTCTCATTGTATGCTTACCTTTCTCGCCTCTCTTATTTATAGTTTTATATTCTTATCCTACTAATAGGATTTCACATTTCTTGTCCTATACCTAATATGTATATTTCTTATCCTACTTCTAAAGGGATATGTTTGTTGATGCAATTAAATTTATCCCAATCTACAAGCTTAAGCTTTTGGGTTGATTGATGGTTTAATATAATTCAACATGGTATTAGAGCAAGAGGTTTTGAGTTTGAGTCCTTGCTAAGTCAACCTCTTCATTACAATTAAATTCCACTTTTAGGGCATTTCTCAAATTCTATCTTCAAGTGAGGGGGAGTGTCGACTGATATAATTAAATTTACTCCAACCTACTAGCTTAAGCTTTTGGGTTGATTGATGTTTTAACATAATTCAACACGATATTATTAGTTTCAAGGCTTCTCATTAGGTGTGAGCCTCAACGCATAAGCCTTAGTTTTAATTAATGACAATATGTAATTCGTTAATTTGTGTAAACAAGTATTGCAAAACATAATGCTTGTGCAAAAGTATAAAAAATTCACCTTGTCAATTGCCACAAACAAAAAATTTGAATGGATATTTTTAACATTACTACTATTGTCACTAATAAGGTTAAGTTATACTATAATTTTGTCTTCATTCTTATAATTTTAAAGAATTTGATAAAATTAATACCGCTCTTCTATTCATTATTCGAGACTTAAGACTTTAAACTTCAATGCATTCTTATAGAGACATATGCCTCTTAGGGAGTGTTTGTTTGAAGGTATTAACGAGCTATTACAAATGAACTCTTACAACTCCTCTTCAAAAAACAATATCCAAATGAGCTACTGTTAATCACTCAAAATAATCACTCATTTCTAATCACTCATTTCTAGCCCCTCAAAATAATTACTCATTTCTAACCACATCTGAACGAGCTATTGTCTATAATTCCTCTATAAAAACTATCATCCAAACGAGCTATTAATTGCAACCTCTCTTTAAATAACCACATCCAAACGAGTTATTACTAAATCTCAAATTTCTAATCATTCAAAATAACCTGTCATTTATAATTACTCAATATGACCACTATACAATTTCTCATCCAAATACCTTTTAATATGAGAGGTGTAAGCCATTTATAATCTAAACATGGTGCAAGTCTCGAGGCGAGTCTCAAGGTGTAAAGCTTAATAACTTTTACAACATTGGTATTTGGTAGTCGGTCCTGGGAGACCAACGCCTTTGCTTGTTTAAATACTTCTTATTAAGAATAAAATGAGAGAAGATCCTTCGTGTTAATTCCGTTTCTCTCTATTTCTTTCTATGTTCAGATGTATGAAGTATGTATCAATAGCCAACGAATTAGTATTTTTTGAACTAGCCTACTATTAGTACTAAACACTTTTGTTCTATGACTATGTTTAGGATTCATGTTTTTGTTTGCTTTGGCTATCTTATTAATATTGTTACTAACATCATTATCATTATTGATTATAGTATTTTAAAGTTTTTCTGAAAATTTCCGTCAGTTTCTTGGGTAAAAAAATCTTAGTCAACTGTTGACATATTATTTTTCAGATTATCTTGGTGCATTTCCACCCAAATCGGTGCAACTGAAAAAACCTTTCAGCATTCAGCCCTGGATCAATTCAGAGGAGAACATTGGTAACCTTCTCATGGTATATCTCGAAGCCTCCTTTGTTCACTGAGTATTTATGAGGCACGGTGGTATTGTTGCCTCAAGGTGACTTTTTTTGAGCCGTTGGAGATTACTTCTACATCTTTGCGTGGGCCAATGAACTTCAAAATTTTTAGAATATGAATTTTGTGGGTCATTCACTTGTATGCATGCCTTAAATGTAAGAGTTACATGATCGCTGGTAAATGCTATATTATATTCTTTTAGAATACAAATGGTAACATTGTCACAATTTGTTCTTTTAAGATTCTTGGAGTTCAGGATGTAATTTGATTAATTTGTCAGAAGTTAAGAAGGTAATTTGATTGCACACTGTGCATTGATAGGCTTGGTTCTGTCCTTCATGTAACTAGTTCATTTTGTATCCGTTATGCTTCATCTTATTAGCTTTTATTTTGTCAAGTAACAATTGCTAGAGTTTTTCGAGCTAGGATGCTGAAACATCTTTTTGAGAGGAAAATGGACAGCTAAATATCTTGAGTTTTTTTTTCAGGTCTGGAGATTTTTTATTACATTTTCTGATGCTCTAGAGCTATGGCCCTTTACTCTTGATGAGTTTGTTCAAGCTCTTCATGATTATGTAAGTCTTACTTGTGGGGTCATTTTCTCCCCCACTAAAATATTTTTTCTTATTTCCTATCCATTTGACATCCTTAATTAATTCAATCGTAGGATTCAAGATTACTGGGTGAGATTCACATTTGTCTTCTAAGACTGATTGTAAAAGATATTGAAGACGTTGCAAGAACACCTTCTTCTGGATTGGGAATGAATCAGAATGGTGTGGCCAACACTGGAGGTGGACATCCACAGATTGTTGAAGGGGTAATCATTTTGAATAATATACATAATTTGTGTATTCTAAGATAACTCTATTTTGTATCTTATTAGAACCATCTGGCATTTTTGTGTGTGTCAGGCATATGCTTGGGGATTTGACATTTGCAACTGGCAGAAACATTTAAACCCATTAACATGGCCTGAAATTCTTCGACAATTAGCACTATCAGCTGGGTTTGGACCTCAGCTGAAAAAGAGGAGTTTGGCATGGTCTGAAATGCGTACCAACGATGAGGTCCATTTTTTTGAATTCCTTAGCAATGATCAATTTCTTCTATACAATACAACTCTAACTTTTGTACTTCATTGCCAGATTGTCCTTAAGTGGCAATGTCTGCAAACATGCAAGAGATGCACGTGTAAATAGTGAAGGGGCTGTTCTGTTTAATTATATAGTTTATACTAGACCTCCTCCCACATGAATATTAATTTAGACATTCCTTTAGTACATGCGTGAACTTTCATATTCGTATGAGATTTTCATATTCAAATAAGACTTTTAAAACAGTCAAATGAATTTTTTAATACATAATATTGAATTAGTCTTGACTATTGATTTGTAGGCTAAATGCGGCGAAGACATAGTTTCTACTCTTCGCAATGGTTCTGCTGCTGAAAATGCATTTGCTATCATGCAAGAGAAGGGTTTGTTAGCTCCTCGAAGATCTAGGCATCGACTAACTCCTGGAACTGTCAAATTTGCTGCTTTTCATGTTCTTTCACTTGAAGGCAGTGATGGGTTAACAGTACTAGAACTTGCAGAGAAAATACAGGTGAACCTAACATTCTGTCCTATTTTATGCTGGCTAATTTTAATAAGAAACTTATGCATCAGTCAATTGTACAGAGATCTGGACTTAGAGATCTGTCTACAAGTAGAACACCGGAGGCTTCCATTTCTGTTGCTTTGACAAGGGATACTAAACTTTTTGAAAGAATTGCTCCTTCCACATATCGTGTACGAGCTCCCTATTGGAAGGATCCAGATGATGCAGAGGAAATTCTTTCCGTTGCCAGAAAGAAAATTCAGGTATTCCAGAATGGATTTTTGACCGGAGAAGATGCTGATGATGTTGAAAGAGATGAAGAATCTGAATGTGATGATATTGATGAAGATCCTGAAGTTGATGATGTAGCAGCGACATCTTTGGTGAATGAAGGTGTTAGCCAAGGAAATGCTAACTTAGGAGTTCAGAATGAGAACTTATGCCGCGATACTGCTGGAAACCCGCAGAGTGAAAAGGCCAAAGATATATCATTGTTTCCCCTAAGTAGGTCCAAGGATGGAAAATATTTAAATATAGCTACAGAGCAATATGCTGCTGTTGATGAGTCTACTATTAGTGACCTTGATCAAGAAAATATTGAGATTGATGAGAGCAAGGAAGGTGAATCGTGGATTCAAGGACTTACAGAGGGTGAATATCATGATCTTAGTGTTGAGGAGCGTTTGAATGCCCTAATTGTCTTAACCAGCATTGTAAATGAAGGAAACTCAATTCGCCTTGTTCTTGAGGTAACGTCACTTCCAGTATTATATATGGAATTTATTCAATGTTTTAGGATGCTTCATTTTTATTGTAGTTTTTTTTTTTTTTAATAATTTTAATGATAATGGTTATATAGGATCGCTTGGAAGCTGCAAATGCTGTTAAGAAGCAAATGTTGGCAGAGGCTCAGATTGATAAATGTCGCATAAAAGAAGAGATTATTACTAAATCGGATTTTCCAATTCACATAGTGAGCAAGGTGGAAATGGAATTCAATGGTTTCGCAATGGAGGGCGGCCAAAGCCCTTTACTTGTAGACAATAAGAACAATGATGCAACCCCGAACACTGCAGAAAACCTTGGCAGTGTGCCTAATGAGAGGTCTACTTTAGTGCCAGATCTGTTTCCAGGCCCAGATAACTTTTTGGCTCAACAATGTGGACATGCTTCAAAGAGGTCACGTTCACAGTTAAAATCTTATATTGCCCACCGAGCAGAAGAAATGTACACATACAGGTCCTTGCCTCTTGGCCGTGATCGTAGGCGTAATCGATACTGGCAATTTGTCGCGTCGTCTTCAAGCAACGATCCTGGTTCTGGGAGAATCTTTGTTGAAATGTATGATGGAAAATGGAGGCTTATCGATTCTGAAGAGGTAAACATTTTGTTTTTGTTGTGAGCTTATATAAGGCCTTAATTTTTAGTATTTTTTTTCTAATTTTTATTTAGAGGGCCATATATGGCATTGCTACAACCAATTTATGGAATTAATTTATATTAGTGCCTGGAATGTTCTGTTCCATTTATTATTTCAGCTATTGAAATCAGGATTTTCTCTACACAGTTGAATATTGTTTACTACGACGTAATGTCGATCTAACTAGAATTATTACCGATTAGAACTTGGAAGCTATTAGTTGTTACATAAGTGCTTTGATTTTTTTCGGCATTAGATTAGATTAATCAATGCTGAAAAATGAACTTGACATCTAGTTCTGAATGTCAGGATACCGGATGAAACTTGTTAGTAGATCTACTGCCAGGTTTTGTGAAAAGTTGCTTTGGATTTTCATGTAATGGTTAGGCATATGCTTTAGAATTTATTTCCATATTAGATTTTACGCATCTATATAACCATTGAGCAGCCAAATTTTGTGGGTCAACCCTTTGTGTTTAATCTGGAAGCATCTTTTGACATTCTTATTTGTAGGGCTTTGATGCTCTTTCGACGGCTTTGGACACACGTGGGATTAGAGAATCACACTTACGCATAATGTTGCAAATGGTAGAGACATCATTTAAGGAAAATGTTCGGAGGAACCCACAATGTGCTAATGTGATGGCTCAAGGTGGACTTACTCCTAAAAATGAAAATGATGAATTGAGTTCTAGTCCCGATTGCAACACGAGTTTTAACAGTCCTAGCAGTACTGTTTGCGGTTTAAATTTGGATACAATGGTAACTTCATTTTCATTTCGAATTGAGCTTGGAAAAAGTGAAAATGAAAAGAAAGCTGCATTTAAAAGGTATCAAGACTCGCAGAGGTGGATATTAAGTGAGTGCTTTAACACATCAGCATTATGTGCCATGAAATTTGGAGGAAAAAGGTGCACACCGCTGTTGGACATTTGTGATTCTTGTCTGTTCTTGTTTGATTCTCAACATTCTCACTGCTCTTCGTGCCATCAAACTTTTGGCACTAATGGGAGCGATTTTAATTATCTGGAACACAAACATCACTGTGATAAGGAAAGGAAGCATAACCACTGGGATACACACGGTTTAGATGCATCTCTTCCCCTCAAAAGTAGATTGCTTAAGGCTCTTTTAGCTTTCATTGAGGTAAGCAATAACCATTAAGGCCATTTTCAACAGAATTATTTCATTTTTAGATTTGAAAACTCGTGCCTGCATATTTAGCTGCCTTGACCTTTATTGGAACTTGTATATCATTAGGAGTTCCCTTTTTCACAGGTACATGTTCCATCAGAAGCTTTTCAGTCGTTTTGGACAGAACAAAGGAAAGATTGGGGCGTCAGGATGAAATTATCATCGTCTGTTGAGGAGCTTCTACAGGTATTTTTGCATTTTAAAGTGCCAAGCTCTCTACAAAACTAAAGTAATTTTGAGTTATTGACTCTCTTCCTTCACTTCCTCATAGTAATTTGTTATCACATTTGCTTGAATCAGCAGGAGTTTGTTTTTATCGTTTCCAAGCTTTTTATTAACACCAATCAGATAATATTCAAATTAACACCAATCAAATGATTGAAATCAGTGGTTGATGGACTCTGCTTTACTGCACGCTTAAGTGAGCTTTGGAGTTGCATTTAAATTTTATTAACGTATTTAATAAATATCCAGTCTTGATGGAGTGGTCAAGAATTTTAAGAAACCAAAAGATTATGAGTTAGATCTACGATGATCATAAACATAAGAATTCATTTTCTACGAGTTTTCTTGACATCCAAATATTGCAACATTAGGTAGATTATCTCATGAGATAGTTGAAGTGCGTGCAAGCCGATCTTAACAATAACATATATGAAAAAAAAAAAGCATAGTGCAGTATGCATTCCTGATGTTTTCTTGTGTCTAATCTTTGGTCAATCTTGTATCTGTATTTGAATCCAGAAATCTGTAAATATTAAATTCGCTAATGGTTTTTAGTTTTTCTGCTTTCACTATTCTTCAAATTGACGAAGCTTCAACTGCTATCTCGTGTTGATGTATTTTACAGATATTGACCCTCTTTGAAAGTGTAATTAAGCGAGACTTTTTAAAGTCGGACTTTATGACAACAGACGAGCACCTGCGCTCATGTTCCATCTCTGGGAATGTTGTACACGAAGCAGCACCAGTTGTTGGCCCTGTTCTTACGTTACCATGGATTCCACGGACTAGTGCAGCTGTTGCTTTAAGGCTTTGTGAGGTAGATGCTTCAATTTACTACATTGGTTGTGAGAAACCCGAGCCTAACCAGGAGAAGGAAACAGAACATATAGTAAGTTATTTTTTCTTTCATAGCTCTCTCAGACATGATAGGACCTGAAATAAATTGATCGATACATGTTTTGTTTTGTGTTCCTTGTTGCTGGAAGTGAACTATTATCCTATTAAAACTAATTTACTTGCCTCTCTGCAGAACTTTTCCGGTAGATATGTCCAGGTTAAGAATGATGAATGGACTAAACTGAATGAACTCGACTACGATGATATAATGAAGAAAGAAAACTCAGCCGATCCAAAAAGTTCAAGGAGCAGCTACAAACGTGGTAGAGGAAGTCTAGATTATGGACGTCGTAAAAGGTGGCAGAAAAAAGTTAATGGTTCAAAATCTAGCCGTGTTCGGCGAAATGTCAAGAAGTTAAATCAAGGACAGAGGGCACTGGCACAAGGAACACGGGGCCGCCGCACGGTAAGGAAGAGAAGGGCGGAGAAGAGCATTCCAGATGAAGACTTGATGGGGCTAGGGCCTAGTAACAGTACTCACAATATAGATGAATCCCCAAAAGATTACATTGGGGAATGGGAGGATGAAAAAATGGATAGGTTTATGGATATGGAAGATGAAGAGAACGTTATGGAAGATGAAGAGAATGTTATGGAAGATGAAGAGAACGTGATGGAAGATGAAGAGAATGCTAACAACATAGGACCAATGGACTCAGACGAGGATGGCCAAGGAGGAGCTGGGTATGAGCAAGGGATTTGGGAGTATGGTGTTGATGATGGCACCTCCAACAGATGGACTGGTGATTTAGGAATGGCTAGTGAAGAGGATGTTGATTTATCTGAGGACTACAATGGCACAGAAGAGGGAGGAAATGACGATATGGAGGAAGAGTTAGATGTTGACACGAGCGAGGACTCGGATTGTTCACCGAATAGAATAGGCAACAACAATGGTGTAGACTCCGCTGTTTCCGACGATTATAGCGATTAAAATTACCAGACACTTGGAGCAGCAATTGTGTACTGGGGAAACAAAGTAAAACAGTATCCCCAAATATATTTTAGAATTAAAAATCCCCCTTTGAGGGGGCACTATGATTGACTGGCATTACCTAGAAGATCCCTTTGTCTCTAATTATATGGGTGGAAATCAAGCATTGTATCATTCATCTTAAGAGTACTTAGTTTGATAATAAAAGTTGTAAAGTTACAGTCGCCACATTATGATGTTCTTCCACAAGGGGATATAACCATCATATAGCTCTAGAAAACATTGTAGAATCGTCGAAATTTTACAAGGCTCTGTTTTGTCTCCAATAACTATTATCCTTCTCTCTATTCAACTTTCCATTTACATAGTCTGGATGAATGACATAGTTGATGGGGAAAGTTCAAAAACATATTTGTTTTAACCATTACGGACTCTCCAAAGTGCTTCTTTTTACAAAAGTTTCTTAATCCCAGACTTCTGCTCTGAAGTTAAGTATGTAGGGAATTTGATGAGGAACTTGATCTTCAAGTTGCCCCTTTTGGAGGGATCCTTTGGTATTGGCATTCCCTCCTTGGGAACAACCTCTACATAGTCTGGATGAATGACGTTGTTAATGGGGACGGTGAGGCTCCTTCCATCAAGTGTATTGATATGGACTGTGTAACCTGTTAGCGCTTCAGCAAGAGAGACCTTCCTTGTGATAACCAAGTCATTTCCATCCCTTGTGAATGTGCTGTGTGGCTTTTCGTCTATAATGAAAACAAGGTCTGCTGGAATCAGGTTTGGTTGTTCATTTCCTTTCTCTGTAAATGTTATTTTTGTGCCTTTTTTCCAACCAGGCTTGATTTCTATGGTTAGAATCTCTTCCACTGGCAATGTTTTCCTGCAGATAACAAATGAAATAAAGGGTTAGTCATAAAATACTTCTTTCTTCTCAAAAAGTTGGGAAAAACAAGTGGTGAAAAGCACATACCCACTGGTATCAGCTATCTCTCTAGAGATCTTCATCTTCTTTGTTGTGCCTTTGTAGAGTTCTTCAAGGCTACATGGCAGCTTCCTTTCAATTGGAGCAGCTTTTCGTGGACCTTGGCTCATTGCCTGTCCTTCACTGAATGAAGCGAACATGTCTTCTCCAAACATGCCACCGCCAAATGACCTCGAACCGCCCCTCATTCCGCCACCGCCACCGCCGCCCATTCCTCCAAATGGCGTCGAAAATCCAAAGAACTCAGTGAAAATGTCGTTGGCATTTCTAGGGTTGAATCTGAACACCGTTGGTCCATCCCCCGTTTGGAAGAATGATGCACCGCCGTCGGGAACTCCGGCGCCCGGCGGAGGTACCTGACCTTTCAAACCTTCTTCACCATATTGATCGTACACTGCTCTCTTCTGTGGGTCACTCAAAACCTGAGACAAATTTCAACAGAAATTCGTAATCGAAACTTTCAATCTACACAAAAATCTCCAGAATCCTAAAGATTACGAAATCAGGAAGAGAGAGAGAGAGAGAGAGAGAGATGGAAGGTAGGAATGGTTTAGTTATACCTCATAAGCCTCGGAAATTTGTTTGAATTTGGATTCGGCTTCTTTCTTATTGTTGGGATTCTTATCGGGATGCCATTTCATGGCAAGTTTCCGGTAAGCCTTCTTCAAATCATCGTCGTTGGCACTCTTGTCTACCTGCAAAATCTTATAATAATCTACACCCATGTGTTCGCGTGTGTGTTTTGTTCTAAATCTGCAAAAATTTGGAGCTGAAATTGAAATTGGGATCTTCGATTTTGTAAGAACTTCTCAGAAAGGTGTAATTGGGTAACGAAGGAGTGGCGTTGAGCATAGAAAAAGGGTACAGAAAGATGGGTCTGGAAGAACATCAAACATCGAGAAGCCTGTGGAAGCTTCCAGATTGGAATTCCATTATTGATTTTGTCTGTTTACAAAATCATTTTCCAACTCTCTTTCAAAAAAAAAAAAAAAAAAAAAAAACAGTTTCCAGCTTAAGCCCATCATATGCTAATGAACTTAATCTCTGTTTTCCAACAGTACTATATGAAAGTTTATTTTTTTTCTTCATATTCTACTATGTGAAATAATCAAACTTATTATTATTATTTTAACTAATGAAGTTGTAAACCTTTAGAAAACAAAAGTTTTAAATTTTAGGGAAATTATACTAGATATATTTTTTTCATTAAAATAATTATAAATATAGACAAAATTTAAAATATTTATATCATAATGTTTAATATGTTTTAATATTGTATTATAAATAAACATTAATATATTAATATAATAAAATGTGATAATAATAATTAATACTAATGACTAAATTTTTTTTTTTTTGTAAAGTGATTATATTTGTAATTATATTAAGAAGCTGATAAATATTAATCTAAACGAAAACTTTTTGTGAGACGTGGAAGAGTTCAAGGTTGTTCGTGACCTAAAAGAGGAAAACATCACCACCACCCGCATACCTCTCATTTACACTCGAGCCTGCATACCTCTCACCTTTCTAGCTTGCCTTGTGTTGCTAGGAAATGCAATCAACTCGTTTATATTTTGAAGATTAGGATAACATTTTCAAATTTAATAATACTTGTGAATTATAATTATTTTACTCGTTTAATCATTCAAGATGGATTAACAACTATGCTATTATTTGTATTTAAAAAAACAACTATGATATTAGTTAGTTATAAAAGTTGGTTGTCTATATACTGAGCTTCAAAAAAAGAAAAAGGAAAAGTATAGAAGTGAATCAAGATCACATCTCAATAAGATTGGAAAAGTATGTACTGTTACTTGGTAACAACATAGTCTTCCTATTTTGTGGTTGAATGTTCCTTCTAGATTGGAATTGTGGAATAAATGTCATGAAATTCTACTAAATACAATTTGATCTAATGGACTTCTAAATGATTAGCTATGAAGGTTTAGAGCAGACGAAAGGTTTGTGGATTTTTGTTTTTTCTAAATTTGGTGCCCTCTTTTCTGGATCAAAAACTGTGAAGCCCACTTAGCTTAAAAAGCCGGCCCAAATTTAATTTCTCTAATCGACTTTCTGGGTCAGGTCCAAAAACGCATTTGGACTTGCCACTAGGCCCAAAACATGAAGCATCTCAATAAAAAGATAGAAGAATTAAAAAAATTCGTTGAGAATGCATAAATAAAGACTTTTGTTGTTTTTCCTTTTTATTTCAACTTATTTGTTACGGTAATTAGGTTATGGTTTTTTCCAAACCAAACAAGGAGGCAAATACGTGTTTGGTTAATGTTGAAAAATAATAGGCAGAATCAGTTGAGAAATAAAAAAAAAAAAAAAAAATGATGATGATGGTGATATGATAAGTGGGTATTTGGTTTTGACAAATTGGGTAGTAATCCAACGGCAGTCGCGCAATGGAAAGTGGAAGTGGGCCCCGTTCTCCTATACGTTACAGTCTGTTTGAAAATGTCAGCTTCTCGTAGACAAATGCTTCAATGCCACATGATCCTTCCTTCCCCACTATATCCCATTTTTCCTTTTTGTCCCATTAACCAATCACCTTATCTTATTTTTGTATATATTATCATCTTTCATATGAACTTATTTTCATTCTATTTTTATTTGTATTTTCATAGATTCCATTACAAAAAC
>JBBMEG010000024.1:1792215-1811645 GCA_037832605.1 Cyclanthera cordifolia
ACTTTTATGACCTCGACATGGAGCCTCACCATTATAGAAGAACCAGGGGCAATTTCGAAAACAACAACTACAACAACAACAACAACGGTAATACATACGAATACCGTAATTCAATGGGAAGGTTGCAGAATGATGACGACACAGAATTCCAAGAGGAACAAGATGAGTTTGTGCCATAAAATTTCTGTCCTCTGCCAAATTATTAAAAATATATTTAGTTGTGCATTCCAATATTTTTATTTTTTTTTTTTTTGGTCCTCCTAGTTTGTTTAATTGACTTTATATTTAATTGTGGTAACTTGTTCATCTTTTGTTTTTTTTTTTTTGGGTCTGCAAGAAAAAGGTTATACAAATGTTTTGCTTTGCATTATAATCAATTGTTAGAGGTAAATTTTGAAAGTAAAGATCAGTAGTTTCATTTCAAACCAATTTATACCAACAAGAATTTTTAATTACGATATCATGTGTATAACTTTTTTGCATTTGTTCTAAACGAAAGTGATTAATCTTCAACATCCTTACCTAATATATGGATTACTATCCTCGTTACTAATTGATTCTATTAAAATTTCAAGTGAGTTATTATTTTTCTAAAATTTTGTAGATCTCACCCAAGCTGGTACTAACTAAACCAATATTAGATTCAAAAAATTTGAATCCAACCCAAATTAGTAAGTCAAAACGGATATTTCAAGTCACAAATTCGGATCTATTCGAAATGATATAGATGATTAGAGATGTTCATTTTCTAATGTGGTTAAGATCTGTTTCTAATGAGACGGTCAATGAGAAGTGAGCAAAGATAAAAAAATTTCTAACGATAAATGTATTTCCTATTTCTGATTCTCTATTATATATTCACTCTATTTATGTATTATATTATTTTTTTTGTATTTTACATAATATATTTATATACATAAATTTTATAAATTATAGATATATTTTACTTTACGTAGGTAACTATCTAATCGAAAATAATAAATATTTATTTTACCTATTGAAAAAAAATTATCTATTCCAATAACATTGAAAAAAAAAATCTAGAATATAAAAAAGAAAAAAGAAAAAAAAAACTCAAAGTTAAAGCGTAGCATAAATGAGTAGATAAGAAGAGGATATGTGTGACACAAATTTGAGTCTTTTAAAAGAAGCTGTTGAGGGAATTGGTAAACATGATGACAAATCAGATCATTTTGTCTTTTTCTCCGGGCCCCACTTCTCGTGAATCTCTCTCGCTACGAGGTAGATTTAAAATCAAACAAATAATCAATTAATCAACCAAACTATTAATATTAATCTTCAAACAAGTTAACGTTGATGGTGGAAGGTGAGTGATAAATTCAATGGGGGCCGTCGCCCAACTACGGCCCTGGTCCATTCTAACCACTTATTTGAATCGAATTGAATTTTGTTTTCTTATAATACAATATTAACAAATATTTTAAAATGCTACTACTTTTGTACTATTTTTGTGATATTAGCACTTGCATCACAATTATTTTATTTTATTCTATTGTTTTTCTTTCTTTTGGAATTATAGGGCTTGGATTGCAAATAGTTTCTCTTCAATATATTTGTTTGCTTTCCTTTTGCAATTAGTTAAATATTAGTTTGGTTGTCAATTTGACATAAAATCGATAAAAACCGAATTAAAATCATTCTTATCACATATACTTCAAAATTGCTGTAAAATATATATTAGATTCGATCTTAAAAATCGATATTTGACTCACGTTTATTCAAGAGTACCGGTATTGTGGTCTCTCCTGTCAAATTTATATTTGAAAAAAAAGTAAAAAGAAAAAAGAAAAAAGAAAAAAGAAAAAATCTCGGGCAGGTGGGGAAGAGAAAAGAGTGGGTGATTGGGTGTGATAGGAGAGTTAATGCCGCGAATGACGGATACACTGACTTTGTTTACCCTTCTTTTGTTAAAGTTTGGCCCAAATGCTATGCCAATAACCAAACAAACCCTACCTTTCGCTTTAGTGGAAATGCAAATTAATTAATTAATTATACCTAAAGCAGTCAAAAATTTAAAAAAGTCTATGTCATGCTCTTCAATTTCTTGCACATAAAGATGGGGCCTCTTCTTTTCAATTTATATTTTTCACTATGACTAATTAGCATCAATATATATATATATATATATATATATATAAAAGATGAGATCTCACTATGTTTTATAGTATCTGCGTCTGTTTTCAGGCTCGAATATGACAAACATTAAGCAATTTAGTAACTAATCACACTTGTAAATTTAGACGAATGAGACCGCAAAGAAAATATATCTTGAATGTTTCCAAACTCTTTTAATCATACTGCCACTTAAACGATGTTTGCTTCACGGTATTAATGAGCTTTTAGTACAATTCATCTTCTAAAAATTACATCCAAACGATTCAATTGAAACCACTCATTTCAAACTACATGCAAATGAGTTATTCATGTTTATATTGTCTTTACAAAAAAACAATAATCTAAACGAACTATTAATTGCAACTTTTTTTACTAATAACTGCATCCAAACGAGTTATTATTAAAAATCAAATTCATAATCATTTAAAATTATCCTTCATTTATAATTATTTAAAATAATCACTATACAATTTCACACTCAAATACTTTTTGGAAGACTAAATATAAACAATGTTGGTCGCTAGTTTTACTTTTTATTTACTGGAATTAATCTAGCACAAATTAATTCTAATTAGAAGTGTGGTTGTGTTAAATTAAACTTGATTAAGAGGTTATTTGTGAACACATATTAAAACTAATTATAGGGTTTAATTTTATTTTTGTAATAATGAAAACTTAATTTGAAGTTTTCACCAAATTAATGATTTACATTTACTTTGTAAGAATTTCAGACAACCAATAATAACTAAACGATAATCATTAATACGAGTACAACTAATGTGACAACATAATTGATTTGAAATTCAGAAATAATAAATAATAATAATAATAATAATAGTAATTAATAAAACATAAATTTCAGCAGCATAAATAAAAAAACTTGTCAGAAGTTTGGGTATAATCGAGTCCACGACATAGGCGTGGAATTGAAGAGATAATTATAGATTGTTGTGTCGAATTTCAGGTTTTGCCGACATAGTTTATTAACTGCGTCTACCTTTTAGCTACCTTCCCACGTCATATTAATCATTTAACCCTTTCTTTTTTTAATTAAATCATTTTTTGTTATCATTACTACCAATCATTTAACTCTTGCTTGGAGAAGAAAAATAACAAAAGAAATCATATTAAATAAAAAAAATTAGACTAAAGTATAATTGTAATAGAAAACTATGTGTCAAAATGTGTGTAACAAAAGGTTGAGTGATGTTTGTTTTGAGTGTTTATGGAAATTTTATAAACGTGCTTTTATAATTATTTTTTAAAAACTTTATACAAACGAGTTATTATTATAATTTCTTCATTATAATCACTCAAAATAACTATTCATTTATAAACACTCAAAAGTTAACACTCCACAATTTTACACACAAACACCCCCTAATTGTTTCTTCCGAATAATCTTATTTCTTTTAGAATAAAGAGACAATAATAACTATATCATAAGTTATACTTGATTTTCAACTTATAAATGCCACGTCTCATCCTTACATAAAAGGGTGTCACTACCTGTGACACTGGTGTTGGATTGAATTAACGTAAAACGATGAAACGATTGCACTACCGACCATTTCGATCAAACTATTATTTTTTTTTTTAATATTGAACAAAAACAAAAGTCTACGAAAAAAAGAAAAGCTAATGGAACAAATAAACTATATTTGAACATATATTTGATTGGAAGAAAAATCATAAATATAGATCAAGTCTGGTTAAAGAAGTATACAAAACTTTAAGAAGACTTTGGTCTATCAACAATGGATATATATCGTGGATTTAAATACTACAGATTTGAAGTACTAAAAATCGATTTATAATTCAACAAGAATAATAGCTAAACAGTATCAGTATAAAACCTGATGATCTTAAAATAACCGTTCGAGTCATCCACCCAATTGTTGCAATCCAAAAAAAAAAAAAGAAAAAAAGAGAGATTTATAATCATTAATTACAAAAATTATTGCGTTTGGATAAGAAAATGTGCAAGCTAAAAGGGTCTAAACAAAATGTGTAATGTAAAGGAGTAAGATATGGGCCACGGCCCATACAATTGAATTGAGAGAGCAGCGGCCCAAAATCACTCGGCCCAAAAATATAGGGCAGCAAGCCCGATTGCAGAAGACCTATTCATGATCAGTATAGTTTCCACACTATTTTAAATAATTAAAAATACAGTTGGTTTTACCATATACGAAATCAGAAATTATTAGAGATGTTCACGTAGCGGGAGCAGAGCCGGGTGTTAAAATAATTATTAATTATTATTTATTAATCCTAATTGAACTTTATTATTTTATTTAATGGTAAGAGATAGTGTGATAAAATTTAAGGTCAGCTGGTTTTTAGAATAATGATGATTAATTGGGCTGAGATGAAAAATAAGGTGAGACAGATAGTGAATTGACTTGTATTAATTTTCTCTGTATACTTCTCACAATTACAACGTTTATTATTTCTATACTCTGGAATGGTATTTCGTCCCGGTGCCCGGTTTCAAAATCAATCCCAGTTTCCGCGAAATTCTTTTCACGGAGATCGAGGATACATTAGATTTTATTTTTTTTAATTATAAATATTTTTAAAGAATATCCCTCAAGCTTCCATTATATTTTACATTTTAAACAAAAATACTCTTTTGAGTATGTAATTTTAGCGATATATATTTTTTATATACAAAATAAAGGAATAAATTAAAAAAAAAAATTTAAAGAATAAAAATAAATAATAAATAAATTTGGTGAGATGAAAATTACTGAATTTTCCAGTTACGAATTAAAGTTTTGTTTTCCGAGAGTAAATGCAAACTTTTTCTCTCTGAATGTATGTGTGTGTATATAAATATTGAAATAAATAAATATAAATTTAATTAATGACTAGAAAACAGTGTAAATGTAACGTGGAAGGAAAAGCTTAGGAGCTGAGATTTAATTTATGTTTAGAGATTGGAGTCTCCCGTCAATTGCTTTGTTTTAATTTCATTAATTAGCCCCACATTTAATGTACGCCAGCAAATGCACTATATTGCAGCGTGTATTCAAGGCAACATGAATTAATGTCACCTAATTCTTTTTCATTTTTCTTCAAATAAATAAATAATTTAATCAATTAGTCCAATTCTATAAAGTAGCTAGGTCAATCCATTAATATATACTTTTATTTTGAAATTACAATAATAAGACTCGAACCACTGATCGAGTGAATGCTAATACGTCTTTAATTCAATTGAGTTAGACTCGCTTTAACATCAATTAATATATTTAATCTAATTTAAAGATTCACTTATATAATAAAACATGATAATTAGTATAGACAAGAACAACGTCTAATGTTTGAAGGAAGGATTATTTCAATTTAAATAATTTTGGGAGATTTATTTGTATATAAAAAAGAAATTACAAATTCAAATTTTGAAGAACCAAAATATGATTAAGATTTATGCGGTTTTGCCATCAATAGCATAAATTATTGTAGCTCCTCGTGTAAGTTTAAAGATCAAAAAGTCACGTATTTGAGTCTTTTCGTCCCGTTTTTGTAACCTACCCTACATAGAATGTATTGAAGAGATTTGAATCATTGATCGAATAGATGGTAATGCATCGTTAATGTTAGTTGAACTATTTTGAATTTGACAACTAATTTATAAATTTTGATAAATTTTGTTGAAATAAATTTAATTAATTTAGTTGGAAAATAGGTTTGTGAATGAAAAGTATGAAAGTGATATAAATGAAGCAGTAGTTGTTGAGGCGCATTTACTATTTTCTGTTGTTTGTGTCATTTTGGACGCAATCCAAATAATTAGAGATTACCTTAATCAAAAGTTTGTCGGAAAATTACTTTTTTTTTTTATTTCGAGGTTAAAAAAAAATAAAAAAAAAATATATATATATATATATATATTTTTTTTTTTTTTTTTTTACAATCTAATCATACTTATTTTTTATCGATATATATCAAAATTGAACCCTTTTATTTCTGATATTTGGAATTTGGTTGTTAATTTGGTTCATGTATTTTAAAATTAATCATTTTTACTTTTAACATTTCATTGATACTTACTATATTTTATTTTATTACTTTTTATTTGATAAAATATAACTATAATACCCAAAAGCAATTGATTTTTTTTTCTTATATAATTTTCTTTTTAGTTATAGTTCTCATAAGATGATAGTAGATAGGTTAAATAATCATTAACCCTTATCATTTTCTATTGCAATTTTATTTATTATTATTATTATTTTAATTTCGTAAAATAGTACGTATTTACTATTTAGGAAAAAAATTTATATTTTTAATCGTCTAATTTATATTTGGCATTTATGTTCAAAGATTTAATAATTTTACCTATAATATTCAATAATGGTATTTGAGATAACAAAATTAATGTTGAATGGATTAATTTTCAATTTCAATAAATTAATAAATTGATTATTGAATTTTTTACATGAATTAATTTTTTTACAAAAATAAAATAAAAATAAACCGAAAAACAAGCAATAACTAAAAGTGAGCATGAAATGTTTAATTTTAAAATAATAAAGGCAAACTGAATTAAACTTTAAACTTAAAAGAAAATAGAAGTAAGAGTGTTTGAGTTTTAAAACACATAAACCAAATTGAAATAAAACTAAGAAACTACGGGGTTGTTTGTTGGAATGTTTTATGTAGCTATTAAAAACAATATTTTATAATTATTATATAAAAATTTCATCAAAACGAGAGCTATTTATTGCAATATAAATTTCTCTTTATGATCACTCAAAATAACTCTTCATTTCTAATTACTCAAAACAACTATTCCACGATTTTGCAAACAAACAACTCTGGAGGTGTTTGTTTGAAATTTTATAGAGTGTTTAGGTATGAGGAGTTATTAGGAGTGTTTAGAAATTCTTGTTTTTATAATAGCTCGTTTGTTTGATAGTTTTAGTGAAGTGTTTAGAATGAAATATTTGTTTCTTTCATGGTTTTGGAAAAAGATTTATATAGGTTGTTAATTTGTATGATGGTTTTGTTGTTGGTTTCGGGGTAATTGCTTGTTTGTAAAGTGCTTTTGGTAAAGTGATTGTAATAAAAAATTTGGAACACTTATTTTGTGGGTTTATGGAGCCCTTATTAAGAACACATTCACTTATTTTGTGGGTTTATGAAGCACTTACCTGGACACTTAAAGTACTCTATTTTTAGACTTTCCAAACAAACATTTGATAAAACCTAACCTCTCAAACTTAATTAAAACTCCTAAACAAACATGTGAATCAAAACTTGATTGTGATGTGTTGCCCAAATTTGTTCACCAAATGGCTACCCTTTCAGCTTCTTGAACCAGCAGCCCAGCCTATAACCTCGTAATTATCACCATTTATTATTATTATTATTATTATTATTATTATTTATTTACTTCATTCATATAAAAACCTTATTCATCCAATTACATCTCCATACCCCAAAAACCAAAATGGTTTTAATTCTTTCTTTAACATTTATATATTAATAATTGAGCTTTTTCTGTTTTTAATTTGAATTTTGATAAGCTTTTTTAATTTTGTAGGGTGATGAACAAATGCTCAACGGTTGGCCACTTGGTCTCCAGGTTATGAACACCACCAGGCTCCGAAACGCTCATTTCCACTACCCTTCCCTCAGTTTTTCCTCCGTCTCTTCCTCCGAACTCGACACTCTGGTTTGTTTCCTTCGATAACATTCTCGTTTCTTATTTCAATTTTTTATTTTTATCCTTCCGTGAGTTTCTCCTCATTGTTTTCCTCTACACGCGACCGTTTTGGTTAGTAAAAAGTTATTGTGAAAAGCTTCGGTTGGATAATTATTTGATTTTTTGTTTTTGATTTTTAAAATTTAAACTTATATTTACCTAAATTCTTTGCGCATATTTTGTCCTTTGTAAATGTAAATCTAAACCAAATTTCATAAACCAAAACAAGACTTAGGAAGCTGTTTTTTTTTTTGTTTTTAAATTTTGGTTTTGATTTTAAAAGCATAAAATGTAGACATCGAAGTTATGAAAACAATGTATTTGAGTAATACTTGTTCTTAAATTTTAAAAACGAAAAAATATATATAAATAAAATGATTATCAAACTCGTTTTTTTGTTTTAAGTTTAAAGCTTGTTTCACCCACATTCTTTATAAAAATATTTTAGGAAAATTAAATAAATTTTTACTCTCTAAATGTTGGTTGTGGTTTTTTTTATTTCCCTAATTCAAAATGTATTACTTTTATTTAAATATTGTTCGTGAGATAACAATATCGTAAATTAGTACACAAAAAAAAAAAAAAAAAAACAAATGCAAATCAGATGTGATCGTATTGACTACTTGCAGATAGATTCTCACAATATCTAATCCAAAAAAAATAAATAATAATAATAATAATAAAAAATAATATATATATATATATATCCCACTTAATAATTAAAATATTAGAATTTCCAATTTCTTAATTTCTATGCTATATTTTCATTTCTGTAAATTACTCTTTTTATTATTATTTTTATTTGTTATTTAGTCCAGTTAAATTTTAAAAAGAAAATACAGGTTTAATTTTTCAAATGCTAAAAACAAAAACAAGATATGATTATATATCAATAAGAAAAATCCCTAATTTCTCTATTTTTTTTTTTTAATATTGATAGTCAACTACGTCATTCTTCCAAGACAACAGCGTCTCGCTCGGGCGCCTACTCGGAATAAAGCCGGTAGACAAGACATGGTTGTACCTTTCGACAGACAAACTTGAGTCTATAACAAATAATTCCACAAGTTTAAATGCGAACAAAACAGACAACGGTAAAATATCAGAACGAATTTGTGTTCCAATTGTGTTCAGAATCATCTTAAAGATGATTAGAAGTCGGAGAAACTCAACAAGTTGAACAACGAAACAGTAATGTTGAACAAAATCTCTTTCATTTTTTTTCATTCATTTTTCTTTATAATGAAAGCACCAACCAAATAATAAAGTATTTCAAATACTTTTCATGTAATTTTTTTCAATAATATTCGAGATTAAATCTATGTTACTTGAAAAGATTGAATAACTCGATTATCAAATCATACTTTATGCTAGTTGAGTTATATCGATGTATATTGAATTTATATATCATTTTCAATAAAAAGTTATTTCTATTACAATAATAAATTGTCAATTATTAATTTAATTTAATGAGTAAAATTGTTAAATGATAAATTGAAATATGATATATAAATTAGCTTAAATTTAAAAGATAAAAAATCATCCTTGAAAACCCAATGCTTAAATTTAAATGGGAAATTGAACATAAGCCAAGACTTCTCATATGCAATATTATAGATATCATTATTAAATTTTCCTTTTTGTTTGTTTTATGATTTCAAAATAATTCTAAATAAAATCTAATTAATTAATATCCTAAATTTCACTAATATTCAATGTCAAAATCTATTCAATGTAGAATATCTTTTCATTTTCATTATTCCTAACCAGTTAAAATAATAAAGAAACAATTCTTTATATTATTAAAAAAAAAAAAAAAAAAAACTATTTTTCAATTTTCAAAAGTTTTCAAACTTAACATGAAAAATGAATGTGAATATTTGAGTTGAATTAATATAAAATTTTTTAGGATTAATTCAAAATTTTGAGTTGGTAAATGCACTCATCGAATCATATATGTTTAAGCAATTCGATTTAATTCTTATATTTGTAGTGTAAAGTTGTGTTCATATTGTTTTTTAGTTCAAATATATGTATATATATTTTTTTAATTTTGATATAAATCTAATAAATTCTATTACTCTTTCCACTTTCATTTATATTATGATGTTTTCTTTCTTAATTTTTTTTTAGTACTTCTTTCTAAATACTTTAAAAAAAAATGCTGATACAATTTTAGAGATTAAAAGGTTCAAAAATAATAATTAAATAAAAAACATACACATATATAATTACATTAATGAGTACAAAAATATATTTTAATATTAAATATTAAATTTATGATAATCCGGGTCAACTCAAACTAATTTTATGTCAAATTTAATAATCAAAAATACCAATAAAATTGAATTCAATCTAATCCAAATAAATTGATAAGTGAAATTGATTCGGTTTATTTGGATTCTCCAGTTTTTTGTTACGTCAAGGGAATAATTGATAACATAATAACGTATCTCAAATTACAAGTAAGGTTTATAGCTTTTATATATATATATATAATTTTATTATTAATTTTTACAAAAATGAGATAGAAAAATACGTTAAATCTAACCATTGAAATAATAATTAAAGAAACTAAATATTGTAAATAGAAGAAGAAAAAAATAGAAATGGGCCGAATCTTAAAGGCCCATAAATTTGGAAGTTAGAATCCAATAAGGAAGAGTAATTCCGAATCCTATATGGATATTAAATTAATAATTATTCCCACCTATATATATATATATATATGAAGTGTGACACTAATCAATTTACCATAACAATTTTCACAACTTCAACTTCATTGCCACATCGATCACTAATTGGTTGAAGATGAAGATTTTGGAAAAGCTTCAACAGCTGCTAAACAAGAAGCCGAAGAAAGGATGCTTTGTCGTTTACGTCGGGGAAGTACAAAAACGATACGTCCTTCCGTTGCACTACTTGTCGTCCTATAAGTTTCTACAATTGTTAGATCTATTTAAAGACCAAATACTTTCTTCACCCGATGGGAGAATTGTGTTACCGTGCTCCACTATGTTTTTCGAATGGCTTTTGAATTCTATCGAAGTTTCGTAGTTCATATACTATGGCATGTTTGGTTATAGCGGGAAGGGAAAGGAAGAGATAAATGAAGAAAAGTAATGATGACTGATGTGATGGAACTTGGTGAACCAAACAATAGGAAGAAATCTCTTCCCTTCCCTTCTCAACTCTTCCCACCACATGAAACGTACCGTGATCGTGTTTACTTTTTTGTTGTTAGGAATAAAAGAAAATAAATCTACACTAGTTTTTTTTTTTTTTTTTTTTTTCAATTTAATTTGGGGTGGAATGTCTCTAGCTTGTAATGTATTGATTGTTAGATCACATTAGAATGACTTAATATATATATTATGTGTATCATGTTGACCCGATTTTCAAATTTTAAAATAAAACTTTAAATTGTATTTTTTTAATACAATAATGCTAACAAAAATAAAAATCTACCTACATCTTTTTACCACTAATAATTATAAGTACATAATAATAATTATAAGGTTATAAGTTTGAATTTGTCCTTTTATTCGATAAAAAATTGTGTATCAAATTTAATTTATCAATATTTTTTATAATAACTTATGGGTAAATGGCGTGATTTTATTTTCTTCTAATTAGTCAATTAAGTCCTAATCTCATTGATAACACTGAATAATTGACAAATAGTTTAACTATCATTTTCTTAAGTTTTTTTTTTTTTTAAATTCAAAAATGAAATTGAACTCTAACCTACAAATTCATGGTTATTAAGTTGTAGAAATATAGTTAGAGTTATATTTTCTTTTGATATTTTCTTAATTTTATCAACTATATGAATTTAATTATAATTCTTAAAAATATATAGACCATATTTAACCTTTTTTTTTTTTAATGAACTAATCATATCATTAATAGGTAGAACATCGGAAGCGATCATGCTCAAACATCACCTCAAAGGCAACCTCTGGGAGAGATTCACCCGACTCAATCGAGCATCCTCGAATAATACAAATAATTAATAGAAAAAGAGCCACAATCTAAACGAAGGTTGACTAGAATATCAGCGACACGGTATGAGTGCATGAGTTAGATTCCACTAATAATTGTGAAGAGCCTCTAATAACATATTGTAGTAAGTGCTTCAGCCCCTCCCTTAAAGTCAAGCTTTCCATCACCAAAGCATAAACTGTTTTGACCTCCATACGAGCACTAGCCAGCAAAGGGATGCCTGCATGATCTCTCACAATCCAGCCCATTCCACCTAACCTTCTTGACGCATCCCATAAGCATCCACGTTTAACTTTTATAGACGAACCTTATGATGCTTCCAACATGGGTCCATGCTAATGTTACAAGAATTAAAGTTGTCATCCCTATACCTTGCAAAAATACGAGAAATAATAAGCATGTACACCTTCAATAATCATGCTAGCGATCTTAGATTTTGACAACAATGATTTGCTATGCATCATAATATTGCATGTTTTCCATAATTGCCAAATAATAATAAGAACTTTAGGGAGATGAGACGAAGGAATTTTGGCCATAATGTCATGTCATAAGCTAACGCTCGAGTCTGCCAACCTGCAAAAAGAAACGAAGTCAGAAAAGTAAGGGAGAACCGATTACCAAGCACTAACCGCCAACTTACAATTCTTAATTATGTGAAAATTCGACTCCAAAGCTTTTCGAGACAAAACACAATCCTCTTTGACGTCAATCCTTTTGCTTTGAATATTGAGATTTGTAGGGATCAAAATCGTTCAGAATGTTCCAGGCCTCAATTTTAATTTTAGGGATCACATTGATTTTCCAAAAAGTCTTCCACATCTTGGTTTTAGGGGTAGGATTCGAAGAGGAAGCCTCAGAGGCTCGAGAAAGATTCATAGCCAAATGATACACACTTTTCACATTGAAAAGATCATGAGACTTAAATTCCACATTATCTCATCATTTCAACCTAAGCCCTCAAGCGGAGTGCTTAAATATATAATATTAGCTTCCACATGATAAACAATATTCAGAATCTTAGTATTATCCCACTTCCGGATATCTTTTATGATATTGGCCACATTCAATTCTTTCCGGGTAGAAGAAACACTAATTGCAAAAGAATGTTCAAATCTACCCAACCAAGCATAGCTTCTGGTAACAATAGACTTTCCATTCCCCACCTTTCATCTATAGTACCTCCTATTGAAAACCTTGGAGACTAAACTATCCGCTGAATTCTCCAACATCGCCGGGCCATATTTTAACATTTTCTATTATAATTTTTAAAATTGTATTGTTTAAATTTTAACTTTCTCCATCAAATATATAATTTATTAAAACGAAAAAAAAGATAAATATGCTTTATCCTTAATAAAACAAGATAAATGAAGATGGATCTGACTTCGAAATATTTTTAGAGTAATATAATATCCAATATTTCGAAATATGGACGAAAAAAGTTGGCGACATTTCATTGTTAATGTTTATTCAGTTGAACACGAGCGTCACTATTTTATGATTAATGAGTATTCCTCAATTTATAGTAAAAATAATAATAATAATAATTCGGAGTATGGTAGTACAATATGAGGGCATAGACAGGAATATATTAATTCAAAAGGGCTAAAACCTCAGTGAAAACCCCAACAAGGAAGGAGATTTCAGAATTCTCTTTACCAAATCCTTGAATCCATGTCCTCCGCCGCTGCCATGGCTGCTAGGTCAGCTTTTAGATCAACCCTAGCCCGAGCCACCGTCTCCGGCAAATTCGCCAACGGTGCCAAAGTGAAATCATCTCCATCTTCGTTCGGCATCCCCAAGCAGAATCCACTCTCGCAATCCCGTCGCGTTTTAAGGTAAAATTTTGATGGAAAATCTCTTTTATTTCGATTTTTGTTCTATGCGTCTGATTAATCCGTGTTTATTGAAGGTCTCCTGTTGAGATGAGTTGCTGTGTGGATTCGTTGCTTCCTTACCACTCTGCTACTGCTTCTGCATTGCTTACGTCTATGCTTTCTGTCTCTCGTCGGAACTACGCTTGGACTTGTGAAGGTATTTCCTTGCTCTTATTGTTGAATTGTTGTTTGTGAATATCTGAATTGTTTGATTCTTTGTTTTATTTGAGTTTTCCCCTTTTTTTTGTATCGTTTAGCCTTGGCTCTGTGTGTTGGTGATTCTACCTCCCGCTTATGACTTATAAGTTGGTTGCTGCTTATGCATCTCTTGTTCCCTATTCCAAGGTGGAGGGTTTATATTTTAGGTGCACTAAAAATTGTGGTTGAGTTTTATGTGTTCATTGAAAATTTATCCAAGTGGTTATAGATTCGATATGGGTTTGATCTAGGGTAACCACTTAACTTGAATATAATTTTTTTGGGATTTTCTTGATATTGATATCCAAATATCGTAGTGTCAAATTTTATGTCGTGTGAGAATAGTCTTTGAGGTTGCCGTAAGTTGACTTGGACGCTCGCGGATATTAAAAAAAAAGTGCTCATTGATAATTTGATAGAACATTTTTGTCAATGCTTTTCTGGCTGGAAAATTCCAATGCATTTTCGCCAGCCCATCTCTTACTCTCTTGCATGAGTGCACAACGATTTTTATTTTTAGGGAAAGATGATACCAGATGAGGTCTAAGCACCAACAATGGAATGAGTGGATTTTTTTTTTATGTTGACTTTTAGAAACTTAGGTAAAATGTTACTCGAGTAGATTATATTTGAAAACCATTATTTTTGAAACTTTGGTAAAATGTTACTCGAGTAGACTTTTTCAATCCTTTATTCGTATGACTTTATTAAGTTAGTGATGGACTCGTGGCTGTTGAAATTCAAAACAAATTATTCGTATCTTGTTATATCACTAAGTGGAAATTTTGAATTTGCGTTCTGTTTATCCCTTTGATACTTAGACCAATCTTATCTTCTGGTTTCATGTTTTTGGGGTCAAAGAATTAGAACTAACTTGTTGTATTTTAATCTTTTCTTCTTTAATCCCCTATGGTGTTACTTTCTAGTCATTGTCTGAATTTTCAACCAATAGAGACTAAATAGCTCGATCTTAATTGATTATTCAGGATGTCGAATTAATATTAGATCGTAGTAAAGAGAGTAGCTGTGTTGGTCAAGTTGCCTATGAATTTTCTTTTTCTTTGTTCATTGATGGCATTAGTTTTAGTAACATACAAGGATGATGTTGATTTCTTCTACCACTCAGATTGCAATGATGATGTATGATGAATGTCAGATGGTTCGAGCACTTGCCCTCTAAAGACAAGATGCTGAAATAAAGTCATGTATTGCTTGTTTTTCTTGCACGAGTAGTTCAGTGACATTGGGATTTTATAGCAGTAGGAACACAAAAAATTGAGTTCTTGTAGGTTTATATTCTGGTTGATGAGGCATAATTTTGTCAAAAACACCATTACCAATGACAGTTACCATTCTTAAGTTATCCCTGTTGTATAAATGTTCTATCTCTTGAAACCTTTGGGACTTTACTTGAGTTCATATCCTTTATTGTTTCTATAAAATGGTGTTGTTACATCATTGTCGTCTTGAAAAGTAAAACTTCTACATTTGTGTTTATGTTGTAGATTCTTGAATGATCAATGCTGCTACTGTGCAGGACTTACCTAAGGTAATCAATTCTAGGTTAGCATCCAAGCCTTCCTCCTGAAACTAAAAGAAAAGTTATGTAGTATCATACATACATTAACGACATTGAAATTTTACTGTCGCTTGCACAATGGATCCATAGATTGCAGAGTGTAGTGTAAATGAGTCATGGTGCTAGGAGAATGGTGAATAGTTTTGAGTTTGTAAAGCATATAAAAGGTCCTAAGTTGGTAACTGTTGAGGATCTCGTTTTATCGTATTGAAAAAGTGGAGAGCTCTCCGAGTATTTATAAGATAAGGTGGACTATTCTTCTCATAGCCAATTGGTTTTGAGATGAATGTCAACATTTTCTAATATGGTATGAGAGCCCATAAATCCAAACAGGTATTCGGTTTAATAAAAATGAAATTGAGATCCGATTCAAGATAGGTGAGCTCAAAAGAGGCACCATCTTGAGGGGACGTGTTGAGGATCTCATTATCCGACATTGGAAAAGTGTAGAGTCCTCCAAACATTTATAAGATAAGGTGGGCTACTCCTATCACAGCCAATTGGTTTTTAGATGGATGCTTCCAACATTTTCTATTAGTAACTTCTTGAAACAAGAGTTTTTATGTAGCTGATTTATCTGTCTTGAACTAGATCAAAGATTGAATTTATATGATGATTTTAGAAATGAATTTAGTGTGTGCCCCTTTAGCTCTGTTCCTTCCGCTGTTCCTTTACAGCCATTTCTCATCAGTCTCCCTTCAGTTGTATCCCCCATCTTCGATCTTGTTGTAACCTTGCATCCATCATCGAATCTTTTGCGCCTTTATATATCTAACTCCACGTGTTTCTTTCTCTAGGATCGTGAGAGATTGCTCATGCTGAACTCTTGGCTAAGCGACTTGCTGTGTGATTCTAAACTGTTTACTTGCCTTAGAAGTCCTAGGGGTGGTGATGAACACCTTTTTCAAATTTTCAAGCTGGGGATTAACAATTTTACTTGTTTGTTAGTCTTGATGTTTTAGGCATAAAACTTTGAACTTTAGATCAGTTGGTTATGCAATTCTTAGACAATGTTTATATAATCTACATTTCCCCCTTTTTTGTTGTGTATTGTAGATGGATGATTACTGTCTGTAGAGATGTGCTGCATCGGTCGTAGTTTCGAGAATTTGAATGGAGACCATAAGGTTATTGATTAAGTTGATACCTGACTTAGTTGATGATTTGAGATTTTCAACTGTAGAATAATGTTTTATGATTCCATGCAAGTAACAGTAAGTAACTCCCTCATTTTCCCTTATATGCTATACCACAAGAGAACTCACTCTTCTTCCTCAACCAACCTCCAAGCCCATAGGAAAAGGGTGTCATTTTTAGGTGAATTGTTTTGATATTTATTTCTATTTTTTGAGTATTTAAGAGCTACAAATAGAATATTGTAGAAGCTTGTTAATTATGATCTGCTTTCATTCAAAAAAATAGAAAATTAGGCCTGGTTTTATTTTGTTCATATTTGAAAAACAAAAAGGAAACAAGATTTTAAGTAGAAAACTCTTTTTAATGGTTTAAGTACGATTAGAAAACTCTTTAGATGTGTGATTAGTCAGTTTTAAGTACTAATATGCTCTTATCAATGTGGAGTGGGTTTTTTTTTTTTAATTTTAATTTTTGATCTTTAGTCATCTCTTGATATGATTTTTTTTTTAATTCCTTAGTAATTAGTGGGTATGAGTTTAGTTGTTTTTCTGTACTAGTTTAACCTTTTGGCTTTTGTCTATCTATTTTATTTGGTAGATTAAAAATTTATTCTCTCACATAGTTAAAGAAAAGTTTGTGTTTTAGTTAATATGATTTTCAAAAATAGTCTCTCTTTTTTTCCTTTTTTTTTTTTTTTTGATTCCAACAATGGATGGTGAGACTTAAATCTGCGAGATTTTTTTATCATTAGGTTTATACTAATGTTGTTGAGCTATTTAATTATTATTAGGGTTGTAATAAAGTTAGAATATAATATATTTTAACATTATTTTAGTTTATATGATATGATAAATCATAAAATATAATTCTTGTGTCGATTTTGATAGTGTTAATTGAGTAATTAAATGAACAAAAGTTAGACATCATTTACACATAATAGTTATATCAGTGTAATTCATTTGTCAATAACATGAATAGTTATATCAGCGAAATCAATTCATTATAAATAAATTAAATTATTTTATATGTTTTTATCAAATCATAAGATTAAATTTAAGTTTATTAAATTTTATGAACTAAATTTTAATTTGATTGCCCCCAACTAATGAAATAAAAGATGATAAAAATAAACATATATCTTTTTCCCTGGTCTATAAATACCCTCATTTGCTAGAACCCCCATCCTACTCACGACCCTAAGCCTATTTATACTTACCAACCACCCTAATTTGTTAACACATTCTCTCTCCCTCTTGTTGGTCACGGTTCCTTGGTTTTCCCTTTCTTCTTCTTTGATCATCTGTTGCACCATGCCGTATTCGAGAAGAATCGTGCCTCCGCACGCTCTTAGCTAGTTTATCTATCTGTAAGAAATGCCACCGCTCACGTTATTTGTCACTGTCCTATGCATCTTCGTCATTGTTGAGGTTCAAATACACTTCGCAGTACTACCACGTTGAAGTAGCTCACGATCGCAAATTCGTTACATTGCCATTTGAAGCAGCACAAGCTGACATGGGTTTTGATCTCTTGCCAAGCAATTACATAACTGCTGTTATTTCGTTTGTGTGTTCTCCCCACACGTTTGTTTGCCCCCCATACAACTCGACTGACAAAACTAGTTGTACACATTGCCTTTTGTATAACTAATTAAGTTTGTGTTTATTGATGGTTAACCAAGCATGATTGATTGAGCTGAAAATGCATTTATTGCACGTTGTTGGTGGTGATGTGTTGTTTATCATGTTTTTGTTGTATAGCTGCTTCATGTAATTACCCTATATGTGTGCTATTAGGGACCGAGTTTCAAGTTTTTGATTGATTTATGCATGTGATTGACTTTTGTTTGAGCATCTATGTTGTGATGTTTCTTGATTGGTATCTTGTAGTGTATTGCATGTTTTACTAGTTTGTTTATTTTGCGTATGTAGTATGATGTATTTCTTTATCTTACCGCGTATTTCCAATAGTCTCTTTTTTTTTTTTGAAATTGTCATTTCACTTTCAGGGCTATACCGGGATGGTTGAGTTGAGGAGGCTGAAGATGGACTATGGGCTTAGGTCCTTATTTTAGTCACAATCTTTCTTTATTGTTTTAGTATACCTATTTATTTATTCTCTATTCTTAGGTTTGACAAATAAATATATTTTGAACCTAGTTTTTATTTTTTAAACTATTATGAGTTTATTTCTTATTTTTAATTAAATGAATTACATGTTTGGTTTTACATAGTTTTATCTTCTGCCATGTTGTGCTTCTTAAAATCAAACAACATTTAGGACTCGCTAGAGTTGGGTCGGCTTGTTATCTAAATAAATTTAGCTATTTTATCATTCTAACTTGTTGGCTCGTTTAATCTTATTTGTGTTATTTTTACCATTTTTTGTTCTTTATTTTTTTAAACAAATAATTGGTGGACATTCCCATTTAATTTGAGGAATATAAGTAATCTTATTCTAGTTGAGTTATGTTTAATTTAGAGAAGTATCTTTTTGTGACAATTTTTATGTGTACTATTTAGTTTCTTTACTTTGTCCTCTAAAATGGATAGAACATATGAAATTCACCAAAGAAGCCTTACTTATGAAGTATCAAATTAAAAAAAAAATAAAAAAAATATATATATATATATATATATATTTGTGTGTTCTTTATTAAAAATAAATATATTATTTTGCTTTCTAAAATTTATTCTGATTATTTTTTTTTTTAAATATATGTGAACTTGATATCTCTATATAAAATTAAAATATCACATATTGATTTTAGCCATTTAAC
>JBBMEG010000024.1:1831234-1849003 GCA_037832605.1 Cyclanthera cordifolia
AGAGAGAGAGAGAGAGAGAGAGAGAGAGAGAGATCTAATTCATCACCACAAATTTGGTATTTGATTATCTTATAAAAAATTAAATTAAATTGAATTAAGTTGATTCTAATTGAAATGAGTTCGATAATGATAACAGTTATAATACAATGAAATAAGATAAAACGTAGAACTTCGTATGAAATTTGTTTAAAATGACTTTATGAAATGTCTAGTGATTGAGAATGCCTTCTTCGCATATATCATCCGAATCAAATGCAGCTTTTGTGCCTACAAAATTTCTCTTTATTTTGATGATCGGGCGAATAACTTTTGAAATAAATATTTTCTCATTTATTTTTTCATAAATATATATTCCCAAGTAGAAAGTAAATTTCTCAATGAACGTATGCATTTGAATCAATATTTAACAAAGAAAAAAAAAACAATTTAAAGACTAAATTAGTAACACTTAGGAAAAAAAAATTAAATATAAAATAAAAACTTAAAAATATATAAAGGATGAGATTGATTAGATAAGATGAAAAATATATTCTCCTTTCCTGTTTAGCTAGCAATTATTTTTTTTCCGCTGACTCCCACATTCCAAATGTGAATGTGATTCACGGACTCCTTCAAGTCGAGTCCACACGAGCCTGAGATCCATGTAAAAAACTAACATCATTAAAAAGGTCATGCTCATTTTCCTCATGGAGTTAGAGTCCTGCGAGAGATTGTTCATAATAAGAGACGGGAAGCGAAAGATCGAGGGAGAGACCAATTCCTCGTGAGATAAACAAATATGGAAAATAACAAGCTTTATACAAAAGAAGGAAAACTTTCCATTGAATTTGATGGAGTATGAATTAGATTCGAAGTCGTCAATTAAAATCGTGATGACGACTTACCAATAAATTAATTAAAAAAAATGGTGGATTCAGTGCGTTGACATTATAAATAAATAAATATACTTGTAATGGTCGAGTTACGATTGCAACAACCCTAGAAAATGATATTTTATCCACTTTTACATTACGAGTATGTTTAGTAGGGGTAAGAAGAGGAAGGAGGAAATCATTTAACGGTTTAATTCGTCAATTTATATCACATCAATCACCAATTTATTCATATTTTTATTTATTTATTTACTAAATTTTCTTCTGTCCAACCGTTGCAAACATGCCCCCACATCTATTCTAACCCTAAATCCCCGATTAAAAAAAAAAAAAAAAAAACTCCAAATCCCCGATTGCTCAGGTTGGCAAGAAATGATACGGTAAAAAAAAAAGAAAAAAGAAAAAAAAAAAGAAAGAGAAGTACCCGAGCCCCCAATTCTTCATTTACGTTGGCCTTGGATTAATCTTCATCGTATTGATTCGGGTCGATTTTCAGGGGAAGCTTCCCATTACGAACCAGAAAGCCGGAGACCGGAGGCCGGAAGCCCGAAGCCCTAACTTTTGGTTTTAACATTACCAGCTTGCCAGAACCTTCAATCTCCAATATGTATGTTGCTCCCAATCTTCTTTATTTGTTTCTATCTCACTGTATTTAGGTGGGTTTTGAATCGTTTGAAGTTTAATATACATAATCAGCTCAAATATTCGTTTCCTTTGCCATCATTTTGATTTATAGGGTTTAGTTCTTTGAGTATTCTGCAATTCTTGGACAGTGGATTGAGTTCAATACAAATGTTTTTGGGTCTAGCAGTTGAAAGTAAAATAGGTGGTGCAGTTAGCAGGCGGAAATTTGTATGGAGCTTGACTCAAGGGGACGGTCGTGCCCACGTCCCTTGAAAGATGTGGAACTTTGTGTTCATTTCTGCATTTTGTTATTGAATGAGTTGCCTAGTTATTTGGTTCATATGGAAATGTTGGCCTAGAGAAATTCTATTACTGTGAGAAGTTGATAATATCTGGTTTTCTATTTTGACCTTCAATTTGTTTGGCTTAAGAAAATATTTATACTTCGAGGAGTTAGTAACATTTGATTTTCTAGTTACCTTCATTATTTATTTTTTTGAAACGGAAACTTTTTAAAAAAAGTAAGGAGTACAAGGAAAACACAAATAAACAAAAAAAAAAACCCCAAGAGCTAACAAGACAACTAGCACAAGGCAAGACCAATAGAGAAAGACCAAGATATCCACAAGGATAGAGTTTCTTGCACAAAAAATCATAAGAAGGCAAACTTAAAGACCACAAAGCTAACAAAAAGGCATGAGAGACAATTAGTAGGAAGCCTCTAAATGGAAAACTAGCTGCTGGACAGAGAAACTTGCGAAGGTTTTCGAGGAGACGGCCCATAGACTAAATTGGAGCCGGACAGCGTAAATCTTGTAGGCCATGGACGATACAGATCTTGAAAATACAAACGTTTCTCTCTCACCATATCTCATATAGAAGGCTTTTAACAACATTGATCCATAAGAACCGGGCCTTCTTGTTTAGAGGAGGGCCAAGCCTGAATAACATTTTGGGCAAAGTTATTGGCAAAAGCCCAAGGGAGTCTGAAGGAACCAAGTCGACGCCACCAACATGAAGTTGAAAACGTGCAAGAGAAGAGGATTTGGAGATCAGTCTCTTCAGAGGCACAACACAAGGGGCAAATGGAAGGCTAAAGAAGATGGCTATGAAGTTTCCTTTGCAGCATATCAGAAGTGTTAAGTCTGCCGTGGATCAATATTCAAACATAGATATTGATTTTTTTGGGGCTCTCAAACTTCCATATAATCTTGTACATATCCTTGTCAACTGGCGTGCTTGCCCCTAAAAATATCGAAGCTGATTTTATTGAAAAGACACCAGAGGGCTCTAAAGACCATATCATCTTGTCTTGGGAGTTTTACCACCTAGCAGCTCTCACTTGACACATCGCATAGAATTTGAACTCTTTCCACCTTAAGAATTTCATCCCTTTGTCAGTTTCCTCTGTCCACCACCTTTTATTTTTATGAATAGAACTTTCGTTGAGAAAAAACGAAAGAAAGAATACGAGGTCATACAAACACTAAGCTAAAATAAAAAAAAGAGGTAAACCATAAAAAGAGCCTCTTGATCATAAGGTGAGGTCTTGTAATACTTGATTGGAGGCTATTGTTATGGTTTACCTCCCTAATTGTCCCTAATGGCACGCATAAGTGATAAGTCTTGGAAACCTCACCTTCTCGTGCAAAGGAGTGGATGAAGAAGGAATTCCTTGATCATCTCTCTTTGACCCCCCCGGAGGAAGCAGCCTGAGCTGCAAAGGTAAAGAATGTGCTCTCTTACTCACCAAATTACTCGTCATGGCAGAGTAAGTCTATCTTTGCTCTGTAAAGATGCGTCATTTGATAGTCATCTATTAAGCGTTCGTAGTTTTGAAACTTAAGCATGAATTTTCATTTTAATTACTTTTTCGGTTAGTTTGGAGGAGAAGAAATATTATGAAGGTTCTTCCTACCACATGCTCTATCTTTTGTCCAGTAGATACTAAATTTAATAATATTTTCTGTTCTCACATAGACGTCTTTTCCTTCTCTCTGTCTCAGGATATGGAGGACACCAAGAGGCATGACAAGCACTTGAGATCAGATACCATTACTACCCTTGAAAATTCTGACTTGAATAAACCATCCTTCGTAGTAGAATCTGAAAGTAGTGGCAATCTTGAATTTTCTAGTTTGTCAGGTAAGCCATTGTTAAAACTGGAGGAGCCTTCACATGTAGAGTGCACAAAAGTTGAATCAAGGAGAAGTCTAAAGGACAAGGAGATAGAAGTCCAAGAACTTACTGTTGGCGATAAAGATGTTGAGGCTTTGAGTAATAACTTACATGAAAATTTTGGTGGCTCAAATGGCGACAACAAGGTTCCATTGTGCAATAGTGAGATTATTGATGCCAAAGCCACTAATGGCTCAAGTGCTTCTGTAGAGGACTCTGACATTGGATTAGAAAACCACTTGGTTGGAGGGAGTATTGATACATCAAATTCTGAGAGAGAGAGTACGCAAACAGACCTGAAACTAGAGAATGGAGATTACGAAATGGCATCTAGGTACTGGCGATGGTGGTTCAACAATTTTGTTTATTACTAAGTGCCATTACTAACGATTGTGTTAAAAAACGCTGACATACAATCATCTATTGCAGCTAAAATATTCTAATACGTAGTGGTAGTTATTTTATTTCCTTGTATGTCTAGGATAATTATTGAAACAGCTCTTCCTAACAATTAAAATTTCCAGACCAGCTGCTTCAAAGAAGAGAACAAGAAAGTTGACCCCTGTTGCTGATGTTAATATTGATGAAAAACGCCCTGCTGCAGCTATTTGTGACTTCTATGCTAAAGGCTGGTGCATAAAGGGCAGCTCATGTAGCTTTCTACATATAAAAGACAATGCACCCGTTAGTGACCAGCACTCAGAAGAACATGCTGGTGCTGCACAGTTGAAAAATCAAGCTCAGCTCATTGAAGGTGAGACAAAGTTACTTCTGTATGCAGATGTCAGAAATTCCTTCTTTAGCATCAAATTCTAATATTACTGTCATATGATGCAGGTTTGCAATACAGTGCAGATGCATTAAAATCACCAGTTTTTCATCATCCACCAAATTCTTCTTTTCTGAAGGACTCCTCACTCTCTCTGAAATTTGGCCTTTCTTCAGAAAGAACTTTATCGAGGGACTTTATCGGATGGGATGGATTGCATGAGAAGAACAAGTTTTTATTGCATCATAGAGAGGGTTCTACATCAAGGAA
This sequence comes from Cyclanthera cordifolia, assembly GCA_037832605.1. NCBI lineage: Eukaryota > Viridiplantae > Streptophyta > Magnoliopsida > Cucurbitales > Cucurbitaceae > Cyclanthera > Cyclanthera cordifolia. The sequence continues at coordinate 1,835,948 of JBBMEG010000024.1, forward strand.
TGGATTGCCTCATGAGTTTGGACTCTCTTCAGGTGGATATACAAAATTGGGTGTCATGGAGGAATCAGCTAATATTGCATGCCCACGTTTGCTGAACGATCACCATTCTCCAGCTCTTAGAAGTTCTTTGAGTTCAAATACTACTTTTCCAAGGGGTGGTATTTTATCATCTAGTTTCACTGCCTCTGATGCTTCTTTTCCTTTTACATCTTCCTCAAGTGCAAGCCTCCTTGGTTCTCAAAAGATATCCTTTATTGATCGAGAACATCGAGTTTCTACGCCTTCTTCCTTCGTGAGACGTTCCCCATTTTCTGTCTCTGAATCAGAGAATTCTGTAACCAAAGCATCAATGGGTTCTTCAGAGTACAAAACAGAATATTCTTCGAATGATTGGGAACCATCTGTACCTTTTAGACCATCCTTTTTTATTCCTTCAATACATACTGCAAGTCAGTATGATCCTTTCTTGGATAGCATTGAGGTATCGAGGAAAGTGGGCAGTTCTTATAATGTTTCTATTGATTGTCAAGGACATGAAGAAGCATCGCCTCTTAGTACTTTACACAGAACACCTGGTAACCTAAGGGTTCCTGGGAGCTCAAAGGCAGAAGTTCATGACGATACAAGTTATTTATCCTCTCATAACATAGCCGAGGAGAAGAATGGAAAAACCATCCATGTACAAGGCAAGGATTCACTTATGTTAGAAGCAGAAATACAAGGATCTTCTGGTATTGACGGTTGTAATGGCTCTAGGACTAGAGAGGATGATCACTTGGGCCTCACTCGTGACAAAAATGTTACAAAAAAAAGGAAAACGGGTACTGATGGTGAACGAAGGCTTCCAAATATTGCATTGCATGTAAAGGACTCTGAAGCAGATAGTGACAGACAACTTGGTGATATGGATGGTAAGCATCTCCTTGATGGAAATGTGCACAAAGAATCAAAAGCAACGAGGCACTTCCGATCTGCTCTCATAGAATTGGTGAAAGAAATATTGAAACCAAAGTGGCGTGACGGTCATCTCAAAAAGGATGTGCATAACACAGTTGTTAAGAAAACACTCGATAAGGTTCTAGGCACCCTACAATCTCACCAAGTTCCAACTTCAGTGGAATCAGTTAAGCAGTATCTTTCATCCTCTCGTTCAAAGATCGAGAAGCTTGTTGAGGTAGGTGTCTTTATTGGAAAGATGAGCATACTCTAGATGATGTAGATTGTGCAGTATGTATATAGTCTTTGTGCTACTGACAATTATTGACTTATATATGCAGGGATATGTTAGTAAATATGGAAAATCTTGAGATGGCAGGCAAATGCATTTTTTCTTTGGTAAGTTTCCTAAGGATTCTACAATTTAGACGTCTTGAAGAGTTTGTTGAAGGTTGTTTTACAATCTTGATTCTTGGAAACTTGACACTAGTTGTGATGGTTATAATTTAATGCATTGTGGTATTTTATTTTCATAAGCATCCGTTCTTCCATCATTTTGTTCTGATTAATTCTTGTTGCATGTTCTCTTAGGAATTCTTATCGTCATATAACCTGTAAATTTGGTCTTGACTCTTGATTGTTAGCAACAATGCTCACTTTTCAAGTATTCAGATGAAATTGTTCCCTCCAATCAACTAAAATAATAGTAATAAATATAAACATAGAAATACGAAATTACTGAATTTCTTGTTGCCACTAATTATTCTATACATTTTCGTGTAAGCAGTAGGGAATGGTTTAAACTTGTTTTAATTTACTCATTCTAGCAATTTGATATTAACAACTATAGATCATGTTTTGATTTATGTCTTTTTTACTGTTATATGTACTTGCTATATTTTTGAAGTACATTTTGTTACACAGAAATTTAAAATTATGTTTTTTTTTGTTTAAATATTATCTTTTAGTCCCTCAAGTATGTTTGTCTTGATGGTAATTATTAGTTATTTTATAGAATCTTGATTGCGATGCAACTGAAACTGCTTTAGACACATATACACATATTTTGAAGAGGTAAAAAAGCCTGCCCAAAAGGAGCCCAACGATGAGAAAAAACCACACTAAAACTAGAAAAAGGGATCATGTTTGAAAAAGGAGAGATAAATGGATGATAGCTGAATTGCTTGGTTTTCTTTTTCCTCCTTTTTGAAATTTTAACACTAAATTGAACTTTCTTTTGGAAAAGAATGAAATGATACAAATACATACAAAAAGAAAAGTCCACAAAAGGAGGTTGCCTAACCTCCATGGAGTGGCCTAGTGGGGAAGAAGGGTCTTGAGATGCTTAAGGTGATGAGTTCAATCCATAGTGGCTACCTACCTAGGAATTAATTTCCTACGGATTTCCTTGACATACAAATGTTGTAGGGTCAGGCGGTAGTCGAGACGCGCGCAAGCTGGCCCTGACAGTCACGGATATAAAAAAAAAACAAAAGTAAAGGAGGCCCCTACATTAATGACCCCCAATGTTGTAAGATCAAGCCTAAAGAATAATTACAAAATACTTTTTACACTAAAGCTCACAAATTAGTATAGAATTTAATAAATGATTAAAAATCATCGAAAGACTTCTCAACTCTTCTAAAGAGTCTATTGTTTCTCTCTCCAAAGCCCACGCACCCCTACTTGCCACAAACTTTCATTTCTCACATAAGGGTGGATGAAGGAAGTTCTCCACGCTCAATCCTTTTGTCTAACCAAGGAAATTTTGAACTCTGTGAAAAGCTTACTCGAAACCACACAAGTCATCTCGCATCGCTAAAGGTCTTAGTAATAAAGATAGTTCTTGGAGGAGGGTTGGGCTTTGGCTAAAGGTCTTAGTAATAAAGATAGTTCTTGGAGGAGGGTTGGGCTTTGGCTAGGTTCAATGTTTACTGTGGACTTAGGCCTCCATGGACTATCTTTATTACTAACGACTTCTATTTTCTTTTGCCAAATGTTTCTGATAGGATTGGGCATTTAGATGAATTAGGATTAATGTAGGGGTATATGGGTAATTTAGTAGAAAGTTGGTTAGGGATTTTAGTTATAAATTGAGAGGTTGTGTAAGAGAAAGATATCAAAAATATTTAGTGATTTCTTTGTGGGCTCAAGAGAGTTTTCTCTAGAGAATGGGAGGTTCCAAGTCCTATCAAATACTTGGTTAGTTTGTATTTTCTCTTATCTTTTATACAAGTTTGGGTTATTTTTTTTGTTTGGATCTATCAATTGGTATCAGAGCAGTACGATTCTTTTGTACTCAGTTCATCACCTTCTTTTCCTTCTTATCTTCCTATCTTTACCTTCATCGGTTTATCCTTCCAACTCCATTTTGGAAAGATCCTGAACCCACTAGTTGACCATTCTTCAATCCAGTCTGAGAGTCTTTTGATACTTTGCATCTCATTCTACTCCTCTTACTTATCCGTCACACTTTCTTTGCTTTCCTAGGACGAAACGCGTTCTGATACCAATTTGTTAGGTATACTATACCTTACTACTTCAAGAACTTCACACAAATACAAATGGAATAGAAATAACAGTAGGAACTCCACTATATTACATAGAATATACTCATAATCTAGATCATACTTCAACATCCAAATCATACTTCATTACAATAATAATGGCAATAACAAGACAAGATAATAAAGGATAATGACAAGCTAACCGGTAAATTCGAGAGTGTCAGGCATCAGTCCTAAGTCCTCAGACCTAACCTTCAAAATAAGATACCCCCACCACACACACACATTCTTTTCATTATATTATACCCCAAGGGTCCGTTTGGTTTGAGTGTTTATGAAGATTTTATAAATGAGCTTTTATAATCACTCTTTAAAAACCTTATACAAACGAGCTATTATTACAATTTCTTCTTTATAATCACTCAAAATAACTCCTCATTTCTAAACACTCAAAATAAACGCTCCACAATTTTACAAACAAACACCCCCAAGAGTCTCCTCTTCCCCTCACAATAATACCCTATCAAAGAATTACTCAATTTGCTATTTCTAGATTATTTTAAGGATTGAGATCCTTACAGATTTCTCTATCTCCATGATGTTATTTATTTGGTGGGAGATATTTCAGCCACAAATCTGACCTTGTGATTCAAAGCTTTCACGGGAAAGGGCACAAAGATACCGTGGGGGTTCGACCCACACAAAAGAGAGAAAAAAGAGCTTCATGTCAGGCTAGAAGACAAAAATCAAGTATCTTTTACTCTTGCCTGGGAGCGAAAACTTGCTAATGATGGAAAGAGCATAGAGGCATCAAACGATCAGACTATGGATACGAACAATCAAATCCAAAGTTAAACGACAAAGAATCTTGAGAGAGAATAAGGATAAATGTTCGGGTGTAAACTTAAGTGAGGCAAGATGATAGAGATGGAAAAGAGGAGCTAAGGGAACTATCAACCACCCAACAATCCTCCCAAAAGAAAATGGATGACCCATCCCTAAGTACCATCCTTATAGTTATTGTTATTCTATGCTACCAAGCATGAACTTCCAGTGGAAAACACCAAAGCCACTTAGGAAGCAAAGCCTCATTCAGGAGATTTAGATTTCTTATTACTAACTCATCCTAAGTGACTAGGTTGAATAGACTCCACCATCTTGGACCTCCCTCATAGTTTATTTTGTAAATTAGAACTCGCAGAAGAAAGTGATCGTTAAGGTAACATGAAGTAAAATTGGGATCTCTCATATCAATCAAAATTCATAACCAACTAAATGAGAGTAACTCTCTCACCCTTTGGGAATATCTTTTTCAAAAAGTCAAGATGCTCTGGAAATTTTTTAATCACTAGGTTCCAGCAGGAGACACAATTAGACAATGATTAAAGTAACTTTTGCTAAATGATTGATGTAACAGAAATCAAGGGTAAGTTGGGTATCTTCCATGATAGTTGGTTTAGCCCTAATACAAATCTCCCTGTGTATTAGATAACATTTACTTGACAATGAAAATCGTCTTAATTGAGTTCTTGGAGATTTACTCAAATTGGAAAGTCTTGGCAACATCGGTCGCAAGAGGGAGCTTTTGGTGTTGTGCTTGTTGCGGTAGTACTCGCCTATATTTGCAAGAGGTACCTTTGAGCCCTTTGCAAGAAACAAGAAGAGGTCATCCAAGAATGGAATTTTATAGACAAATACATTTAGCGGAAGAAAGTACTATCTTGACTATGATAATAGACCAAGATCAACAAAAATTCTTCTACGAATGAAATTTTTTCACACCAACATAAATTTAGGGCCAAAATCTATTTTCTCATTGAAAAAAAATGGATCGAGAATTCGATCAATTTTCAATGGAAAACAATAATTTTACAAAGAAACGAGAATAAGCTCTTCAGTTGAAGAAGGAAAGTATTCACGACTGCATGAAGATACCAAATTGGTAAGTAAAGAGGTGGAAGAAAATATGACAAAAAAGCGAAGAAAAAACGCCAGAAGATGATGAAAAAATGAAGAAAATATCGCCTTTAAAGATGGAAGATGAAATAGCCGCATATGACGAAGTACACATTTACCAAGCGATTCGAAGAAAATAATGTCCTTAAACCCAAACTCAACCTGACCTGGAATTTGCGATCCTAGACACAAAGTATTCTAGCCTAGAATCCCTGCAATTCAATCTAGAATCCTTCGAACATGAATTGCAATTTGAACAAGAAGTAGAAAATTTTTGGAATTTTTTTTATTAAGTTATATAGAAAAATCGAGAATGTAAGAAGAAACGAATGCGGACCCAATTGTTATGTGGAAGAAGCATAGAAGAAATTGAAGAAGATGAAGCCTCAATCGTTTTTGGAAGCAGATGCTGACGGAGAAGACGAAAACAATGAAGAAATCGCAAAAAACTCAAATGCTGGTGTACTATAAAACTTATATTTGCGTATATAACATTATGAGATTGCAATCACCTAGAAAACTTATATTTTGCGTATATAACATTATGAGATTGCAATCACCTAAAAGATGTAAATATTGAGACCAAAATAATTATAAATGTATGGTAGACTATAAAATCTTCAACATGTTAGAGGCTTTTCCTTGAAAATTTGATTGTTTCTCTCCCACCAAGTTTTCCAAAAGAAAGCTTGAATCAAAAGACTCCCCAAAAAAAAAAAAAAAAAAATCTTCCCAAGGATTACCTGCAAGTGATGAATCATAAAGTGATTGCACATTTCCGGGCCATGCTCAACTCCAACCATAAAGGCATTATGAAGGTTATTTCAGAAAGCTGTTGCATAACCACAATGGTTGAAGATATGCATCTGTGTCTCAACATCGGACTCACAAGGTGCGTCAGCTGGGAGATTGTGAGGAATCCGTTTAAGGGTATTTTGGGGACAGATGTAATGTGTATTTTGAGAACTAGTGATAATTTCTGTTATAAATAGTGGCGGTAATCTTTGTAGAAGTTGGGTCTTATTTTGAGTAATCTTTCCTTGGTGTATTGATTGGGAGGGTTCTAGCCTAGCTATGATTTTGTAATTTCTTCCTTGAGATTGCAATATAGTTCATATATGACTGTTTTTCAGATATTTTCAGATTTTGGTTGATTTCTGGAATTGGATACCGTACAAAGATGAAGAGATCCAAGGAGATTGTTTTTTGAAAAACATCTTTTGTGTTGATTGCTGCACGACAAAGTTGCCATATAAATAATTTGGTGTTTATTGGTTGAGGCCCTTTCATAAATGCTAGAAGATTCCTTCTTTGCATGTGAGTTTCCATCTTTCTCTAATGACCAAATCTATCTATCTTCATTTTCACTTGGAGAAAAGGTGGAGATGAGATTGAACATTGTCAACAATTCAGAAATTTCAGCTTCAGTCAAATTTCTTGTCAAGTGCAGATTTCGAGCTTTAGTTGGTGTGACCAACTTTCGGCAATGCTTACTTCTTTCCTCAACGATAATTGACGATATCTTAAGCGTTTTGAGACACCTCAGGCAACTTGAACTCAATGTTTTTTATGAGCAAGGTATTTGGCCTGGTCAATGCACTTCCATGGACCTTTGGGTGAAACAAGGTTGGTAGCTCCAACCTTGTAGAATGTGTGGCCAATTCCCCATATTTAGATGCAATAAGATATCTCCATAAAGCTAAGTCCATTTTGCAAGTATAGATTTATTTTTTTATATGTATATCATTATTTTAAATACCCAAGCCTCCTTTGTTTGGACCAATTTATAAGGTGACTGTTACAGGTTCCATGAGTTCCTATATCTATAGATAGATCTTGAAAAGATTCCCGACTTTTGCTGAATTTTGTCGGAGATTGGAAAATAGACGAGCAATAAAGGCGAGGAGGTTTGTCCATTGAGGATAGAGGGTCATTCTCTCTCTATATATTTGAAGAGTTCCAAATGTGTAGTATTTTTTTTTCAATCACAGGGTCGAAAAAAGACACCAACTTCGGTTTCCATTTAGGGACAGCCCTAAATAAGTGGATGGCCAAGATCCTAATTTGAGACCACAAGATGCTGCTATGGAGGATGTGAATGAGGAGTCTTGTTTAGTCAACGAAAAAAATTTCCCTCGACCCATTCCCCGCCTTATCAAGGATTCCTCGCTTCATTAGGAGCCAGGTCTCGGGTATGGGGAAAATGGACATTTCTAGTTTTAAGCTCTGCCTTCTATACGTGCCTTCTTGATCTGAAAACGAGTTTGAAACTCGGTAAAGCAGCAAAGTACCTGAGCCGAACTGATAATCCCTTATGATTATTTAGTATTTATTTTTAGAACTAATCCTTTTGATTATCAACTGTAGAACTGGCTTCTTTCGCACTACATCCAGTTAGCTTCCTTCAAAATTTAAGGTTCTCCTAGAAAGCATAGAGCATAAATTCAAAATTTAAGGTGTTTGGATGGGAACTACAGTGAATAAAAATTTGAGTTTTAGTAATAACTCGTTTAGATGTGATTGTTTGTCGCCCCTTATGCAAGGTGTAGATCAATCGATAAAAAATTTATAAAACTAGTCAAACTCAAATTCAAAATAATAATGATAAATATAATTATATTTAAAAAATAAGATCGCCCAACTTTTTATAATACAATAGGCAAGTATTTTAAAATTTGGTTATATTTGTTTTTTTTTTTTACAGTATAATTATTTTGAAAAATAGCTCATTTACAATTATTTCTCTAAGATAAGTATAGAAAAGTTATGCTTGGATCGAGATGTCTAAATAGGAGTAGTAGAAAAAATTGAGTGCATAAAAATCATATTTGGATAAGATCGAGAAAGAAAAAACTCTATTACAAGATTCTTTGTGAGAAAGAAGATTGTTGGAATGTCGGGTCATATATATATATATATATATATATATATTATTTAGTGGTAAACAAACATAGATAAATTTTATCTCCCATCTCTCTTTCCTTGCATGATCTATTTAGAACGAGTTAAAGACATATTTGAATTAGCGAGAATGGATAAAAAAGGAAAATAAGAGATCACTTTCTACTATTTGGTAAGTAAAGTCATGTCATTAATTATTAATTTATTCTTATAATTTTTTATTTATCTATTTTTTTCTCTTCCCTTCTAATCATAGTCGAACATGTCATAGCCAAACATATCCTAAATATTTAATAATATTATTTTACCATGTTTATAAAAAGTATTTCAAACTCCAAATTTAGCTGCCAAAAACCGGTTGCTGAATTGAAATTACGCTTTAAACCTTAAAATCAACCGACCTCTATTTGGGGGGTAAGAATGTCAAATTGGAGATGGAGACAATTCCTCTAATTATAACATTATTTTTTTTATTGTTTGGATAAGACCTCTATTTTTTTTTTATTATTTTTACCTTATTTCATTTTTTTTTTATTGTTAATTATTCTTTGGTATCTCTTTATTCTCTATGCCTATTTCATTTTGTAAAAAATTTACCTCCTTATCAATTAGGAGACAAGTCAGTTTTTAGTATATATGGTACCGCAAAATGTGTTAGTTTCGCAAATGATGTCATTTATCCAGACATTTCTTCATTTTTTCAATGTGAATAGAATGTCGGTTTAGATTTAACGACTATGATACTATATTAGAAAATCTAAACATCCGTTTCAAAATTAATTAGTGACGAAAGCAATAGCCGACTTATTTTATAAAAAAATATTTCTTTAATTTTTAAATGTGGGATAGTTGTGGAACTCTTAACTAGAACAAAAAGTCAAGATATGTGATATCACGTGCCAAAGCGTGCATAACTCAGCTGACATTAGAGATGAACTAGCATCAACCTCAAAAAAAAAATCGAGATATACACGTGGAACGTGTCAGTGAGTGATATCACGTGCCGGTTTGCCGTGGACCCCAGGCGTATATGAGAACTCGGACAAATTTATTTATTTAGTTTATTTTATTTATTTTATTATTTTTTAATTTTAAAAGCAGCCCATAATCAGGCTTCATCCTTATCCATTTTCCCTATTTTATTATTATTATTATTATTATTATTATTTTAATAATTCCACCTTATCATTTTTGTATAGCAACGCCTTAAATCTTCAATTTTACGTTATCAAAACAACTTTTAATTACAAGTCAAAAGTTTTAAAAGTTAGGTTTACTTGGTGAAGTAATTAAAGTTTCATATATTCTTATTATAAACAAATATTTCCAAATTTAATGATTTATTTTAAAATAATTAGTTAAGAAGTGACGAATTCTATCAGTTTCTTAGATATCTAAATGTTCTAGAATTCGATCGATATGTTTCATGAAAATAGTTGAAATATACATACACATACTATAGTATAAAAAAATGGTTTTAAAATTGTATATATTTATAGATATTTTGATCATCCGGGAGTGTTTGGATGTCGAAATTATACTTATTGTATGCTTAAATTTCAAAAATCATTCTCAAGGGGTTTTCAAATCTTTAGTTGTTGCTTTCGCGTGCTTTGTAACTTAGCGAGAGTGATGTAATTTATAACGAATATAGATAAACAGTTCAATTTTTTCTTATTCAATCGTGGTTGAACTAAAAAAAAAAAATTTATGAAATATTTTTTTCATAATCATCTATATGATTGATTTAAATTTCATTTTATTTTATTTTAGTTATAAAAAAATATAAATAAAATGTGACTTAAATTGAAGGTGTATACGTATAATGAAAAAAATATATCTGTATGAGTTAGCAAAAACTAGGGTTCGAATTAATGGTTAATCATAGTTAGTTTAACCTATTAGTCAACATTTTGAGAATTAAAATTATCTATTAATAGTTCTCTATTTAAAAATTAATTTTTTGGATTTAGATTTTTAGATGATTAAAACTAGTATATACAATAAGAATTTATTTTGAATATTTAAAAATAATGATTACAGTTAAAAATTTGTATGATATAATTTTTATAAGTATTTAAAATTTAAAGATTTAAAAATAATAATTAGTATTAATTGCAGTAAAAAAATTTGTTTAGATTTTTAATTTTTGAGGGTATTTAAAATAAAAATTTATTTTGAGTAATGGCATTTAAAAGTTTACTTTGTATGTAATATTTTTGTGAAAGTATTTTAGTAAGTATTATTTATAAATATTAAATCCAAATATAATCTTAAATCACAAATAAGTATTAATAAAAATGACAAAATTACCCAAATTTTGAGAAGTGGGAACTCTATTTATAGAAACACAGAGAGAAGAGGAAGAATTAATAAGTAAAAATGGTTTTGCTTGACAAGCTTTGGGACGATGTGGTGGCTGGACCTCAACCTGAGCGCGGCCTAGACAAGCTCAGGATAATCAAGCCCTTGATCGTTAAAGGTTCATTTTTTTTAAAAAATTTTATTTTATTTTTAATTTTGATGTTAATTAATGGTTTATTTTAATTAGTACTAATCTTTTGTTTGATCTTAGCAGTTGATTGAATTAAGAGGGTTTTTTTTTTTTTTTTTTTTTTTTTTTTTGGGGATGGTTTTAGATTTGGAAGGAGAGGGAAGCAGATACCAGAAATCGATGTCCATGCCGACGACTCCGGCGACTCCCACTACGCCGGTGACACCGTTAACGGCGGCGCGTAAGGATAATGTTTGGAGGAGCGTGTTCAACCCTGGTAGAAACTTTGCCACTAAGTCTATCGGTAATGAAGTCTTTGACAAACCTCAACCCAACTCTCCAACTGTTTATGACTGGTACATACCGCCACCCTTTATTATTTTGAGCGAGTGTAACCTACGCGCCGCCGTAACTTTTTCGGTGAAATAAGAGAGAGAAAGGTATTCTACCGGTAAAATGAGGATTAAAATAGTTTTTTTTTATTTTAACTTATATTTATTTAAATTCTCTATTTTTTATTTTTTATTTTTTAAATTTATATTTATTTAAATTCACTAATTTCATTTTTGTTTTTGTAAGGGAATCCTAAACAATTTTTTTTTTTTTTAATTTTGTTTTAAAAAACACGAGATGCAACTTTCAAAGTAATAAATATCATACAAGTGAGTAATAATTATATGATTAAATTTTAAAGATCTTCTGTAGGGATTAGTACATGTTGAAGATTTATTTTCGACATTAATTTGTGATACCTTTTATCTACACCTGTCGTTTCTTTATTCATCGATGTCTCTCGATGTCTTGCCTAGGGCAGATGTGGTTACATAGAATAAAGTTTTGATTTCTCAATTTAAAAACATAATTATAAAAAAGATTAAGACTAAACCTTTTTCAATTTTGTTCTTTACACTATCAAACCTTTAATTCTAATAAATAATTTCAAAATTAAGCTCTCAAAATTGGAAAAATGTTTACAATTTATCCATTTGATAAAGTCGTAGTTCATATTTACAATTATTAGTTTAATAATATTAATAAGATGAAACATTTAGTACAATCAAAGGTAGAAGGAAGATATATTTCTGAATTTAATAGAAAAAATGATAGTTTTTAAAAGGAAAAAAAAATTAACGTCATCTAAATTTAAGTTTTTGTTTATAATCTTAAAAGGACTAAAATTAAATATTTTAATTTTAGAGACCTAGTTTTGAAAGTACAAAATTAAAATTAAAATTGAAACAATCATACTGAAACTAATAACTAAAATAAAAATAAATCAAAATCTAGGCGTTTGTCGTCCTTATCCCCAACAGTTGCTGAATTATAAAAAAAGATTCGAAAATCTAAGCCGTCAGATCTGTAGACTTTATCATCATGGTCTTGACGTCTGACCTCTTGATTGGCTCTCTATTTTTGTCCTGATCTGGAAACTTACTTTGTGATTGACAGGCTCTACAGCGGTGAGACTAGGAGCCAGCACCGCTAGGCGGCGGCGGCGGCGAAAGCGGCGGTTACCGGCGGTTGCATGTAAATAGCGTCGTGATTTTGCATGTAAATAGGAGTGTATGTTTGTGAGAGTCTATTATTAATAATTAGGTTTAAGTATGCTGACACCGCCGACGATCCGGCATGGTCCTCGCCGCGCACGGCGGTGATGGGCAAATCATAATTGTTGTTTAAATAAATGTAGTTTTTTTTTTTTTTTAATGTTTATAAATTTAATTAAGGGAATTAGTTCATAATGTATGATGTTGAAGTTGATACTCATTAAATTGTGATAATGGAGTGGGCCCCCACCATGCTCAAAAAGAACTATAGTGGGCCTAGTGTATTTCCAACTAGGGCCTACTAATGAATTGAATAAGTGAAAACTTAGGGAGAATCCAAGAATAAAACAAAACAAAACACATTATGGATAAGGATAGAGTCAGAATCAATCAGCTAGGAATGTAAATTATTGCAACTTTGTTTTATTCTATCTAAATAATTTTTAATTATCAAATTATATTTTCATGTCATCATTTCCACCCTTTGTTTAGGGTGAATTATTGGGCCACTATATGTAGTTGGTAGTTGAAAGATCAATTTCTACTGGTTTTCATAAGAAGGAACCAACCACAATCAAATAGATTTGGTTAAAATATTAGACCAATCTCTTCGAGAATTTAAAAAAAAAAAACTGATTTTTTTTTTTTAAATTAAGAAAAAACTCACGGTTTTATGATGATTTTTTTTTAATATTCAGGAAATTTTATGTAAATT
>JBBMEG010000024.1:1887621-1902510 GCA_037832605.1 Cyclanthera cordifolia
CCCCCCCCCCTCCCCCCTCCCCCCCCCCCCCCCCCCCCCCCCCCCCCCCCCCCCCCCCCCCCCCCCCCCCCCCCCCCTCCCCTTTAAATTCTGTAGCCTGTAGGCAGTTTGAACCTTGAGTTCTCATTGAAAGTTTGTCATTTGAGCTGTTTTTTAATCCTGAATTGTTGTTTGCTATAGTTTTTCTTTTTGTATAAAAAGAAATTTGATTGATGTGTGAAATTACGAACCAAATAGGAAGTTAATGGGGGAGAAGAGGGTAGCAAAACAATAGTTTCAAATATTCTATAAAAAGGGAGATCTGATCTTGGAAGATAATTTGATCCTCTTGTTTCATATGCTTTAACTATGCAATGGCTATGTTTGGTGTTAGTTAATTTGAATTCTGTAGTCTGTAAGCAGTTTAAACCTCGAAACCTCGTTGAAAGTTGGTCATTTGAGCACTTTGTTGATTCTGAACTATTGTTTGTAAATGACGAGGCATGTTACCTAGTTTAGTCCAGAGTCTGCTACAGAGTTACATATTATGGCTGAAAGAATTAGTACCTAGTATCTTCTATGTTTGTTTTTTGTGGAAGAGTGGTTAAATAGTGTTCCTCAAAAATCACCCATTTGTATTTAACAGTAAACAACGTCTCTTAAGTATTCATCGAACCTTTTATCAAACCACTCCATCAAACATATCATTCAACCACTACTAACATCAATCCCAAACAAGTAATTGATTATTCAACAACTACTAACATCAATCCTCAAACAAGTATTCAACCATTAACCCCTCTACTCCTCCCCACTCCGCTCTTTTCTACCAGAAACAAACGCACTCTAGAATAGTGGATTCCTAGAAGCAAGAGGCCTAAATCTAAACAAACTAACTCAGTTGTAGTCGGGAAATTATAGTTTGAATCTCAATTTGTTCACCAAATAAAAGAAGCTTCAAATTATGAATGCTAGTGAAGTAATATTTCAGTCATGTTCACATCGTTTGTTAGTGTAAAGTTTTATTGAGGAGAATGAGGAAAATTGCAGGTCGGAGGGAGATTATGGAGCAGCAAAAGTGATGCTGAGGCCTGCCTCTCCCGGTACTGGTGTGATTGCTGGTGGAGCGGTGAGAATCGTGTTAGAAATGGCGGGTGTCGAGAATGCGCTGGGGAAGCAACTTGGAAGTAACAACGCCCTCAACAATGCCAGAGCGACAGTGGCTGCCGTAATGAAGATGAAACAGTTTCGGGAGGTCGCGCAGCAGCGTGGTATCCCCATGGAAGAGTTGTGGAAGTGAAAACGGAAAGGGTGAGAGTTGTTTTCTTTTCGCTCATTTTTCTTTTGACGTATATTAGTGAATTTATTCTTGTTACTAAATATGTTATGAAAACGGCAATCAGGGTTCATTTCCTTGTTTTTTTTCCTTTTTCCCTATTTCAACATAATTTGACATAGTCATGAATATTGAACAATGTGGTCATAGTCATGAATGTTGAACAATGTGGACATCTATATAAAAATCAATCGGTAGTTAGAGGAGCAGCACATACGCATACATTGTACATAGATGTTGAAGACTTCTTACTTTTCTAAGATGTTGAAAATCCACAAGGTGAGTATCAGTATCTCCAATGTGCCTCTTCAAGACGACACCATATTAAGAAGTCTATTTGAATTAAAATCAATTTTGTAGACCGAAATTATACTTGCTTTCTTTTACTCATTTTGATCAGATTTGAATATTTGGGATTAAATAACCGCTTAAGTCTTAAAAAATCAAATATTCACATAGATTTTACCTTCGAATTGAATTTGAAGGATTAATACCTTTAATGAACTTTTATACTGTATTAGATAATATGAGGTTTAACCTCAACTTCATAATTAATTGATAATGTGAGAAATAACTCACATATCGTAAATTGTAACTAGTTTTTGTCCTTGAGGTTACATCCTCCTCTTTTTCATTTATCAATGAAAGTTCATTTTTCTAAAAAAAATCATATATCGTATAAATGTGTTGAAGAGTCCTCATCTTTTCATTGTTGGATAAAAAGGTATCTCCAAAGTGAAAAGAAGCTCTCATAATGAATGAAATATGTTCTTGATGAGGGCAAAATCTTAGATATCGGAGTTGGCTTAGTGTTGAAAAGAGTTTCAAAAAATAAAAGGTTATGATAGATGATACTACTACTCTCAAATAAATTGAAAGCTCAATACCGATTTTATGGATCGAACTTGTGACGTTGTTGTTGAACTAGAATAACACCAAACACTAACCCATTCGGTCTCCGACCCTTCAACTTTATTGACAAGTACATTCTAAAGGACATAAAAAACATTTTAGAGAATAAAAGGTTCAAAATTAATACTTAAAGAAAATGTAGGTATATATATTTGCATTATATATATATATATATATATAAAAATCAATTCAACAAATAAAAACTCATTTATTTAAAGTCAATCATGATATCCGTTAAGTTAAATTATATTGGTCAGATTATTTTAGTCGTTTGAACTCCCCTAATTTTGAATAACTACATTAACAACTAGAAGGTGATAAATTACGCCATTTGGATACTAATTAATTACTTTTCAATACAACATGAAAAAACGTTGAAATGTTTTGACTAATATTAATGCCTTATATATATATCTACCATTCTCTCTAAATTAATCCTTAAAAAAAATATAAGTGTTTGAATGAATATTTATAGGAGTTGTTATTTTGAGTAGTTTTTTTAAAAAAATATATCGTATATATTTAAATAGTGACTATAAAAACTTATATAAAAACTTATTTATAATAATTTCGTAAAAATCTTTTGCAAACTAATGAAATAGTTATTTTGAATGAATAAAAAGATGAGAGATTATTTTGAATAAATATAGTAATAAGTCATTTGGCTGTGAATTTTAAAAAGTAATTATAAAATTTTTATAAATAATTGAAACAAACATCATAAGAGTTCCTATAGCTCGTTTCACTACAACCATTTGTTATGTTTTGTAGCCTCGACATTCTCGATAATAGTATACTTAAAACTATGTTTGTTTTTGGTATAAGATGAGTGGTTTTACTTCTCCTCAAATCACTCGTTTGTATTTATCAAATTTCATATCAAATATATCGCTCAACCACAACTAATATCAATCCTCAAACAAGTATTCGATCATTATTAATCTCTCCACTCCTCTACACTTCATTCTTTTCCGCAGAAAACAAACATACCCGATTGATCTAACAAATATTTTTCAACATCGGTCATTTTTTAAATTAAAAAAGTAATAATAAATAAATAATTTTGTAGTGTATTTCTCCCCCATTTACTTTGAATTCAATCAAAACAAATGCGTCAATTGTGCTGACCCATTGTTCTACGCTGCAGTTTCTCTGTTTCAATCCGTTTTCCAATTTAATAATGCAAATCATAGAGAATTAAAGATGGGTTTTATACAATTAATTCTCAAAATAATTGAACAACGAATTTTCCAAGCGATTCGAACTCCAAAGAACATTAAAATTTGAATAATAAATAATAATAATAATAAACATTAAATTAATTAACCTTAAATTCAAGAAGCAGAATCTGGAGGGGAAGTGATCGGAAACAGAGGCAAAAGCTGCGGCGGCTCCGACTCTCTAGGAGTGGTGGCCGGCGATCGGTGCAAATAAAATCCCTTTTCTCTGATGGCTTTAGCCTCTGCTTCCTCATCCACCGTCGGATTCGCCGGTTCACAATTCAACGGCTGCGATCGGCGGAAGGGGTCGGGAATCAACGGCGTAACGGGGCTGAGGACCAACGATGGGAAATCCAGCATACTGGGGGAGAGAATTTCGTTTCTCGGTGAGAATCCGGCGTAAACGGGGTTTATTTTGAGGTTATGAACGGCGTTTCTGCGCTCGTAGAGCTTGAAATTGGACTGTTGGCGTTTGGGAATGGATTTAGTGGGCGGAATATGGGTTTTGGAAGACGGGTCGGGTTGGGAACTTTGGTTTGCGGTTTCGGGGGATCCGGTCAGCATTTGGACTACTTGTTTGAAGGAAGAGGTATCGGCTTGGACGAAAGTGGTCGGGTATGGGTTTGTGGAATCGGATCTGCTGATGATTTTCGGCTGCAGCGACGGCGACGGCGGTGGCTGAAGTCCATTGGCGGTGACGGGATTTTGATGAGATCTAGGAGAGATTTTCATGGATGGTTTTTTTTTTTCTCTTTTTATGGGAAGTGAGATTCAAGAGGAATTATGCTAGCTTTTTGTGTTTATATATATATATATATATATATATATATATTTATTTATTTATTTATTTATTTACTTTTTTATTTTTATTTTTATTTTTATTTTTATTTTTTAATAGGAAGTGAGATTTAGAATATATTTGACACCATTTAATGTGTTTTTTGAATTTTAAAAAACAATCTCTCACAAAATCAATTGACCTCTCTCTACCGGGACTAAGGGTGAAAAGAAAATTCGAAAATTCACAAAACCTAACCAAACAAATCCAATAAATTTGTTCAGTTTGTCAGAACAATACTGAATCAATCGATTCGATATTTTAAAAAATTAAAATATATTGATTTGATTTTCGATTTTTGATAGAGGAACAAACTAAAAACCGAACCGAATATATATATATTAATATTAATATTAATATTTAGATTTGAGGTAAGAATAAATTGAAAAATCAAAATTTAAAATTAAAATTAAAATTAAATTGAAAATGAAACAAAAAATTTGAAAATTAAATCAAATTTTTATTGAAATCAAAATCGAAAATCGAACCAATGACTTTGTCGTTTATTGGACATCTATTTGGACCAAATTATTGAAAAATCGAGGCTTTTGGTTCAGTTGTTGGTTTGACACAAAACCGATAAAAACCGAATCAAAATCACCTATATTATATTAGAAAGTGTGAACGTGAACCTTAAATTCGATTGAAATTAAGAAAACTAATTTACTTTTTCAATTGATATTAAGAAAACTAATATACTTTATCTTATAAATATTTAAACTATTTTCCCAAAAACATAATCATTAAAATATCATAGTTTTCAAACAAGTTTAAACAATATTGCATTAAACTTGCTCACTATTTTTCAAATTAATCACATATTTAGACAATGGTGTGAGAAGAACATATCTCAATTATTTCGTCCAAATAATTCAAAGTCTGTGTCCTATTCCATTATTATATTTCAAAACAACCATTATTCCATTTTTAACGTTACTTCACAATTATTTAAGTTGGTGACAGTTGAAGAATTACAATCATTTACGTATGTTTTTCCGTTATTACATATGTTGGCCATAATTTAAATTAATATTGATTTTTTTATTATTATTATAACAATTGAGGGGGGAGATTCAAACCTGTGATCTCATATGTTTCGATCGTTCACTAATGTCATTGAACTATTGCTCTTTTGGCACTACAAAAACTTGAATCATTGATTGAGTGAATGCTAATGCATCACTAGTGTTAGCTGAGCTATGTTCACTTTGACGAAAAATTAAATATATTAGTTTGTTTGAAAATAAGTATTTCACGAAATTAGAATGTCTTGATGGATTGCGAAATAAACGAGGACAACATAAGTTATAATGTGGATTGACCCAATTTAGGATCTCAACCTAAGTCATAAATGCTAAATGAATGTAAATAAGGACATCTTGGGTATGCATAATCAAAATCATTTTAAAATTCATAGATGACAGTGAAATACGAGCTTAGTTCAAATTCAAATTCATAAATGCATAGTGGTCGGGTACCCATAAGTTCAAGACATAAAATATGGGTCAAAAGTAATCAAACATAACATGCCCCAAAATCTGTGTAGAAGGAAGTAAATACAATAAAGACTCTAAACATCATGCAGTCGGTCTCATGATCGTCTCTAACTCGCCAATCACCCATCTTGATACATCCTGTAGTACCTATGGTAATCCACAATGGAATGGGTGAGTTTATGAAAACTTAGTAAGGATTCCTCAACTCGGATAGTCATACATCAATCAAAGCATCAACAAGGTTCAAATCAAAAGCACGTAGGCGATCTAGGGCCCCGATCCTCATAGAACAAAACGTGGATCCAATCCCAAACAGTGAAGAACCCAAAAACTCATACTCCAAAAAAACCCAGCGACTCTAGACGTCTCGAGACTCCTAACAATGGCTTGGACGACTTATCCATGTAAGGAATGCCACTAAAATTGATTATCAACTCAGATTGAGTGGATAAAAAAGGGGGTTAATTGGTCAAAATTAAAGTTATTTATCCAAAACGAGAGTTATTGGTCTAAATTGGGGTTAATGGTCAACAATGAGTGATGTGGCAGCACATGCTTCCACATGTGAAGGGGGAGGAAGGGTGACTAGGCGGTCAACAAGGTGAATGTTTCAAGAAGGGATGGGTTTGGTCTTTGGCTAAAGGGTCAACAAGGAAGGGGAACACGGGTTTGGGGTGTGGTCGGCTAAGAAAGAAGGAAGGGTGGGGTTGTTTGGTGGTCAGAGAAGAGGTTCAGTCAAGGGGAAGGGTTGGTCTTGGTCAAAGGGGAGTACAGATGGGTCAGGCTAGCGGTCAAGCTCGCCGGAGTGGGTCATTCGATCAACAAAACTTTCCGCCGTCAACAGCCTGACGGAACTGAATCCACGTTGGCGAGAATACCCTTAGCCAAGGGATTCAAAATCTCCAATTTAAATGACGAGAATACCCTTAGCCTTGGCTTGAATCTTTAAAATGTCACCCAAGAAAATTTTGCTTATTTACTTAATTACACCGTCATTAAATTTGAAATATGAAATAAAAGAATAGTAAATACTATCATATTTAAGAAATATGTTATTTTTTTTAGTAAAATAAAAATTTTAACAATCAAATTAAAGCCAACGGAAAAATAAGATAAAAAAATTTAAAAAATAAATAAATTATTATTGAATTTAAAATTGAACCGAACAAAATAAAAATCGAATCAACAATTTTATCATTCATATTTATATTGGTTTGAACTCAATTTTCAAAAAATCAAAAATATTTGTTCAATTATTAGTAGCTTGACACAAAATAGATAATAATCGAACCAAAACCAATGTCTATTATACTATACAAAGTAGTATCATAATTTTATTATACTTTGGGTAATAAATTATGTAATTTCAAAATATTAATAAATAAGAAGAAACAATGTATTCTTTTCAGTTTTTAATACCGGTGTATTTTTTAATCTAAAAAAGTTTTTTTTTTTTTTTTAATCTTCAAGCCAAGCTATTCTATGGTGGGTAATTATGTCAGAATAATACAAATAAGTTATTGGTTTGAATTATCACCAAAAACAAAAATAATAAAAAAAATAAATTAATTAAAAAATATATATATATTCAAAGCGGAAAATAGTAATTGGGCCTGAAGTTGACGTTTATTTGGGGTTTCTTTGACAATAATCTCAAAAGCCCAGCCCAATATTTAGTACGGTCAAATGCTAAAAAAAAAAAGAAACAATCTAATTTATTAGGTTCATAAGTATTGATGAATAAAATATATAGAAGTTATTTTATCTCACAGTGATAAGAGTGTTAAATAAGTAATGATTAAATAAAAAAAAGAAAGAAAGTTGTGTTCATACATTGAAAGTTATATCAATGTGCTTTTTTTAGAATAGATAATAACTCTATTTTCGGAGTGATCACGCTCGTAATTAGACCAGCTACCGAAAGACATGAAATACTACAAATTAATGTCATAGATCACGAACTTGGTATGCTGGGAGAACATGACTCCAGAACCTAAGTGTTCAACAAATCGCGTCATATTTTGAAACATATCTATGCACTTAATTCACCAATAATATATAAATGACATTAATTACTATTTTTTAATATAAAAATTATAATATCTTATTCCAAATTATGGGGAGATTTTTTAATTAAATGAACTAAAGTTAAAATTTATTTTTACGGAATTTACCAAATTTGTAATTTATTTTAAGAAAAATAGAGCAGATTTATAATTTATTGAAAAAAAAAAATAAAAGAGGGTTTGGATTAAATTTACATTTTATGTACCCACAAAAATCCTATCGTTTGGAAATGATTAAATTTGAATTTAAGTTGTCACGTTCGCTATGGACCAGCAATAATTGACACTTTCTTTAACAGCATTAATTGACACATGATGTCACTACGTAAACAAAAATAAAAGAAAAATAAAATAAAATAAAAAATAAAATAAAATAAAACTTCTCTCTCTAGCTAGCCCAAATAAATTAAAGAAAACAAAACACCATTTTGTTTACTTAAAACTGATTGGTCACTCCAAAGTCGGCTTTAGGAATTGTACAGTTAGGATGCTCGAAGGGATGACGATTAGAGAGGGAGTGAAAAATTTGTTGAACTCGTGCTCGTGGTTTCCTCCTTTGATGGTGGAATCGGATGCTAAAACAGTTATTCAGACTCTAAATAGTGATGATAAAGATATCTCTGAGTTGAACAATATTGTTGTTGATATTAATTTCCTCTCTGTGATGCTTGGATATGTGTATTACTTTTATTGTAGTAGATCTTGTAACAAGGTGGCTGAAATGCTGGCCAAAAATCCGGATGATACTTCTGTGATTTGGAACATTTTTCCCTCTTTGATGGAGGATAGACCTTATTTTCGGAGGGGCTTCTCTCTCTGATGGCCTTGCAGGATAAGCCGTTTTTCAATTTTCAATGTTTATTTATTTTTTTATACTTTTATTTAGTTTAAAATGGATACTTACAATAAATTTAAAGTAATGACATGGAAACTTATTCACTTAAAGCATTAATATTTTAGTTTAGGCAAAAATAAAACATAAACTTATTTGTAAAATTGATAGAATTATTGTTTTCAAGAAAAAAAAAAAAAAACTTCTAATTAGGACCAATTGAATGTTCATATTACAATTTTTAAAAAATTAAAATGAAAGATTTGAAGATTTAGAAACTTGAATAAAATTGATAGTCTACAAACTTAGTATTTAAAACTTCAGAGAATAAAAGGAAACAAGTTAGTGCAAATACCAAGATGTTACATTAATCCATATTTGAGATAAAATTATAAGGTTGATCTTTATGATTTTTGTTTAAAAAAAAGTTAAAGTTTGGTCATAATGTTTTTTTTAACTAATTTATTTAGTCTCATTTGAAATTTAGGATTATACACGTTTCTTATGTTTTGATAAATTTTTAAAAATAATCGTTCATCGTCGTTGTCAAATGAAGTGCATGAATTTTTTTTTTTTTTTTTTTTACGGGCAGTACATGAAAGTTTGTTATTAATATATCAATAATGACAGTGTACGTAAAGTGACTGATTAAACAAACAAATCACATTATTTATGCATGAATAACTTCCTTTCACGTACTTAGTTCGTCAAGAGTTACAAACGACAATGCATGTTTTTTTTTTTTTACGTTTCTTCGAACCATAAGAATTAAATTTTAATTTTTAATATCATATAGATGAAGTTAGAAAGCCTTCAAATTATATGATTAAGTTATCAATTTCGAAACTATATGAACTTAATTTTAATCGTATTTAGAGTATAATGATCTTATTCATTATTTAATACATGTATTAAGAATACTAAGGTCAAGGGTGACACGATCTAGCTAACGAACTTGGACCGTCAATTCTTATGAACCGAGTTATTAAAGAGTCTAAAATGACTATAATGCGATAGTTGACACAATCTCCCAATTTCTCTATGGTGATACATGCATAGACTAACTACCTTCAATGGACTTTATTGTTAGTTGGACTTTCTATCATTTTATTGTATGCTTTTGTTAGAGAAAGATTATAGATATATGTAGATGTTTATTTAGTGTTTAGGAGTGCTAAAGAACTTGTTGATAAAGGCTCGTTTAGGAGTATGAAATTATGGTCATCTTTAGGTAATAAATGTTTCTAACTCGAACAACCTAGCTCTCCTCTATTTAGGTTTGGTGGGGTCAGAGTACACTTCTCTGATTATCTACTTACTTCTCAAAATTCTTCAAAATTTAATTATTGCGGCGTTGTCAAAGTTACAAGGACTTTTCGAGTCAGGTTCGTAAGAATCCACGTTGAGTACAAAAGTCACGGTGGATGCATGTTTTCATATATCGAGAGCTCCAATTGGTTGGCTCTTATGTGAACGAGGCTTAATGTGTTAATGATGAGTTACTCTATTGGTTGGTTATTATGTGATGAATAGAGATGTCTGTTTTCTTCGCGAGGACCTGCCTCTAACGGGCAGGAATCCTTCGTTAGGCTGGGAACAAGGGCGGGGACGAGATGAAATTTTACTCGTTGCCTAAACGGGATTGGGGACGTTCCTGTCCTCGATTCCCTGATCTCCGCCCCAATTTGTTTAAAATATTTTTCTTTATATTTATTCATTTACTTTTTACATTATATATATATATATATGTGTGTGTGTGCGCGCTCGTAAAATTACATATTCAAATAAATATTTTTGTTTAAAATGTAAAATATAATTGAAACTTGATGGGTATTCTTTAAAAAAAATTTATTATTTGAATTTATTATTTAAAAATAAAAAAGAAAAAAATTTAAAAAATTCCCTGGAGGATTGGAGAATCCCGCATTGATCCCGCAAAAAGAAAGGATAAATTTTGTTGAGACGGAGATTGATTTTGAAATCGGGGACGAAGATGAAGAAGTTATTCCTCGACTCTGTCTCGTAGGCAGCTCTAGTAATGAATCCTTTTTACATCTTATTTGATTAATAGTGTTAAGAAATCAGAAAATAATCAAAAAAAAAGTGTGAGACAAACCACGATTATTTATATGGTTTATACAACGTCCATTAACAGAAAGAGACAATATATCAATCATATAGAGTTAGGATTTAAAACGAGTTTATATAGTTAAGTATTCCGAATCTTATTACAAACACATGACCAAAATACATTAACTTCTATACAAAAAAAAAAAAAAAAAAAAACTAAAATTAGTTTTTTTTTTTTTTTTTTTTTTTTTTTGAAATTTCTAATAAGGGTATTAAAAACAAATGGAAATACAATACAATACAATAGTGGTAAGTGTATCCGTGCAGACCGTACAAAACAAAAGGCAAAAACATGTTAGAATTTCACAAAATTCTTTCATTAATTAAAATTAAATTCTTATTTCTCCATCGTCAACGTCACATCTCCCTCACTGTAACTGTACAAAACCCCCCTTTCCCTAAAATACCGCTCTTCTCTTCCAATACAATACGTAATTCAGCTTTAAATTACGATCCTCCATTCAATCCAAAGGTCAGCTTTAGATTCTTCCTGGGTTTTTCTTACTTTTTAATTCACTGCTTGTTTGGGGGAAAATGGTGGCAGGGTTTTTGTTTAATCTTCTCTTTTGTCCCGATTTTGGTTATTTTACTGGTTTGAACAGTGTATGAATCAATTATTTGGCTTAATTTTTCTTTGTAGGGTTTTTTTTTTTTTTTTTGTAATTGATTTTGATTTATTGGGGATCTCTGTGTAGGATTTGGCAGGCTGTTGCTCAACTTGGAGTTTGACTTTGAAACCCTAGTTAAAATGAAAGGAGTAAGTAACTGGAAGGATTCTGTTTGCTTTGTGGATTGATAGACATCCGTATTTCTGTATTTCTGGTTGTTAGGTTTTGTTTTCAGCTATCCAAATCTTGATTACTTATTGTGGGTCTCATTGATTCTTTAATTAGATGAAATTTAGAATGTTTTTTTCTTAGATGGGGTTGAAGAAATCAAGCTTTTTGGGCCATCAATTTCATCATCAACATATTCAACTTGATTTTCAGTTCTCATTCATAGCAAATCAAGTTTGAACTCTGTGGTTTCAAGATCTAGGATATCTCATCTATGGATGAAGAGGTTGAGGCTAATTCTTGGCTTAGGAGGACCAAGTTTTCTCATACGGTTTATCAACGATGGGATTCATCTAGATTGAATCCTGTTTCTTTCGTCATCGATCCTCCTCGAAATCCCCGCTCGAAATCGAGGCCTCAATCAAGTTCATCTGACCAGAAACCAAATCCTGATATTTCGAAGATTCATCAGAGTTTCATATCTAACAAGCAAAGGTCTCTGTCTCCTCTTCCCGAGAGAAACCTTTCTGAAGTTTTCAAGGAAGCTAAATCTGAAAGTAAGAGATTCTCAACTCCAACTCCTCAACTTAGAGAAAGAACAAAGGATTCCAAGAACAAGGATCTTCAAGATTCAAAATCTTCCAAGGGGGTTGCTAAGTCAAAGTTCAGGAAGGATTCATCTTGGACCAAATATTTCGAGTCCGGTGGTGGACGAGTCACCGCGGTCGAATCGACTGATGACTGGAGTGTTGATCTCTCCGAGTTGTTGATTGGATTAAGGTTTGCTCATGGAGCTCACAGTCGTCTTTATCATGGAAAATACAAGGATGAACTTGTTGCTGTTAAGCTTATTCGAGTGCCTGACAACGACGATGAAAATGGGACACTTGCTTCTCGATTGGAGAAGCAATTCACCAGAGAAGTTACTCTTTTATCTCGTCTTCGTCATCAAAATGTTCTAAAAGTAATTCTGTTTTTTAGATTGTTGATCATGTTTTGAACATTAGAAGAACTTTTTTTTGGTTGTTGAATGTTTTTTTTATATTCTCTGTTGCAGTTTGTAGCTGCTTGTAGGAATCCACCAGTTTACTGTGTCATTACTGAATATTTGTCACAAGGATCATTAAGAGCATACTTGCTCAAACTTGATCATCAATCTCTTCCTTTGCAAAAACTGATTGCATTCGCTATAGATGTCGCTCGTGGCATGGAATACATTCACATGCAAGGCATAATTCATCGAGATCTTAAGCCTGAGAATGTTCTTATTGATGAGGAGTTGCACTTGAAAATTGCAGATTTTGGTATAGCTTGTCCTGAGGCGTTTTTTGACCCGTTGGCTGATGATCCCGGAACTTATCGATGGATGGCACCGGAGATGATCAAACATAAACCCTATGGTCGAAAAGTTGACGTGTACAGCTTTGGGCTTATGTTGTGGGAAATGGTGGCTGGTGCTATTCCTTATGAGGATATGACTCCCATTCAAGCTGCCTTTGCTGTTGTGAATAAGGTCAGTTTTATTGATCACTTGTTCTGGTTTAGATTTTATCATGTGAATTAGGGTGTTTATCAATCGGTCTGTGCTAGTTTTTGATGAAAAAAATAAACACTGAACCAACAATGTCGGTATGATTGAAAATGAAATCAAATCGATCGATGGGTTAAGTCGATCGATACAGTCCGGTAAGTTTGTTAATTCATTTCATATTTTTTTTCCCTTTTTTATTAAACACATAAAAAAATATGTGTATCATTATTTTATTTTTTTATTTTATTGAATATTTAAGAATTAATTTTAATACAACGCAGGTATCAAATATATTTTTAGAAACACATTTAAAATTAAATTAATTTAATAAGAAGTATAAGTAATTACATGAATAATATTAATATTATATAAAATAATTTTTTATTAACCGACCGAACCAATCAATTGAACCCACCAACTTAACCAATCAAAATCGACCAAAAAAGTTTCGATCAACTATTTTTTAACCGACAATGACTGACACATTCTTGAAAATCGACCGATCATCCTTAATTCTGTCAGTTTTGGTCGATCGAATTAGTTCTTTGGAAATGTATGAACACCCCCAATGTGAATGTGATTGAATATCTATTATATGTTTACTTTTGGTAGTTCACATGTTCCATGTTTAAATAGTGGGGTTTTGGTGATTCAGAATGCTAGGCCTATTATCCCAAGTGATTGTCCATTAGCTATGCGAGCTTTGATCGAGCAATGTTGGTCCGTAAATCCAGAGAAGAGGCCCGATTTCTGGCAGGTTGTTAAGGTACTAGAGCGATTCGAGTCTTTGCTTGCCCGTGACGGGACACTGAATTTGATAGAGAACCCGCTGTCTAGTTTTCAAGACCATAAGAAAGGGCTCCGCCATTGGATTCAAAAGCTTGGCCCTCTGCATCCTGAAGCCTCGCCTGTACCCAAACCTAAATTCTCATAATTCAGTGTTATCATATCAAGCTTTCTATTTGTTTTTGTTTTTGTAATTAAACTAAATATTGTTCACTTCCCATTTTTTGGCACTTTGTTTATGATGAATTTGTGTATTTAGTATATTTACCTGTGCCATCGTGCCTTCGGCCCTCGTTTGATTCGGGTTCTTGTTAAAACTAATGGGACAACAATGCATATAAATGGTCGATAATTCCACGCTGGAAAGTGATGTCCAAGCATTTATAAGAGGCATAGTTCCTCTATTTATAGCCTTATATATATATATATATATATGAGGCGAGTGATTGTAAAGAAGAAATGGTAATAATAACTCGTTTGTATAAGGTTATTAAAGAGTGATTATAAAAATTCGTTTATAAAATCTTCATAAACGCGCAAAACAAACATTCTCTATGGTTTTTGTAGATAAGTTATAAATAATGTGAAATAAATAATTATAAATAAGTAGTTAGGAATTAAATTAAATAATTAATAATTATTTTAAAATATTAAAAATAAATGATAATTGTTTGATGAAGATAGGTAAACATTTATTTTTAATAGTTTGTTAAGATAATGGTGTCAAATCAACATGCTTATCTCAATCATATCCCTCAATTTGGTTGTTATCCTTTTAAAATAAACAATAATCACAAGTGACAAAAGTAAATGGATCAATCTTCACAAAAATTAGTGGTCACAGTTTTATGAAACAAAATTTCGAATAGTTATTGTTTGACTGGTGGCTAAATTCACTACATATAATAGCAATAAATAAATAAATATAAATATATATATATATATATATATATATATATATATATTAAAAGCAGAAGAATATCTTTA
>JBBMEG010000024.1:1920774-1948522 GCA_037832605.1 Cyclanthera cordifolia
CTTTTCCTTGCTTGATTTTCGTTTTCTTCATTTATTTGTGCAGGCTATCAATCTACCTGACGTACTCCAATCATTTAGCCTTGTTTTTGTTTTTGAGCTTATCGTCTACGGTTTTTCAAGGAAGAGCGTATTTAGCTGATCGAATTCTGATATCAATCCATGTTTATGATGGAATATACTTTTCACACTCTGTGTCATTGATTTTTTCGCGTTTATCTTGGCTTTACGTTTGGAATTTTGCTGGTCTTTGCAGCTACAAGGTTGAGGACTTCAAACTTGTTTGTTTCCTGAAGTGTCTCCGTCTTTAAATGTTTTTGGAAGTATACTGAAATAATTAGTATGATAATAATTTATTAAATTAGTGTTTCAAACTTTTGTTTATTCATTAGTGAATATTGAATTATGTTAGTCTTCTCTAGGAAATATTACTTTCAAGTTCTATTTATTTCGCTTGACCATGTCATGTGCCGTTTAAGGAAGTAGTGATTGATAAATACTGAAAGTGATATGTGAACTTCTTTTGGTGTTTACAGATGTATATTTTTCTTCACTATCTGTTTGCGGAATAATTTTAAGTGCTGCTGCTTGAACAAACAAAAGCCGTGGCTTCTAATAGATGATATGCTATTCTCTCTTTGTCATTTTGCGGATGAAATTATTAACAGTAATCATTGTTGCAGGTGAAAGGTAATGTAATAGAATTGTGGGGCTGTTGATTCCATGAATAAAATGATGGCATAGCTCTTTTGAAGCAATCAAGCAACATGTGGCTTCTCTATTCTAGATCAAGCTGCTGTATATATGCAGTGGATTGGTTGTTCTGTTCGTATCACTGATGAACATTAGTTAACATCCTTCTGAGGAAAAAGATAGTAGATTAATTTGGCAGCAAAAGCTACATGTTTGGGCAAATTTCCTTGGCACTAGAAATTGGACACCTCAAGTAGCTTGGGCAAATCTCCTTTGGCAAATAGTTTTCTATGGTTGCTGCAGTCAACTTGAAATTTCAGTCAAGTTTCCTTTGTCATCATTCATTTTTGTTCCAGAACGAGACAGGGAAGTCTTCATTTGGTAGTTTCACTGCTTCTTGATTCTTCAGCAATTCTGGAAAATATTATCCAGAAGTTTCATTTCGCTGAAACTTCAGTCCATTTGGGCAAATCTCCTTTGGCATTTGGGTCCTAGTTGACTCATATTATCCCTTTGCAAATCTTATTTGCAATTTGCTCTGTTTCTGTCAGTCAAGGTAGCCTATAGTGGATTTTGATTCATTCAGGTATAACACTTGTACATTTATTGAAATTTGCTTTGGATAATATATAGACAGTTGTTAGAATTATCCATCTCTTTTGCTTCAGGTTTATCTTCAAACTTTGGTTAGTTGTCTGGCACACAAATCATTTCACTTTTGGATCTTCCCCAGGAGCTGGAAGTTCTACTAAAAGAATCGCAGATTGGTACCCTCATATCTGACTTACGGGTGTTCCTTTAACACATTTTTTTTTTTTTTGACTGTGGAGATGTGTTTTAGAGCAATTCAAAGTGCTGCTTAAAAAATTATGTTTCAAAGCTGAATTTTTATTTTAATGCAGCCAAACGTGGAAGCTTATTTTCCTGTGTGATATTTCTCATTTCGATAACATACATTCATTGATATATTCTCAGGAATTGGTGCTATCTTCGAAGTTTAAAATTACCCAAGGCTTGCATTTCTAAAGTCCAAGCAAAAATACATGAGAAAATACGAACTCTGTTTTTAACAACAGAGGCTTGCATTTCTACTGAAGGATACTTTGAGGTCTTTTTCTTCCAAGTTATTCTCATCCTTATTTTGCTTGGTAGTAATGTTAATAACATAGCACTATATGATGTTATCTTGTATAGATATTCTACTGATGGACCTGTTTCTAAGTGACTCGGATTGGGAAAATTCCAGTGAGTGCGATAGCAGTGATGACCTAGAGGAAGCTGAATATTATCACGGCCAGACAAGTTGCATCTTATCAAGCTTAGAGGAGACAATTGGAAAAATTGATGAGTTCCTTTCCTTTGAGAGGGAATTCAGGCTTGGAGATGTAGTCTGCTCTGTGAATGACCCATTTGGACAGATGGGAAAGGTTGTTGGTATAGACATGCTTGTTGATTTGGAGAAAAACCATGGACCCTTAATCAAAGATGTAAATTCTAAAGACCTTTTAAAAATACGTTCCATTTCTGTCGGAGATGCTGTTGTTCATGGGCCATGGATTGGAAGAGTTGATAAGGTTATTGATTCTGTCAGTGTTCTTTTTGATGATGGGACCAAGTGTGAAATCATTGCTGTGGACCAAGAGAAGCTCTTGCCCATATCTGTTGATGCACTTGATGATTCACAGTTCCCTTATTATCCCGGCCAAAGAGTTAGGTTCTCAAATGTTTCTAAACCGCCTAGATGGTTATCTGGTTGGAAAGATAACCAATGTGAAGGCACAGTCTGTTCTGTGGAAGCAGGACTAGTGTATGTTGATTGGCTTGCCTCTGTTCTGATGGGTTGTTCTTCAAGTTTAACTGCTCCACTGCGCATGCAACATGCAAAGGAATTGACTTTGTTGTCGTGTTTTCCACATGAAAATTGGCATCTTGGTGACTGGTGTATTTATCCTGTGGGTGAAAAAGACGATTTTCTTGGAGAAAAGTTCACTACTACAAATGACCTCATGAATGGTGGACATTGTGGTACAAGCTTTCAGGAAATCTCTGTCATTGTGAAGAAAAAAACTAAAGTTGATGTACTGTGGCAGGATGGTAGCAGCTCCGCAGGATTAGATTCCCATTGTTTAACTCCAGCAAATGCCATGAATGCTCATGAGTTTTGGCCTCAACAGTTAGTTATGGATAAGGGAAATTGTGATGATCCAAGCATGTCTATAACCCAAAGATGGGGTGTTGTGCAGGCTGTTGATGCTAAGGAGCGAACTGTTAAGGTTCTATGGAAAATGGGTTATTTGACTGGAGATAGTGATCTGGATGGACCGTTGGCGGAAGAAACAATGAGTGCTTATGAACTGGCTGAACACCCAGATTATTCCTTCTCTCTTGGAGATATTGTGTTTAGGTTGGCATTGGATAAGGTTGGCGATCAATCTGATGAAAATAATATAAATCATGAAATTTCCACGGGTGAGGAGTCTGCTCAGAAGGGGGAAAACCGTGTCATTGATAATAACATGAATATGGACAACTTCATATCTTTCTTTGGTAATGTTATCGGTTTTAAAGATGGTGCCGTGGAGGTCAGATGGGCTAATTGTTCTACAACCATGGTATTCATTTTAATTGTAACTTTTTATGTTTCTTTGTTTAATCTTACATGTAGCGGGGATCCCAAATAAATACATTTATGGCATTAAGGAAAGGCCAGTTCCTTCACCAGATGATAGGCTTCTAAGTCAATCAATTTCTAGGTCTAATAGCTCCAAGGAAATTGCATCATCGTTTATATTTTTATAATTTATGAAATCTAATCAATAAAATTTGAAGTTAGCACCTTACAATTTACTACGGTTTTTGGTTTGAATCTATGAAGGTCCTTCTGTGGTAATAATCTTTCAATGCATAAGGTCTTATATGAGATACTGTTATATTCATATTATTTCCTTTGCACTTGATTGTAGGTTTCACCTCAAGAGATTTTCCCTATTGATAAATATGAAGTTTCTACAATCACTGTACCGGATGATGAAAATGTTGAGGAGTTGAGACAAGACCAGACTGAGCCTTTGAAACCATTCAATATCCAAAAAGGAAAGGTATAGCCAATTCCATCACTTCCAAATTCTGGTCAACATATTTGTACCATCACTATAGAATTTCGGAGCTTTTTATTTGAACACCCGTTCAAGAATATCTCCCTTTTAAATTTATTCATTCTAAAGTCAAGGTTTTATTATTGATAATTTATTTTATTTGTTTAATCTATTGTTTATCCGTTTTAAAATAATTGGTGAATACCTCTTTTGTGCTCAGGATCTGCCAAATTGTGATAGTGCTGGTAAAATCTTCAAAAGGGATACTACTTGCTTCTTCTCTCGAGCTGCCATTGATTTTTTCTCAAATATTTTTACAACATTGTTTGGATCAGTTCGATCAACAATCCTATCTGGCACTTATACAGCCATACAATCATTTGAAGGTAGGAATGAGAACGATTTAATCCATGAGAAAGAAGTGCTGCAAACTTGCAGCCAGTCCACTGAGATGTCGCAAATAGCTAAATTACAAAATTTCTGTGACACAAGTATGAACATAGAAGAAATTCATAAGAATGAAGATTTAACTCTTTCAACTTCAAATGAGAACAACGACCCATTTACACAATTCGACATGACCAGTGACTGTTCGGACCATCATTTTCTTTCGTCGGGAAAAGGATCTGTGCTTTATCAGGTCAGAAACATACCTCAGCATCTTAGGTTTGTCATTTTATTCTAGCAGTCAAGATGATCCTTCATATTCCTTCTGATATCTCATAGGCAAGAAGAGGTTGGCTAAAGAAGGTCCAACAAGAATGGAGCATTCTTAAAAATAATCTTCCTGGTTAGCAATTTATTTTCTTTAATTTAGTTTCAATTATTGATTCTTATGAAGTTAGCACGCAACTGTCCAACTGAATCAGAGAAATTTTTTGTAGAAACTATCTTTGTTCGTGTCTTTGAGGAGAGGATGGATCTTATTCGTGCTGTAATTATTGGTGCACCTGGAACACCATATCATGACGGCCTTTTCTTCTTCGACATTTTTCTTCCTCCTGAGTATCCTCAAGTGCCACCTGTAAGCTTTCTCACAGACCAGCATTTTATAAGTGTCCATGCTTCAAATAGTGATTGAGATGACTTGATTTCTTTCTTCTGCCAATTTAATAGCCTCTCTCTATATCGCATAAATCGGGAAATATTGTTTCAAACTTTCGGTCTCATCGTGAATTATTAGCAAGTTAATAAATTTAAATCTCTTGAAAATCTTAGACTCTTACTAAGTTTTTTTAAATTTTGCAGCTAGTACATTACATTTCGGGTGGGCTTCGTGTAAACCCAAACTTGTATGAATCTGGCAAGGTCTGTTTAAGTCTGCTAAACACTTGGACAGGCAGTGGCACTGAAGTGTGGAATGCTGGGAGTTCTACGATTCTTCAAGTTCTTCTTTCCCTTCAGGCTCTCGTTCTTAATGAGAAGCCATATTATAACGAGGCAGGATATGATGCTCAATTAGGAAGAGCTGAAGCAGAGAGAAACTCAGTAAGCTACAACGAGAATGCATTTCTTATTACCTGCCAATCTATGATGTACCTGCTGAGCAAGCCGCCTAAGGTATTATACCAAACTCTGGTTTGCTTCCTTTGTTCTTGCTACTGAAATTAGTCTCCATAAATTTTGGGTCTCTATCAACAAAAGCAATCAGATAACCGTAACGGAAAGTTCACCCATATTACATTGATCCATTTCATATACTTTCTTTAATTGTTCGTGAGTGGCCAGGTCAGCCTTACATACGCCTCAAATATTTTTATAAAACGATTGAACCTATGCATTTGGATGTCAAGAAAATCAGTTGAAAATTAGTTCTTAAGATTGAACTCACATTTCGGTCCCTCAAAACTCATTTAACCATTAGTGCAACTCATGACTTTTGAAAGGATTTCATATGCTGGTTCTTTTTATAAATTATATTTTCTATTACTTGATAAAATCAAAAGTAAGATTGCTTAAGCCCTTGAGAGTTGCAACTTTATCCTAAATGACTTTTTTCTGTGTTCGATTAAATGAGAGATGGTTGGCATCTCCCCTGACAGTGCCGTCGGGCTTCCCTGTTAACACATTCGGTGAAGACTACCCAGCTTCCGCAGGTGGATACTAAAATGTCTTTTTTTTTTTTCTTTTTCTGTTGCAGCATTTTGAGGCACTAGTGGAGGAACACTTCAGGAGACGTTATCAACACATTCTAGCAGCCTGTAGAGCATACATGGAAGGAACTCCAGTAGGAAGTGATTATCACACCGGAGCAACAGAGCTCGAAAACTCGAACCAATGCTCTACAGGGTTTAAAATCATGCTTGCTAAGATCTTCCCAAGGCTCATCAAGACATTTTCAAGTAAGGGAATCGACTGCAGCCAATTTGTCAAGCCAGAAAATGGTTTGATTGTGTAACTTTTATTGCATATATATATCTTAATACATCCTACAAAGCCAATGAAGATAAATAAAGTCAGTGTATGGCGTGTGAAATACTGGTGTGTTTTCCATTTGTTTTAAACTTGCATTAGTGTGAAACTTGTGTATATAAGCTGTAGCTTGCAGACAATATGTGCAATAAGAAATAGTACTTTGATTGGTGTGAATGTATCAGTGGTTATTTATGAGGCATTATTAGCTTTTTGTTTTTATGTAAAAACAAAGATGCAAAATTAAGGCGAACATGTCTCCTGAGAGAAAAATGCATGGATGGGTTTTTATTTTATTTTTTGAGTACAAATTAGTAGTGGCAGTGAACAAAACTTAGTTACAATTGTTTTTAAATAAATGAGAGCGAGTACAATAAAAATAACCTGATCATTTCGAATAAAAAAAAAAGGGAAATAGAAATTCAAAAATGAAAATTTTGTATGCAATAAAAGAATTCAAGTAGGGAGAGAAATATACATTTTATCCTTTTTAATCGAAATTAAAACAGAGCAATAAGTTGACCAAGAACTTTTTATATAGACCTGACAAGAAAAACCAAAAGAAGAAAGAGATAAGATGCGAGATTATTCCACGTTAGCTAAATTGGGGCCCATTAGGACGTTTAAAGAAAACGGAGGTTCGTCAATAAAATCCCATTCTCATTGGTCGGTCACGTTCTATCATTATGAACCGTCTGTTTTCTGTTTCCCGTTCCGTTTCTTTGTTCTCCTATCATTTTTTTTCACTTACGTATCATTATAGCCTGTTTTTGTGGGAAGGTCTAACAAACGAACTGCCGATTCTATCTTAAAATCTTTGAGTTTCAGGTGAACCACTATAATTGAACTTCTCGTGATTTATTTTCGCTTCTCAACTTGTATTTTCATGCTCCCTTTCGCTGTGATTTTGTTCTCGTGGAGGTTTAGGTTTTTACGCTTTTGTTGATTAATCAATTTTCTTTTTAATTTCCATGCCTATGTTTGTGTTAATTCTTGTTTTTCTGGATCTTTGATTCTGGATGCGTTTTTGTGGAATCTTCAACCTCCGCGTGTTTTGTTTTAATTTGATAATTGGAAATGTGGTATTTGGTTGTTCTTATGATAATTCTATTTACACCAGAACACACTTTGAATTTAGGTGAAGGCTTAGTTTTTCTGGGTTGTGATATTTAGAAATTTTTTAAAATGTACGGCATACAGGTTGTTCCATCTCTTTACCACTAGAGTTCTCCCATTTTATGCTTGGGAAGGAGCAGGGTTGGATCATCACGGCTCTGATTGATGATTGCTCATCATTATTGATTGCCTTAACAGGAAATTAACCATTTTCATCAGTCTTTGGCCGGTCGAAAATAATCTGAGCAACACACACCCACACTATGGGGTTATTTAGCCTTTGGCCTGAATGGTTTGCTTTTGTTTCGTTTGTGAACATGATCTGTTCCAATCCTATTAATTAATCCGTGTCTTTTTTTTTTTGTCACTGCATGTAGAACTGGCAGTCTATGAGAAACCTCCACCTTTTTTCTATCTCCGTGTTTATTTTCTGCTGCATTTATGACTCTAGCTGACCGAGTTTAGCAAATTTCTATTCATTTTTGCTATTTAAGGGAATCTAGAAGAGAAGATGTCTTATGGAGGGATCATTTGAAGTTCTGTTAATGATTTTCACGTCTGGATGGAACCCTAAGCTATGAACAGGGGAGCGAAGGGGAGAAGTGCTGTCTTGTGTCTACATTGTACTGTTGATTCTGAGATATGCTGATCTTGTTTCTGGAGTTTAATTCTGATAAATTATTCAGAATGCACAAAATAACCCCACTGTGACCTCAGGCTCCTAATCCATCAATAAGAGGCCGGAACAAGCCGTCTGAAAGCAGTGGCGACCGCCGTAGCGGCCGTGTAACTGGAATTTCTTCCAATTCCTCCTCCACAAATGAATATCTTATTTGCTAACAGATCCATTTGTTTTTCCAGTTTTCAGTTTCCAGCTCCCAATAATATCTATCACTCTTCTCCATTTCACCGGCAAACCCTAAATTTCCCAATCTGTTATCAGACGAGGTGGCTTCCCAAAACGTCCAGATTCTGCTCCGTCGGAAATCACAATCTGACGAACTCCGCTACATACGGCGGCTGGGACGATAATGGACTTGTAAGTGATTCAGATCAGTTCCGTAATTTTTTGGTTTCCGTTGGCATCGATCATAAAAGACATTTGTTCACATTTATTTTCGGGTTTTTATGTGCTCTGGCCATTTCCCGAGTTAAAGTATCTTCAATTGCTGTTTTTCCAGCTTTTGTTTTCGTTTTTGCTGTTGGATTTTCCATTGGATTTGTTCGCGGTGGAAGTGTAGATGAATTGAATTTACTTGGGAATAGAAACCGTGGGAAAGAGGTAATTTCTGGGGTTTACGCTGACAATTTAAGAAATTTGGTGGAGTTTTTTGATGGGGTTGCCATTATACTTGATAATTTGAAATGTAGTATACAGAGTGCTATTGATTCTAGGGAAATTACACTTGTTGATTTAGAAAGTTACATCAAAGTTTTGGAGTCGAATGATTTATCAACCTCGAATGCACGAAAGGTTGTTGAGGGATTAGTTAATATTGGTGGCAACTCCAAAGGTGTTAATCTCGAGAATCATAAACCTAGTAGAAAAATTAAAGACATAGGAGATGTGGGGTTTGAGCTTTTGCAATCCTTTGGCAGCTTGCTTGGGGATAAGTTGGTTGGTTCTAAGCCGAATAAAGTGAAGAACATTGTTAAGCCACAGATGCCGACCAATTCGGTTGGCAATCGGAGTTCGGTATCATCTGAAGTTAATGCTGTTTCTATAGATTCTGCTACTAATTTTAATCCAGCCATAAACTTTGATGCTTTTGAGGAATCAAGGAAAAAGCATGCTATAGAGATGGATTACTTTACAAGAATTAATATTACTCATGAAAAGGATGGAATAAATTTAAAGGGAATGCATGGGAGCTCCAAAAGGTTTATTGACGATGAAGAGTATGACTACGAGAATAATAGATTGCAATATCAGGACAATTACCTTAATAGTTCTAACTCGAGTCGTAATAACAAGCTTGAGAATTCACAATTTAATGATAATTTTCTCGATCCTGGGGACTATAGCTTCAAAATGAAACATAGGGAGACTAGAACTTCGTTTCTAGAAGAGCGTGGATTCAAGAAAAATAATGGAGCTTATAGGTCTTCTCACATGTCGAAGAGTGAAAGTGAAATTTATAGAGCTCAGTTTAGAGAAGATGGAGCAAGTAAAAATGAAAATTCTCATTTGAATGATAGACCATTTGGAGAAGAGAATGAGGTCGCTTCATCGTCATCTTCGATGATTTATGACGATGCAATGTTCAATAAATATCTGATGGAAGCTAACGATCTTCTGAAAGAAGCTAGAGGTTTGATGAAGTATAGACGCGATGAAGAGCATGTGGAAGTCATATTATGCCAATCTGCTAGTTTGTTGGCAAAAGCTACAACCATGAAGCCCATGAGTTTGTTGGCAGTTGGCCAGTTGGGAAATACTTATCTTCTTCATGGAGAATTAAAATTAAGGATGAGTCGCGAGTTAAGAAAACTTCTAGCAGGAAAAGAGTCCACGTCTATTGGGAAATGGGTCGAAATAGCGGAGGGACTAAATGATTCTATTAATAGAAGAGATAAAGTAACATCCATTCTCATTAGTGTGTGTGAAGAGTGTGAAGAACTCCTTGTGATGGCCGGTAGAAAATATAGAATGGCATTATCAATTGATAGGAATGATGTGCGGGCGCTGTATAACTGGGGTCTCGCCCTTTCCTTTCGTGCACAGTTGATTGCAGACGTTGGACCGGTGAGTACTACTTTCCTGCACATTGAACCTGTATTTTTGTAAAGAATGTTGTTTTGAATATCATAGATAACCAAGGTTTTGAATATTGATAGTAGTAAATCCACAAGAAGCTTGTTCTTTTTTCAAGCCTTTTTGTTGCTTTTCTCCATTTAATAGGTTATCTTTTGTCTTATAAAATATCAGGAATCTGCTTCTGATGCTGATAAGGTCTTTTTAGCTGCCATTGATAAGTTTGATGCAATGATGTCAAGAGGCAACATTTATGCACCTGATGGTATGTTTTCTATACTTGCTGCTCAAACCAAATTTCACAAAAGTCACTCACTTATATGAGATTTAGAAACCTTGTCCTCAATAAATTGAAATAATTTGAAGCCTTGGTATGTGATAGGTTTAGAGCCTGAGAATTATGAATAGTATGAGGGGTTTTGAGCTATTAGTTGGAAAATCAGTTAGGGCATTTCATTATAAATAGAAGGGTTGAGGGGAATAGGGGATATCCAAATATTGAGAGTTTTCTTAGGGCTCACGAGTAGTTTTCTCTAAAGAGGGGAGGTTCCAAGTTCCTATCAAAACTTGGCTTCTCTTGTAGTTTCTTGGTTATTTGATATCACAATAGATAGTGATTTCTATCAGTATACTGTGTATGCATGTGGGCACCAAAATTTGAATGCCTCGGAATTCAAAAGTCATGTTATTCTTAAGCATTGGTATCTAAATCCCACCATGAATTGGCAACATAAAAACTTTAACAATTCATTTCTTAGAGTAGTACATACCAAACACAAGCTTTCACAAAGCCAACTTACTAAATACTTCATTCATGAAGCATTGAAACTTAATGCCAACAATTACTGACGGGTTCTGCGTAATGCAAGTAAACCTACTGTTGCATAAGCTGCACGTGAGAAAATGTTATTAATCTTAGAGACTCGCCCCGGGATGGATTCTTAAGTATCAAAAACTGAACTTTCCTGATGTTTAGTATCCAGTAAGTTCTAATAGGGTGTGGTTCATATAGAGATTAGCTACATGAGAGAGTTGATTCATTTATTACTTAGTTCCATTTAGGTAAGATTCTATCTAGAGTTCGTCTAGTAGCTAGAGTTGTTTAAGATAACATTTATGAAATTGTGCCAACGATTTAGACCCCGTTTGATAATCATTTGGTTTTTTGTTTTTGAAATTTAAGTTTGTATTTATCAAATGCTCGACCTATGATTTCATCTTCTCTTAAGAAAGTAGTTGAATCCTAATTTAATTCCATAAACAAAACATGTATTTGAAAGCTATTTTTTTAGCTTTCAATTTTGGTTTAGTTTTTAAAAACACAAGTAAGATATAGATATCAAAGTCATGAAAAGTAAGTATAGGAGCAGTACTTGTAAGCTTAAATTTTAAAAACCAAAAATAAAAAATGAAATGGTTATCAAATGGGTCTTAATGTTTGCGCATAACTTATATTCTGCATTGCAGCTCTGTTCAGATGGGCTATGATATTGCAGCAACGATCTCGATTAAGACCAAACAATAGTAAAGAGAAGGCGAAGTTGCTGTTACAGGCGAAACGACTCTATGAAGACTCACTGAACATGAACTCCGACAATGTTCAAGTAAGAGAAGCCTTAATGTCTTGCACATCTGAGCTCCAGTTTGGGCAGTATTAGCAATTTTGTGAGAGTTTTCATTGGTGCATATTGCTGTTCTTTTATGCTCTACTGAACTTGTTTTAACCTTAGTTTTTTGCTTGAATACACATCTGAAAGAGAAAATCCAAATAGAAGATAGTAATAATAACCGAAGCCAATGCTTGAATTCCTGCGGAGGTAATACAAATACATGAGATGGACTTCCCTTTCCACACAAGTTTTATTGTGTTGTATCATGTAATAAGTTAACATTACTAATATTTTATATTCAATAAAAATATACACGATACATATCTTATCTTTTATCTTACTAATTAATATTAGTAAACATTACTAATATTTTATATCCAACACTTTGTGCTTTCTTATTATGTGGCTTGCCTTTCCTTTTCTACGGAGGAAGGAGCATCTTTTTGGAGGGAGAATCTCCTCCGTTGCTCATTTGTGAAGAATGATTATCGTATTTTTCGTTTGGTTGAATGAATTATTCTTATTTTCAAAATAAAGGGCTTGTATAGAAGAATTATACTTCACTAAAAATTAAATAAAATCTACAATTTAATACGTGAATTTAAAAAGACAACGAATATTAAAAAAACAATTAAGTGGGTTCAACGAATTTTAAAAAAACAATTAAGTGGGTCCAACGAATTTTAGGGGTGTGTTCTTTTTTTTTTTTTTGTAGAAAATAGTAGAGTGGAGGGATTAATAATAGTTGGATGTTTGTTTGGAAATTGATGTCAATGGTGATGAGTGATATATTTGATGTAAAATTTGACTGAGTAGTTTTATAGAGAGTTTGATAAGTGATTAAGAGTAGTTGTTTACTACTAATAGAAATGAGTGATTTTTTAGTAATAGTGATTAACTACTCTTCTACCAAACATAAGCATAGCCTAAATGATTTCAAAGACTTACATGATAACCACTTGTGTTATTGCTAAGATTATGTTAAGATCCCTAGGAAGTGATGTATGGCATTGCTAAGTTTACAAGTGAAATAAAGTACGCATAACATAAGATTCTTAGGAAGTGATAGTTTTGGGTTATTAGTATTTGATGTATAAGGTCAAATTTGTAATTAGCATTCAAGTGATTAGATTAAAAGAAGCTAGAGCTCGATTGAGGGGTAGTATTTTGGTATCGTTTTTGAGAAGACTTTAGAGATACTTATTTCTCTCAAAAGGCTATTAGGAGAGTTTTAGTCTTCTCGAAAGACTAAGGGCTCGTATTGTAATTTTCTGTGTTCTTGTTGTATTTATCATTCTTAATTGTATTTACCATCATCGTAGTTATCTTGTGTATTTTAAGGCTATCCATGTCTTAACAAATTGGTATAAGAGCAAGTTTTTCCTAAGACAAGAGTTCAAGCAACAAACCGTGAAAGAAATCTTGGAGGAGATACATGCCTCGACGATTAAACAAATGCAAGTGTTTGAAGAAATGGAACTAGCCTTGAATGCATTACAAAGGCATGTGAAGGCACTATAAGGAAAAATGGCTCTTGGTAACCAGCAGGTGAAAACGGAACAAAAAAAAAAAGAAAAAAGGATGATAACCAAATTAGTAAAAGTGTAAGTGAAAATTTATATCAAAATAAGTTATTAACGGCAGTCATTACTTCTAAACAAATAATTGAAATAAATTTTCATTCTAAATATTCATAAAAACTACATCAAAACAAATTTTTAATTGCAATCATTATTTTTAAATATATTTAAAATAAAATTTTATTCTAAATACTAATTTTAAATATTCTTAAAATGTCCATTCAAACATCCCACAGTACCTAGGGCATACATGAAAATGAAAATTTTTTATTCAATTAAAAAAATTAAGTAGAGAGAGAAATATACAATTTTCCGTTTTTAATCTAAAAATTAAAATAGAGCATAAGTTGACCAAAAATCTATTTTACTATATATATAGTTGACGATAAGCTAATAGACATGACAAGGAATATCAAAAGAAGGAGGATAAGATGCGACACTATTCCACGTTAGCTAAAGTGGGCCCATTATAAAGAAAACGGAGGTTCGTCAATAAAACCCCATTCCCATTGGTCGGTCACGCTCTATCATTATGAAACGTCTGTTTTCTCTGTTTCCCGTTCCGTTTCTTTGTTCTCCATCATTTTTTCACTTTTGTATTGACATAGCCTCTTTTTGTGGGAAGGTCTAACAAACGAACCGCCGATTCTATCTTAAAATCTTTGAGTTTCAGGTGAACCACTAAATTTGAACTTCTCATGATTTATTTTCGCTTCTCAACTTGTATTTTCATGCTCCCTTTCGCTGTGATTTTGTTCTCGTGGAGGTTTAGGTTTTTACGCTTTTATTGATTA
Source organism: Cyclanthera cordifolia (assembly GCA_037832605.1). Taxonomy (NCBI): domain Eukaryota; kingdom Viridiplantae; phylum Streptophyta; class Magnoliopsida; order Cucurbitales; family Cucurbitaceae; genus Cyclanthera; species Cyclanthera cordifolia. Next base: position 1,934,827 of record JBBMEG010000024.1, read on the forward strand.
ATCAATTTTCTTTTTAATTTCCATGCTTTTGTTTGTGTTAATTCTTGTTATTCTTGTTTTTCTGGATCTTTGATTCTGGATATGTTTTTGTGGAACCTTCAACTTTTTGTATGTGTTTTCTTCCGCGTGTTTGGTTGTTCTTATGATAATTTTATTTATACCAGACCACTCTTGAAATTTAGGTGAAGGCTTAGTTTTTCTGGGTTGTGATATTTAGAAATTCTTTAAAATGTACGGCATACAGGTTGTTCCATCTCTTTACCACTAGAGTTCTCCCATTTTATGCTTGGGAAAGAGCAGGGTTGGATCATCACGGCTCTGATTGATGATTTTTCATCATTATTGATTGCTTCAACAGGAAATTAACCATTTTCATCAGTCTTTGGCCGGTCGAAAATAATCTGAGCAACACACACCCACACTATGGGGTTATTTAGCCTTTGGCCTGAATGGTTTGCTTTTGTTTCGTTTGTGAACATGATCTGTTCCAATCCTATTAATTAATCCGTGTCTTTTTTTTTGTCACTGCATTTTGAACTGGCAGTCTATGTGAGACCTCCACCTGTTTCCTATCTCCATGTTTATTTTCTTCTGCATTTATGAGTCTATCTGACTGAGTTTAGCAAATTTCTATTCATTTGGGCTATTTAAGGGCATCTAGAAGAGGATTAGTCTTATGGAGGGATCATTTGAAGTTCTGTTTATGATTTTCACTTCTGGATGGGACCCTAAACTTTGAACAGGGGAGCGAAGGGGAGAAGTGATGTATAGTGTCTACATTTTACTGTTGATTCTGAGAAATGCTGATCTTGTTTCTGGAGTTTAATTCTGATAAATGATAATGTTTCTGCTTTTGCATATCATGAATTTGTGTAGATAGTTCCAATTGTTCTCCGTGTTATATTTGTTATATTCATGGGCTGGCAGCTGGCTTGATCATTGAACTAGAACTACGTGTCAAAAGAAAATAGGTTGGTCTCTTGTGACGATGAATTGGATCACAAGCTAAAAAAGCTTTATATATCTAAAAGTAGAGCATAAGTTATAAAATTATGACCTCCAAGCTTTAGAAGTTTGTACTTGCTTCAAATCACGTTCCAACTTCCAAACGCCAGGTTGCAAGTAATAGAAAGTTGATCTCTGGTTTGGTGATGTTGTTAGTTGGCAGAGGCAGATATCTTTGATTGATTGCCGTTCCCAAATAGGTGCAGGGAGTTGGGGGTTTTCAGCAAGATTCCTTGCAATTAACTTTACTTTTTTCTATAATGTTCGTTTTACAATTATTTAAAAAAAAGCGATTGAACTAAAGGGTAATGGGCTACATAAGACTATAAGAAGTCCACTAGGAAGAACCATGAGCCAGGGTTACATTTTTCTTTTTGGAGTTAAGTATGACTTCAATATTTGGGTCCTTTTAATCTTATGTATTTTATTCGTTTGGCATATAAGTAAATAATGCGTCCTTGTTTTAATCACTGGACCTACTTGTATTATACCCTAACCATGGTTAGCTCTAAGAGGATACTCGTTGACTGCTTTAATTGCTAATATATTAAAAAAGCTGTTCTTTGTTATTATTTCACCAGCTGACTGAAGTTCTACGAAGTTTCATAACTAAACCCAAATCAATTTGTGACCATTAGGTAGGTAACCATTATGGATTAAATTCATTTCCTCTTAGTTCCTAACCTTTTGACCACTAGATTGTATTATTATTGTTATTACCCACCCTATCTCTAACCTTCGTAATAGTTTGCTTCCCAATCTGTTTCATTTTGTAGTTGGTATTTGAGCATTTAAACTCTTGTAGGATGTAGGATATAGGATGAGTTGATTGTGTTTCTATGATGTAACTACTGCTGAAATAAAGTAGGTCACATGGTTGGTTGCTTTCAGTTGGGTTTTAGGTTTCTTAAATGTCTCACCAACCTTCTGTTTTGGTAGTCTTTACATGATCTAATGTTTATAGTCCCTTCCCTCTGACTTTAACCATAGCTTCTAATTCTGTTTTTTACTGTTTCCCAAACCCAAAATCGTTTCAGACTATGAAATTTGCCGTCTAATTTATTTTTGTGTGCTGTTCCAGGAAATAACTAAAGTTGCTTAACCAATCTATGGCCTTTGAGCAGTACTTTACTCAAGAATGGAAACATGCCTCGGGTACTGGGGGAACGGATCGAGAGATCTACAAGGGTTGCTTTGATTGCAACATATGCTTTGACTTTGCCCATGAGCCAGTAGTTACTCTCTGCGGCCACTTATACTGCTGGCCTTGCATCTATAAATGGCTTCACATCCAGAGCGCCTCTCTTGCCGTTGATGAGCACCCGCAATGCCCAGTTTGCAAGGCTGATATTTCCCACACCACAATGGTTCCTCTCTATGGTCGTGGCCAAAGTGTGGAGGAAGTCCAGTCGGAAGCCAATGCAATGCATCGAGACATTGATATACCTCCAAGACCTTCAGCTTGTGGTAACCAGATACTTGCTACTCCTAGCACACACCAACCGCAGCTTCCATATCGAAATCCTTACCACCGACCGAACCACGACCCTCTTCCCTTTGGCAATTATGAAGAAAATTCAGCAGCTCCTTTGCTAAACCTTGCAAGGACATCATTCAGTAGTTTTCACCATCCGGTGGTAGGAATGTTTGGTGATTTCGTGTATGAAAGGGTGTTTGGGAACTCGGACAACTTATACCCATATCGAAACTCTTACCATCTAACAGGGAGCAGCAGAAACCGGTTGAGAAGACAGGAAATGCAGGTGGACAAGTCATTGAACAGAATCTCCATTTTCCTTTTTTGCTGTGTAATTCTGTGCGTTCTTGTCTTCTAATGACGTTCTGTTCCTGGAAACTCCCCCGTTTTTCAGACAAGAAAAAGAAGGCAGAAGAAAGATACAAATAAAGCTCATAAGTGTACATGCCCATTTGTTTAATATAGTATCAAGATCGAACTAATGACTGTTTATTACTTAGATTGTGTTCTTGTTATGTCAATGCATGAGGAAAAATATACTCTTTGGTGCATCCTTTTCTTTGCATTTACTCCTCTTCGCTTGATTTATCTTACATTTGCATCACTTCCCTCCTAATACTACCTACGAAAAAACAATGTGTATATAAATATTTAACATTTTACCAATTTAAGCTTTTTTTTTTTTAGTACCAATTTAAGCTTTTTAATATACAGCACATATGTTCATTTTTTTAATCAAATTTAGGATAACATAACTACAATCCTTATAAATCTGCTCTAACGTTAGGTTTTGGAATTCTCAATACATTCTATGACAAAACCAAGGAAAATTTAATATATAACTACAGAGGCTTAAACATTAAAAAAAAAAAAAAAGCTTTTATTAACACAATTCCACTAATCTGATCATTTTAAGCCGAGTAAATATATAAAAATAATATTGTTGCTGCCCAGGATCGAACTGGGGACCTTTAGTGTGTAAGACTAACGTGATAACCACTACACCACAGCAACTGAATGTTAGCAAAGTTAAATTTAAACTATAATAATGTTATTGATAAAAATTTTATATGCGAAGTCTATTTACCATTTTGCATATAAAACAACTATACATTCGGAATTTGATTCTTGGTTTCCTAACAAAAGCGACAACTTCAGTTTGAAAAAACAAAAGCAACAATTTTTATCAAAGGATTCTTTACTCTTTCTATATTTATATTTACATTATCTGAGTAAGACAGTAAGAATATCAAAGTTGTCAAATGAGCGTCAGCACGACGACATTGCTACCAAAGACTAAAGAGACGTCACGAGTTTATTATTAGCTTTCAAATATTGTACCGTAAGAGTTTGTGTCGTGTTGATTTCATTATTTGGAAGTAATCCAGTTTAAAATCACGGTCACGAGTTTGATCTTGAAAATCGGTATTTGTAATTCTCTTTTTTTAACGATTCATCAAACCTTCTAACATAAATTTTGAAACAAATAATTAAATATTCAATCACTACTAACATAAATCATCAATATATCTAATTATCATTAACTCATCTATTCTTGTTCATTGTATTAAAAAGAAAAAAAAAAGAAAGAGAATATACTCCTCTTTGCTCTCTTTTCTACCCAAACCAAACACACCCTAAAGAAATTAGGACAGATTTTAAGATAGGTCAACCACAATCGATCAACAGCTTTAATGCAGCCTTGTCACTATGCTTTACTGCATTTTCCATCTTTCCTTTGCTCATTCTTAGCATTACTTCGAGAGAAGAAGAAAACAATCGGCGGAGGGTGGGAAGATTTGAAGGAAGATAGTGTATTATATGATGATACCGCAGAAATGGGCGTCTCCTTGTGGAAACCAATGCACGCAGAAATACGCAGCCCTCACCAAGATTCCTTGTACTTCCTTCTCCATCTTCTGCATTTTCTATCTTCACCTTTCCTACAATTGCTATATCTTCTTTGTCTATTTATTTTTATCCGCCATGTCCTGTAATGGGTGCGATTTCCTTAGTTCGTTTGAGAAACTTTCTTGATGTTTAGATGGAAGCTCACATCCATGTACATCCCTTCTATTACAGCATTACGTGAATTGCTGAATTTTCTGTGTCTGATTGGTTTATTACTTGTTCTTATTGCTAATGATTTTTCCAGGAAATTATATTTTTGGATGAAACAGTTGTTGGGAATGGCTACATATGTTCGAGAAACTGATTGTCGGAGAATATATATTAACCCTATAGTTCGTGTAGGAAAATTGAGATTTCATGAATTGTATTTGTGATATGGTTTTGTGTGTCCTGTCAGCATGTTAAACTAATTCGAATTGTGTAGCGAGTAGTGTTTACTTTTTTTGAGTTGAACAACAAATTGGGGGTGGAGAGATTTGAAATCATGAGTTCTTGGTCAACCATGGGTCTCAACCGTTGAACTATTGCTCTTGCACGGATAGTATTTACTTTGAAACAAAGATTATTTGTTTTATGTGGGATTCTTTAGAATCTGATACTAAGATGATGCCGTTATAATAGAAGCCAAGGGATTCTAACATCAGTTTTGTTTATGTTTAAATATGGGTAGTCTGATAATACTAGCTGTGAGTAATCTCATTTGTTTCAATGTAGGGCGAGTATTTTGCAAAAAGGGGTGTGATGCCGATGGAGATAACTGGGAGGAATGTAAGTAACCTCATTTTATTCCTTATCTTCTTTCATTTCTTCATCTCACTGTTAAGTTTATTCTTGATCTGATTTTAATAGTTTCTTACTTGCAAGTAAGAACATACAGTCTTGAGATTTTTAGAAATAAAGGATCCAATCTAAAGAACAGATCCCGTTCAAGTAATGTAGTTGTAGTCTTAAGTTTTTTTTGTGGTTTTGTTCATCTAGTTTTTAGCTAGTGAAGAAGTGTCATTATATTTAAATGTGCGTATATTAACTTATTTAAGCACATTAAAATTATGGGGGGAATGAAACAATGAGCAGAAGTGCTGAATGTCTCTCCAAATACTCATGCCAGTAACATGTTAATATAGCTTGTGGTTAAAATTGATGTGTCTTCTTCTTTGCTTGGTTTTTGCAAAACTTCTATCTGGTAAAACGGTTTAATCTTTCCATGGTGGTCACCTACCTTGGAATTAATTTCCTACGAATTTTCTTGACATCAAAATGTCGTAGGGTTAGCCGGTATGTCCCGTGACTATAGTCGTGGTGCGTGTAAGCTGGCCCGGACAGTCACGGGTGTCAAAAAAAAACTATTTATTATTCTATTGTTTGTGATTAGTAAAGTCTACAAGAATGAACTTGTTTGTTTGTCTTTACTTTGATTCTCAAGGCTTGGAGGAATGCACTGAGATATGCTATAAGGATCCTGTATTTAAAGACCAGCAGTGGAGTGCTTTCATTGACCGATCTCCTGGATCTGCCAGTTACTCCGAGGTACTTCGACGTGGTGTTGTTTTCCAGAATTTCTTCGACTCTGATGATTACACCTTCATTTCTCCATCTATAAATTTTGACTAATCATGTGCATACTTGTCTATTTATCGATAAACCCACTTTTCCTCTTCCTCCCTGAACTAATAAGATACCAAGTTAATTCATTAGCATATTTTGTTTCAGCCAGTGTGTGTTTTACTTACTTTTGGATTTTGATTCTTTGCTGATCGTAGGAATGTTTTCATGCCTGTGCATCTGGTTGCGGCTTTAAGGTTAGTCTGATTTTATTAGGATCAAATTTCTTGTAACTTTTACATGCATCAAGTGAAAAGTAATTGTGTGTAGTCGGAGTTTGATAACTCATTTCATATGTTTAGTAAAATGTCCAACTCCAGGTTAAGTTCTTTAGTTCAGTTCAAGAATCCTTTGGTATCTCACATATCCACTCACAGTACTGGTGTGGTGCCTTTACTCAGCGACAGCATGGTTTTCTATTTGTATTCGGTGTAAACATCGAGTGAGAAATTGGCATTGTTGTTAAAAGTCGAATGCATCAAAGCCATGCAATTGAAATCGTCCCATGCACTTCTCTTTCATATAGGTCATATTAAGCATTCCTTAGAGCTATACTTCATATGATGGTGACCATGATCGCTGTACTCACTACAGAGTGAACCTTCTGCATCATCCTAATCCTTTCGTGGAAAGTTATAAACTTTTTATTTTTGAAATTTTCACCCTCAACAAGGAGGTAAAGACTGAATTCCCAACTGAAGAAGAATTAACTTAACTAGACAGCGGCTGAACGAAAAATAAGTGAATAGATTCGAAACCCAACGATGAGTGTACCTTTGCCCCACAAAAGAAAAATCCCCCAAAATAGAAAGTAAGGCAACGAAGTTAGAAGTCTTCCTCTCTTCCTACCGGAAAGTAGATGCCATAAATCCACTTCAGATCAATAAATATAATTGACGCTTCTACTATCCTTAATAATCTATGGAGGAGTTTGGATGAATAATTGTAGAGTCATTATTTTGAGTGATTAGAAATTAAGAGATATTTTGAGTGATTTTAAAGAAGAAATTATTGTAATAGCTCGTTTGTATGAGGCGTCTAAATAGTGATTATATAAGCTCGTTTTTAGTAACTCAATAAAACACCCAACCAAACAGCCGTTACAACTTGTAATGTTATTGGTAGTGGTACTGTAGTTTTAGACTTTAGTTGCTTGGTTGACATTTGTTTTTATGATCAGTTTTAATACCCAGACAAATTCTAATGTTACTGATGCTGTAGTTTTAACTTTTAGTTGATGTGATGACATTTCTTTTCATGATTAGTTTGATGTCGACTCGGGGATAGCTGACAAAATTCAAGCAAACAGGCCTGCAAAACCAACACCAATTGTATCTAAACCAGCCCCACTACCACCCATCACTGGATCTACTGCTAAAACTGAAGATTTACCAAGCACTTCTGCATAGCTCGACACAAACCGATAAACGAGGAAAGCCGCCGCATCAAATTCTGTTGGATTATATATAATGACACTCACTTGTAAGTGCAGCCCTTCCTTGCCTGTGAAAGGACTTAGGCTTCTGACATAGATGTTTGTTCCATATGCTAATTTCTATGTTGCAGTTTCCATTGTTGTGGCTTCAAAAGCAAGCGAATTTTGTGAAATGATAATACATTATGGCGAATTTTGCAGCAGCTTCAATTTCTGTAAAATTATATTAGCAAGATTCAATTGTTTAGGAATTGGAGAGATGCAATGTCATTTCTCAAGTGAAATTGGAAGTTGGAAGTTTTTCTCCAACTGCCAACGTCATGAAATGGTTGTTCATATGATCTGCTTCTAAGTTCTAACATAGTTTCTCTGTTTCTGTCCCATCCCAGATTGTCGTAGATTCAAAAAAAATAACTGTTTAATTTAAATTTAAGTGAATTACGAAAAAGACAAAATTGTTGTTTAGAAAATAAATACTCACAAAAACTACCTTAAAACAATTTTTGTTGATTTAGTGGCATGGCCTAAAAGATGAAGAACGGTGAGAGTTTTGTGGGAGAAAGAAATGTTGTGCCAGTGACTATAAGTTCATTAATTACTTTATTAGTCTTAGACTCTTATTTTTTTAGCTCTTCGTTATAAATCTATACACGTTTGTGGAGTTTGTTACTGCATCTCATTATCCATGTAAAAAGGTTCTATGGTAATCATATCAATTCCATTCCAACCTCATGGGTATGAAAAGTAGCAAAATTAATCAAAATTCCAAGTAATTATTTGAATCATCATTGGCTAAAGTTAGTCTCTTTTTTTTTATTATTATTATTTGAAATCAATCAACCATTAAAGATTTAAGTCTCTGCGATTAGATTGGAAGGGGAGGAAGGGCAGGAGATCAACTTTTTGTTTGTTTTGAATACATCAAAATTTCTATTCAATTCCTTTTCAATCTCTCTTCAACTTCTTTTTAACATCCCATTAAATCTCAAATCAAACTTTATATCATCTAAAATAAATATCTTTTGTTCTAAAACACAAATTTCAATAAAAATTTTTGCAACATATTTTCTCTAAAACACAAATTTTTGAAGTATTTCGTATCTCCAAATCACTCAATTTTTTGATCTTTCCCAACTATCTCCGGTAAATCCCAAAATTCAGTCACTCCAATTAAAAACTAAAATATAAAAATTAAAAGATAATTAATTAATATTTAAGACTTATGACTATTTTGTTTTCAAAATTAAGCTTCTAATAAGTATTTCCATCTATATTTTTCTTATTCTAAGTTTACAGTACTCTAAAATACTCTTCTAAAATATTTATTGACTTAGCATTGGAGGCCGTTCACACCACATCGGTGTGCCTAAAATTTGTTTGTCCTCGGTAAAACAAATATTTACCGTTGATAGGTTGACCATTTTTCGACATCAACAACAATCACACCTTTTAAATACTCAAAATAAATCCTCATTTTAAATACTAATTTAAAATATTCTTAAAATTTTCATCCAAACCAGCTTACCAATCCTTACTTATGTATATTCAAAATAAATTTTTATTTCAAATACTCTAAAAATTTGCATCCAAACAAACTTTTGACTGCAAGCATTACTTCTATACTCAAAGTAAATGATCATTCTAAATACTCATAAAAACTACATAAAACAATTTTTTTACTACAATCATTGCTTCTAAATACTCAAAATAAATCTTCATTCTAAATTCTAATTCTAAATAATCTTAAAATACTAATCCAAATAACCCTAAAAAATCAAAAAAGAAAAGCATATTTAATTTGCTTATTTAGAAAGTAACACTCTACGAGTTTTACGGGAAAAATTTGTCTTGCAAAAAATTCGGATATCAAATCAGGAAAATGAAATACACAACCGATTAGTCCAAGTTTATAATTAGGAAGCTTCACTACTTACACCATACAAAGGAAGGGTCCACGATAATCTGCAGCTATTGTGTAGTTGCTGCACAAAGATAACAATCTCTGCTTGTAACAAATTTACATCGTCCTCCAAAATAAAGTGAGCAAACTAACACAATCGAGTTCTAAACAACCACCCACATCTATACGTTATTGCTATTGTTTTTGGCTGAAGTTACAAGCTCTTACTGAGTTCTTTTTCAACACATTGATCTCAAACGTTCGCGGAAAACCTTCAACATCGATGCAAACGTGATTATGCCAACCAAGCTTCCATCGTCTTCGATCACCCACATATACGGCACATGATACGCCAGTGCTTGAATCATAACCGCCACAAATGAACTCTGAGGATTACACACGGCAGCCTCTGAGCTCCTCACGTGCCTGGCTGAATACCCTCCCAACTTTCCACTCCTTCCCCAGCTAGAAATAGAATCATCATCTGAGGAAGATGAGTAAAATGAAGAACATGATGACATTGCTGATTCTTCTTCCATCCATTCCAACAATGCCCCTAAGTTTCTCTCTTCTAATCTGTCTTTGACCAACTGCACCAAATCCTCTGGCGGATCACCACAGTTGACATACGCCATTAGCTCACCTGTCGAGAGGGTTGCAATTGCAGCCGTTAAGGTTTGATCGCAAGAATTCAATGCGACTGGTGAGATTTCTCCAATCAACTTCCCATCCGAGTCAACAATGGCAATGGCGGATTGGTAGATGATGGCTTGAGAAAGGAGGGGCAGGGCAGAAAGAGCGGTATCGTCGTAGTGTACAGCAAGGATGTTGGCTGTGTCGATGGCATTGAGGGAATTAATGGGGGCGATGGAGGTGGGGCTGAAAAGACCAATAGAGTTGAGGAGGTAACGAATTATGTCCTCTTGAGTGAGCCAACAGTATTCAAGGTTATTGTGAAACGTGCAGTCCAAGGGAGCAACTTCCTCAACCACCTTCCTTCTGGACTTCGCTGAGGTTCTAGTGTTAATTGGGACTACTAGATTCTGTGCACCTTCGATGAGGACATCTATGGCTTCCACCAAGCTGAACATTATCAGATCAAGTTATTAATAAGCAATATTTATTTCAACAAGGGAAAAGTTTTTTTTTTTTTTTTTTTTTTTTAATAGGAGACCACAAATTCTGAGGCATTATACTACTAAGATTAAATTCGTGACTATGAGGTTAAATTGGATTACAATCAATCAACCAAACCAACATGTCATCAACCATTTCGATATCAAGCAAAAGAATTGGTAGATGAAAAACAGTTGCATGAAAATTCAGTAAAATCAGTATTTTAATCGAAGCTTATTGTAATCGTCTAATAAAGCCTGATATATGAAGGCAAATTCTTTTCTATTTAAATTGATCTAATGCAAATTATAGGAGACAATTGTGAATATAATACAAAACATATACAATTATTGATTAAAAAAAAAAGAAAAACGCGTAAAAAACAAAAGATCGCAAAATTTTCCAACACAATTTAAGAAACTCGAAAAAGATCCTAATAAAAAAGTGGACGGAAGAAATGAAAATTTTAACTAAGATGAAATTGTATAAAGACAAATACAGGAACAGTAAATTCGGATAAAAGTGAAAAGAATCGAGAATCACGCTATATTGTATTTATAAACGGGCAAACAAAATAAAGATTCGCCGAATCGTTCTGAAATTGATTTTCAAGATCATAGGTGAATTATTGAGATGTGATTATATAAACAGCTCGAAATTAATTATTTGTTACGTACGACGGTGTAGAGAGGCCACAACAATTTTCAATTCCAACCCTACATACACCAAATGTAAATCGGAATATAAAATTGAAGAACCAGAAAAGCCAAAGAAAGAAAAATTAGTGACCTAGCATGAGGCTCAAAATGCCTAACGATGACTGGAACTTCAGTAATGAGTATCGAAATGGAAGATTGAAGCGCGACGGCAGGTTGCGAGAGGTTTTCTTCTCTACTGAGGAATGCGATGACATCGACCAGAGAAACCTTGCCTACACACCGGCAATCGTCGTCGGAGCCGGATTTGGAGGAATGGCAGGAACAGTTCCAGACGCTGATGCAGTTTTCATCGAGCTTCTTAAGCGCAGAGATGGCATCGGCGAGTGTGGCGGAGACAGAGATGGACCTCAACGCAGGCTTTCCGATGCATATATCAGAGAGATCGTGAGCTGACAACAACCTCACTGCCATGCACGATGAATATCCAAGAACAGATGAGAGATAAAATGGAGGATAACAGAGCTGGAATCCGCTTCTAGACGGAGAAATTTTGAGCTCGTGATTTATTAGAGACTGAATAGATTTTTTATTGTGATATATATATATATATATATATATATATATATATAACTATATTAAGCTAAATAAATTTCTAAATATTTTTTTCTTTTTTACCAATTTAATCTTCGTTGCAATTTCATTTTTGTATAAATATATATACAAATATAAAAGAAAAAAATACTCTCGTTTTCTACCAATTTTCTGCGCTAATTCCACCTCGATCCCGTCTGTCCCACTCCACCCCGTGGACATCCGTAGTTATAATTCAATTAATTTCTAAGCTATAAATGAAATTATGTAGAAATCATTTGAGTAAAAAAGAAAAAAAAAATTAAAGTTCAAAACTAAAAACAAAAATTCAAATACATTATTTTCTTAGAAGAAACCTTTAAAAAAAAAAATATATTTGAATCATAATAAAATACAAAAATATAATATACTGTGTGTAGGTAGGTATATAATAATGTAAGCTATTTTTTAATTTTCAGTCTTTAATTCGATTATTAAAAATATAAGTAAAAACGTAAATATGAAAGTAACAAAAACCATAATTGAACTTATTTTTAAAAATTTAAAAAAAAAATTAATATTTTTAAAAATCGTTCATATGACACAGAGAGGTTTGTTATGAGATTTTGAAAGAATATTTCAAACTAATATTTACTAAATACTTTAAAAAAAAAAATACATTCAAATAAGTTTTTGATTCTAATTATTACTTTTAAATACTCAAAATAGATCTCATTTTAAATACTAATTTTAAATATTCTTAAAAACTACGTTCAAATAAGCTTTTGGATGCAATCATTATTTCTAAATATTCAAAATAAAATTTCATTATAAATACTAATTCTATAAATAGTCTTAAAATTTCAATCCAAATATCTCGTGGTTTAACTAAAATTTAGAAAGTAAATTGAAATTTTCAAAAATAAACAACAAATTTATAAAATAAACCAAGTCAATTAAAATCAAAATGGCAACAAAAATAAAATAAAATAAAATAATAATAATAATTAAAAGTGAGGCTCGGGATTTTTACAATATAGTAAGCATAAAAAGTAATAATAAATCAAGTTTAAAGGAGAAATTACCAATTAACCCGATACTTAATTTTTAAAAATAATAAATAATAAATAAATTAAAAGAAAATGGATGGTGTATAAATTTGGATGAATTTTTATCCGGTGGCAATACATACGCTTCACAATAAATAAATATTTTATTATGAACATACATTTATTGTGTTGGATTGAATTAAAAGAGTTTTTTAGATTAATTCAGCGTCACCTAATCTAATTTGACTTTTATATTTTTAATTAAATTAAATTGAATTCATCATATTTGTCAACCTAATTCAAAAAAATTCTTCTAGTTGAACTTAAATTAATTCAAATAAGTGAATAATTCAACTCAATCTCTCAAATTTGATCGGATTCGGACGAATTGACCGAGTTATCCGATTATTCGAACATTTCAAATTTTATATATTTTTTAATTTTTTTAACTAAACACCAAATCTTTTTTTAATTTTTTTTTTTTGTTAAATAACATAGAATAAAGTTTTTTGAAGAATAAATTATTAGAAACAATTTATTTTAAAAATGCAACTCAACCACCAAATGAAAGTATGTGTACGTGGAGAATAATAATAGGGGTTATTGGGCGAGCTATCTTTTCAAATAATAAATGGTATTGGTACCTAACAAAAACAACCTAAATTTAATGCTTTTCGTAGATAACAGGTTGGCATGTTGCACAAACAAAAATAAATTTTTTTAAATTTCAATTGAAAAAAAAAAAATAAATAACAATTATATAAAATCATTACTATATTGTAAAACAGAATATAACGAATAAATCATAGATAGTTTTATTTGATATTTATTTAAATTTGTATCAAAATAATAATAGATAAAATTGTTGTTTTAAGATTTTATGCGATACAAAGCAATTTGAGTAGGTGTTTTGATTTTGTCTAAAAAAATAAAAAATAAAATACAAAAATAAAAAGTGATAGCTCAGCAACG